>CM057340.1:189824901-190272401 GCA_030015575.1 Agapanthus africanus
CGCCTTTCCCTGGGTCTCCAGCCGTGGACTTTCCCTTTCCCTTCACCTTTTTGACTCCGCCCTTAGGATTAGTGGGTTTCTTCTTTTTCTTTCCCTTGGCCTTAGCTTTCGGGCGAGAAGAAGAAGACTGTCCAATCGTCATAACGGGAGTCTTTGCTGACTTCATAGTGCTCTCTGCACTCCTTAACATATTAAGGAGTTCAGGGAGGTCCTTCTCCATGCCATGCATGTTGAAGTTCACTATGAACTGAGCAAAGGTGGAGGGGAGGGACTGCAGAATAATATCTATATATTGTTCATTGTCCATAGTCCATCCGAGGTCCTCAAGCTCTTCTATAAGAGCTATCATCTTTAAAACATGGTCTGCTACTGGTATGCCAGGGGCCATCCGCATGTGAAACAGTTTCTTTGATGCCTCGTATCGTAATACGCGGGACTGCTCCCCATACAACTCCTTTGTATGGAGCAGTATCCCGTGAATGTCCATGTCCTCGTGCTGCTTTTGATGTGTGTTATCCATCGATGCAAGCGCGAGGCATGTGGCCGTGGCACAGTCAGCGTCCCATGTCTTGCGGACTTCTATGTCCGCAACTGAGGATTTTGGGCCTGGGACGGGCGGGGCTGAAGCCGTGAGGACATATGATACTTTATCATAAGTCAAGGCGATCTTCAGATTCCTTAGCCAGTCTTTATAGTTGGTCCCGTTCAGTTTGTTTTTATCTAGTAGAAGCTTAAGTCCAGTCATTGGTATCTGCCATTAAGAGAGAGAAAAGAATACACTCAGCGAAAGCTCTTGCATAGATTAGATTGGTTTATTATCTTGTCTAATCGATGTTTCCCACTGTTTTTTATCAAGTTTTTCTTTCAAACCTTAAAAAGAAAAACTAGCCAGGATTAATTACAGTCTACAACTTCGCTAACCGTTCAGCCAGGCCAGTGTCGGTACTTTGAGGGAGGTTCCCCGTGCTTTCGCACGGACCTAATTAGAGTAAACCTCGTTTTCCCAGAGGCGGAGCCCCGTTAACACCTTTCTAGACACCTAATGAGTTAGCTAATTGTAAACTGCAAAACTCTCCTAGGAGCAACTATTGCCCACAGTGGGATCGGGATCCAACCATCATATGGAAGGTATGCAATCTCATTGCGAATTTCAACACTTGAAATTCCCGATGTAATTTTTACCCCTAGCACTTATGACCTTAACTATGGTCAACAAATCATAAGTACCAGTCAAGTTCTACCCGTCATTTCTTGATTAATTAGACCCACCCATATGACCCTTAACTATGGTCAATAAAGTCGCATGAATGTCCTAATTAATCTGCATCATATGCAGTGTAGGAAGACATCACTTAGCTACCGTTCACTACGCCTTAACTAAAGTCAACAAACGTAGCACGAATACTAAGTACTCTACTTCCTAAAATGACGGAGGGTTGCGAATGATTTTTAAGAAAATCTTTAACGCTTTGAACTTGATATCGTTGTAGAATCAAACAGTTTTTCAAAAGGAGTGGCTTAAGCTCCGCAGTTTTGAAATATAGCTTTTTCATAAATAGCCGAGTAGTTTTCAAATCCGATTCTACAACATCTTTTTAGGTTTATTTTCTTTACATTAATCACATTGATGTAATCCCATCATTTAAGTCCTTAAGCCAATCACAGAAAAGAAACGAAAATAACACGTACGCTTATGCCATCCGCATTCGCCGCAATGTTCCGTTATGCACCGTTAGGTTACTTAACTAACGGCATACCGGGACGGGACTAGCGCGGGTGTAAAACATAAGCAACGTCTACTATATATCATATATATAATATGTCATTCGTCTCAGATATCACAGAACACAGGCAGCAGAAATATAGATATAACGTGGGATATACTAGGACGTCCGTATTTAGTATTTAGCCAGAATAGAAAATACGGATTCCACAGTCGCGATGAATAGCCAAGCCCACACCCTGGACCCCTACGAGAGCGGAAAGTGACCCTACCAATCCTGGAGTTTAGGAGACCCGGTCTCGACTCCTCGAGATGGCCTCCCACTGAACCTCAGAACTCGGTCACCTGTGCTCTCCTCCTTGGGTCCATCCTAATGCGGAAAAGTAAATAATATACAACACTGGTGACACAACCGCAACCTGGAAGTGACCCAAATAAAAGAATATTACATTACATTTGAATTTACATGAATGAAAATACAAAACTCTCATCTCACAAAAAACCCCCGGCTATTCGATCGCGACAATCCTCGCGACAATCCTGCACATCATATCTCAGCAACACATAATATCACATATCATCAACGTAAGTAAGTATGCGTACCCCGATTGTCGTTGATGTATAGCAACGAAACCGGCGATATCTAACATACTACACTTACGGTCACAGAAAAGAAAGTGTAAAACTACAATATTTGGAATCCAGATTCTCTTTAGACATCATAAATGCGAAATATCACATATTCCGTATTTCATACCTAAACCATATGAATTCCACATATTGTATCACATTCCAGACAAACAGACAGTATTAAAGTTTTCGAACGAACAATCAAGCACCCAAGATTCACTAAAGCTCAACACTTGAGCAGGGTTCAAAAATTTGGAGTGTGACACAGTAGCGGCGTCCAGCCGTAGAAGGGTCAAGCCAATGCCTCACATGTGGCACGCCGTACTGCCCCAAACCCGAGGGTTCAAAGGGGTAGTTCGAGACGGTCACGTAATCGAGTTAAGGTTTGTTGTCTTCTAGAGGGACCACCGCAAAAAGACTTGCACGTATCTCCAAACTATTTAAACCCCGTGAATATTGAGTAAATGATATTCGTTCAAACACTTCAATACTTTCTAGTTACCCGGAAAAGCTACGAAATGAAAGTCCCGATCGAATCGATGAATCCCAAAAATATCTCTAGAATTTTTCTAAACTGAATACAGATCAAAATATCCAAAATAATATACAAGCAGTTTAACGAATTACAGAAGAAAAATTAACAAATAATATATATAAATGGGCCGCAGGAAACTCGGCCTAAGCAAGCTTAGGCCGCGTTTCCGCGGCAGTTCTTACTGTTCATTTGATAATTTTTTCGTCGTAATCCTTATATTTTCCTGCTGTGATTTTTAGATATTTTTAATTCTGCAAAATGTCAATTTTTAGAAAATTTCCAGAGAGCACCTAAAATACGGTATTTTTGTCCCGATCGGGGTTTTCACTTCGTCAAACGTCGCCTACTGTTCTAGGTCGGCTCTGATACCAATGTAAGGTTAGTATAGCACCCTATGAAGTGTTTTGAAGCATCAAATGACCCAAAGTTATAATTTTTTAAGGTGCTAAACTAACATGCAAAGGATAGATCCTAGAAAATTAGGGTTTACTAAACTTTAAGCTAACAAAAGTTAGGGTTTGAAGGCTACAACCTCTGTAGCTCCCGTTTTGCTACGCTCCTTAGGCTCTTTGGTGTTGAATCGAGGTCCTCTTGAACTCCCTTGTGTCCACGATGATCCACCGCGGAGATCTCCGTCCAAGCTCGCTACTTTGTAAAATCGAAGTAAACACTCTAATCAAGTTGGCTAGACTTGAGTAGAATGGTGTTGTGGCTTTGGATCTCACTTCAAAAACCTTTCTTTTGTTGTATTTCACTCACTAGAAAAGAACTAGAGAGGAGAAGATGAAGGAGGATGAAAATGGTGGCTATTTCTTTTCAAGAGATAAAAATAACCCTTTTGTTAAGAAGAGAAAGAAATATATATCACTATATATATTTATTTTCTTCTTGACTCTAACCATGATTAAATGATGGATGATTAATTTAACTTGGGTTTAGAATGATAAAAGAAAAGATAACCATGGTTTAGTGGTAGGTGAGCATGGTTAGGTCAATGGAAGAATGTGGAAGCATGAATGATTATCCTCTCTTTTTCATTTTCTTTTAAAACCAAAATTAAATAATTATCCATTGTTTAATCTATGTGTGAGGCTTATATTGCCACCATTTCCATATATAATCAACCATGATGGTTTGATGTATGTATGTGTACATGTATGCACATCTTCATGTGCATAAAATAGAAACACATGCATGCATGCATACATCCATCAAGCCCTAGAAAGGTTTTGAGTGAGAAAACTAATGGTTAAATGATAAATCAACACTTGATTTATCAATCCGGTCATATCTCATATGACCCCACCAAAAGCAGTTCACCCGATTAATGTTCGGTATCATATACGCACATTTCAATCGGGTGCATGCGCATATCGCATATGCGCACCACAACGATTCGCCTGGACTGGGTAACTCCTTTGTGGGACTCTAAGACTCGTCAATACGCCGGCAGAGGGTAATGATCATATCAAGTACCCTCAAGCCGCAAGCGGTCAGCTAAACGTAACGGCCACCCGGGTATTGAGCGATCAGAAGACAACAAGCGAAACCTGTTACAACTCCCCGTCGAGCCATCCGGCAACACTACTCGTACAGTCCGGTCTCTTCGTCAGATATGCTGCATATCGAGCCTAGGGATGGTCACGTCGACCCCAATAACTCAATAAGTCGTGTCGGTGAATGGTCTATAACAGATCGAGAAACTACTGATAACACTTATCAGCAAATCTCAGCAGCCCTGGCCAGGGACTTGCTGTTATAAACCAGTCGAGCACAGCACAGCATCAACTCCCAATACCGGGAGAGACGAAAACCCCTCCTATCGCTCATCGTCTTCGTGTGTCTCGGGACTGTACCCAACGGCCACCTGTTTGCACGACTCAGTAGAGCCGTGGTAGGGTGGCAATCAAAGTGCAGTGGGAGAACACACAAGACTCCATGACGATCTCGGGTCTACAGACTAACTTGTACCAGTGTCACCTGAGAACTGCTATCCGACGATAGATATAATTCCATATAGGAGTTCTCGGTGAGTCCGTCCAGTGTACTCAGTCACCACTGAGCACCCGTATATGATCTTGATGTCAAACATCGATGAATGTGGGAATATCCATCGCCCATCGTATGGGTCTAGTATCATATACGCTAGTCTACTCTGGTATATCGATGCCCCATCTCGATATACCTACGACTAGGGACGTTCCAGGATATGCTTATAGACTACAGATGTCCCACTAGTATGATCTCCATCATAATCAGAGTAGTCAAGCCGATATCCTCAGGGCTTTATCAGCATGTATGAATGAATAAAAGCATGATCAAATAAAACATGTCAGATAAAGAAGAACCAGATAGCAAACTATCATGTCGAGCAAGAATGCAAAACTGAATATATATATATACATGTATAGATACATCCACTATCACATAATGGCCTCTAGGGCATACATATATCCAACAATCTCCCACTTGCACTAAGGCCAGTTATTGGCGTATCTCATACCCAACATCTCAAAAAGTCGCTCATGCTGCGGCTGAGGGAGAGCCTTGGTGAATGGATCCGCGGCGTTGTTCTTTGTGTCTACTCTCTTAATCTCGATCTCGCGGCGATCTACAATCTCCCGGATCAAATGAAAGTGCCTCAGGATATGTCTGGACCGCTGATGGGATCTGGGCTCCTTGGCTAACGCCATTACCCCATTATTGTCACAATACAAAGGTATTGGATCAATAATGGTTGGAACTACTCCTAGCTCCGAGACGAACTTTTTCATCCAGACAGCTTCCTTGGCGGCATCATTTGCAGCAATGTACTCAGCTTCCATCGTAGAGTCTGCAACGGTATCTTGTTTGGAACTCTTCCAACTTACCGCCCCTCCATTGAGGGTAAATACAAACCCTGAGATAGATTTGCTGTCATCCTTATCGCTCTGGAAGCTCGAATCGGTAAAGGCCTCCATTTGGAGATCTTTATTACCATACACCAAGAACAATTCTTTAGTCCTTCGTAAGTACTTAAGAATGTTCTTCACAGCTGTCCAGTGGTTCTCCCCTGGGTTGGATTGATACCTGCTTACAACACTAAGTGCATAAGCTACATCTGGGCGTGTACATAACATCGCATACATTATAGATCCTACTGCCGAAACATAAGGTATAATGCTCATGCGAGCTCTCTCTTCATCGGTCTTTGGACAAGAATCCTTGGAGAGAGTGACTCCATGGCAAGCGGGTAAGGAGGCACCCCGCTTGGAGTCTTCCATACTAAACCTCTTTAGGATGGTGTTGATGTACCTGGTTTGGGACAGTCCCAATAACTTTTTGGATCTATCCCTATAGATCCTTATGCCCAGGATGTATGTGGCATCACCCAGGTCCTTCATGGAGAACCTTAGTGATAAGAATGATTTGACCGACTGTAGCATAGGAATATCATTTCCTATCAGAAGAATGTCATCCACGTACAATACGAGGAATGTGACAGCTCTTCCTACAGCCTTCCTATAAACACAAGGTTCATCTGGATTTTTGATGAAATCAAACTCTTTGATAACATCATCGAAATAGATGTTCCAACTCCGAGATGCCTGCTTTAACCCATATATGGATTTAAGAAATCTACATGCTTTCTCGCTGCTCCCACTGTCAATGAAGCCCTCCGGCTGATCCATATAAACACATTCTTCTAAATCTCCATTTAGGAATGCTGTTTTAACGTCCATCTGCCAGATTTCATAGTCGTAGTGAGCAGCAATAGCAAGTAGGATCCGAATAGATTTAAGCATGGCTACGGGCGAAAAAGTTTCGTCATAGTCCAAACCTGGTCTTTGACGAAAACCTTTCGCCACAAGTCTTGCCTTATAGGTCTCTACCTGCCCATCCACACCAATCTTTCTTTTAAAGATCCATTTGCACCCTACAGGTTTTACCCCAGGGGGTACAATGTCCAAAGTCCATACTTTGTTGGTGTACATAGACTCCATTTCGGATCTCATGGCATCCAGCCACTTCACAGAGTCACCACTCGTGATAGCTTGCTGAAAACTGGTAGGATCATCATCTTCCATGATACAGTCTTCTCTGTCACCATCAATGAGGAAACCGTAGTACCTCTCCGGTGGGCGAGAAGTCCTACCAGACCTACGGAGTGGCCGAGGTTCTTCAGTTTCTGTTGCAACAGCCGGTTCAACCAAATCGTCATTTGTAGTTTGTGTCTCCAGAACCTCTTCCAGATCTACTACCTTGCCATCATCTTTATCTGTGAAAAACTCTTTTTCCAAGAATGTGGCATACTGAGAAACAAACGCCTTTTGTTCCTCTTTGTGGTAGAACAGATATCCATAAGAATTCTTTGGATATCCCACAAAGTTACACATGACTGACCGTGTCTCGAGTTTGTCCGGATTCTGCTTTTTAACATAGGCCGGGCAACCCCAAATCTTAATTCTCTTAAGAGATGGTCTCTTCCCATTCCATATCTCATATGGCGTGGTAGACACGGCTTTGGTCGGAACCCTGTTTAGCAGAAACGCTGCAGTCTCCAACGCATGCCCCCAAAACGAGACTGGTAACTCAGCATCACTCATCATGGACCGGACCATAGCTAATAGGGTCCTATTCCGTCGTTCTGACACACCATTGTGTTGTGGTGTGTAAGGAGGAGTGAGCTGAGAGAGAATCCCATTCTCTTTTAGGAAGTTTGCAAATTCTGTACTGAGATACTCTCCACCTCGATCTGATCGAAGCATCTTAATACTCAAGCCGGTTTGTTTTTCTACTTCTTGTTTATATTCAATGAATTTCTCGAAAGCGTCGGACTTGTGCTTTAATAAAAATACATGACCGAATCTTGAGAAATCATCAGTGAATGTAATGAAGTATGAAAAACCGCCTCTAGCCTGTGTAGACATAGGCCCACATACATCACTATGTATGAGGCCCAGGAGCTGAGTAGCTCTTTCTCCGTGTCCGGTAAACGGAGTTTTGGTCATTTTACCCTTGATACAAGACTGGCAAGTCGCATAAGATTTATATTCAAAAGGATTTAAATATCCATCTTTGTGTAACTTGTTTAGTCTTGTTTCGTTAATATGACCAAGTCTACAGTGCCAAAGAAAAGCTTCATTTAATTCTGAAAGTTTTCTTTTATTAGTGTGTTGTATACTGAAAACTGTGTGTTGATTTAGGACATATATTCCGTTATTAAGTGTACCATACCCAACCAACATTTGATTCAGGTGAATGTTCATAACATTGTTTTGCAATACAAAATTATACCCTTCATTGTCCAACAAAGAAACGGATATTATATTACATAGCATATCAGGTACAAAATAACATGGATTCAAAATCAAAATACATCCAGACGGCAACCCCAAGTGATACTCTCCCACTGCGACTGTATGTACATTGGAACCATTTCCAACGCGGAGAGTATGGTCACCTGTCTTCAAAACCTTACTATTTCTCAGCCCCTGCATGGAATTGCAAATGTGAGAACCTGAACCGGTATCCAATACCCAGGAAGCAGAGTTTATAGAAAAACAGTTTTCAGTCACAAACGCACCTGAAGCAGAAGCATCACCATGCTTCTTCTTGAGATTTAGGTACTCCGTGCAGTTGCGCTTCCAATGTCCTGTCTTGTGGCAATGAAAAACACTCGCCTTTCCCTGGGTCTCCAGCCGTGGACTTTCCCTTTCCCTTCACCTTTTTGACTCCGCCCTTAGGATTAGTGGGTTTCTTCTTTTTCTTTCCCTTGGCCTTAGCTTTCGGGCGAGAAGAAGAAGACTGTCCAATCGTCATAACGGGAGTCTTTGCTGACTTCATAGTGCTCTCTGCACTCCTTAACATATTAAGGAGTTCAGGGAGGTCCTTCTCCATGCCATGCATGTTGAAGTTCACTATGAACTGAGCAAAGGTGGAGGGGAGGGACTGCAGAATAATATCTATATATTGTTCATTGTCCATAGTCCATCCGAGGTCCTCAAGCTCTTCTATAAGAGCTATCATCTTTAAAACATGGTCTGCTACTGGTGTGCCAGGGGCCATCCGCATGTGAAACAGTTTCTTTGATGCCTCGTATCGTAATACGCGGGACTGCTCCCCATACAACTCCTTTGTATGGAGCAATATCCCGTGAATGTCCATGTCCTCATGCTGCTTTTGATGTGTGTTATCCATCGATGCAAGCGCGAGGCATGTGGCCGTGGCACAGTCAGCGTCCCATGTCTTGCGGACTTCTATGTCCGCAACTGAGGATTTTGGGCCTGGGACGGGCGGGGCTGAAGCCGTGAGGACATATGATACTTTATCATAAGTCAAGGCGATCTTCAGATTCCTTAGCCAGTCTTTATAGTTGGTCCCGTTCAGTTTGTTTTTATCTAGTAGAAGCTTAAGTCCAGTCATTGGTATCTGCCATTAAGAGAGAGAAAAGAATACACTCAGCGAAAGCTCTTGCATAGATTAGATTGGTTTATTATCTTGTCTAATCGATGTTTCCCACTGCTTTTTATCAAGTTTTTCTTTCAAACCTTAAAAAGAAAAACTAGCCAGGATTAATTACAGTCTACAACTTCGCTAACCGTTCAGCCAGGCCAGTGTCGGTACTTTGAGGGAGGTTCCCCGTGCTTTCGCACGGACCTAATTAGAGTAAACCTCGTTTTCCCAGAGGCGGAGCCCCGTTAACACCTTTCTAGACACCTAATGAGTTAGCTAATTGTAAACTGCAAAACTCTCCTAGGAGCAACTATTGCCCACAGTGGGATCGGGATCCAACCATCATATGGAAGGTATGCAATCTCATTGCGAATTTCAACACTTGAAATTCCCGATGTAATTTTTACCCCTAGCACTTATGACCTTAACTATGGTCAACAAATCATAAGTACCAGTCAAGTTCTACCCGTCATTTCTTGATTAATTAGACCCACCCATATGACCCTTAACTATGGTCAACAAAGTCGCATGAATGTCCTAATTAATCTGCATCATATGCAGTGTAGGAAGACATCACTTAGCTACCGTTCACTACGCCTTAACTAAAGTCAACAAACGTAGCACGAATACTAAGTACTCTACTTCCTAAAATGACGGAGGGTTGCGAATGATTTTTAAGAAAATCTTTAACGCTTTGAACTTAATATCGTTGTAGAATCAAACAGTTTTTCAAAAGGAGTGGCTTAAGCTCCGCAGTTTTGAAATATAGCTTTTTCATAAATAGCCGAGTAGTTTTCAAATCCGATTCTACAACATCTTTTTAGGTTTATTTTCTTTACATTAATCACATTGATGTAATCCCATCATTTAAGTCCTTAAGCCAATCACAGAAAAGAAACGAAAATAACACGTACGCTTATGCCATCCGCATTCGCCGCAATGTTCCGTTATGCACCGTTAGGTTACTTAACTAACGGCATACCGGGACGGGACTAGCGCGGGTGTAAAACATAAGCAACGTCTACTATATATCATATATATAATATGTCATTCGTCTCAGATATCACAGAACACAGGCAGCAGAAATATAGATATAACGTGGGATATACTAGGACGTCCGTATTTAGTATTTAGCCAGAATAGAAAATACGGATTCCACAGTCGCGATGAATAGCCAAGCCCACACCCTGGACCCCTACGAGAGCGGAAAGTGACCCTACCAATCCTGGAGTTTAGGAGACCCGGTCTCGACTCCTCGAGATGGCCTCCCACTGAACCTCAGAACTCGGTCACCTGTGCTCTCCTCCTTGGGTCCATCCTAATGCGGAAAAGTAAATAATATACAACACTGGTGACACAACCGCAACCTGGAAGTGACCCAAATAAAAGAATATTACATTACATTTGAATTCACATGAATGAAAATACAAAACTCTCATCTCACAAAAAACCCCCGGCTATTCGATCGCGACAATCCTGCACATCATATCTCAGCAACACATAATATCACATATCATCAACGTAAGTAAGTATGCGTACCCCGATTGTCGTTGATGTATAGCAACGAAACCGGCGATATCTAACATACTACACTTACGGTCACAGAAAAGAAAGTGTAAAACTACAATATTTGGAATCCAGATTCTCTTTAGACATCATAAATGCGAAATATCACATATTCCGTATTTCATACCTAAACCATATGAATTCCACATATTGTATCACATTCCAGACAAACAGACAGTATTAAAGTTTTCGAACGAACAATCAAGCACCCAAGATTCACTAAAGCTCAACACTTGAGCAGGGTTCAAAAAATTTGGAGTGTGACACAGTAGCGGCGGTCCAGCCGTAGAAGGGTCAAGCCAATGCCTCACATGTGGCACGCCGTACTGCCCCAAACCCGAGGGTTCAAAGGGTAGTTCGAGACGGTCACATAATCGAGTTAAGATTTGTTGTCTTCTAGAGGGACCACCGCAAAAAGACTTGCACGTATCTCCAAACTATTTAAACCCCGTGAATATTGAGTAAATGATATTCGTTCAAACACTTCAATACTTTCTAGTTTACCCGGAAAAGCTACGAAATGAAAGTCCCGATCGAATCGATGAATCCAAAAATATCTCTAGAATTTTTCTAAACTGAATACAGATCAAAAATATCCAAAATAATATACAAGCAGTTTAACGAATTACAGAAGAAAAATTAACAAATAATATATATAAATGGCCGCGGAAACTCGGCCTAAGCAAGCTTAGGCCGCGTTTCCGCGGCAGTTCTTACTGTTCATTTGATAATTTTTTCGTCGTAATCCTTATATTTTCCTGCTGTGATTTTTAGATATTTTTAATTCTGCAAAATGTCAATTTTTAGAAAATTTCCAGAGAGCACCTAAAAATACGGTATTTTTGTCCGATCGGGGTTTTCACTTCGTCAAAACGTCGCCTAATGTTCTAGGTCGGCTCTGATACCAATGTAAGGTTAGTATAGCACCCTATGAAGTGTTTTAAAGCATCAAATGACCCAAAGTTATAATTTTTTAAGGTGCTAAACTAACATGCAAAGGATAGATCCTAGAAAATTAGGGTTTACTAAACTTTAAGCTAACAAAAGTTAGGGTTTGAAGGCTACAACCTCTGTAGCTCCCATTTTTGCTTCGCTCCTTAGGCTCTTTGGTGTTGAATCGAGGTCCTCTTGAACTCCCCTTGTGTCCACGATGATCCACCGCGGAGATCTCCGTCCAAGCTCGCTACTTTGTAAAATCGAAGTAAACACTCTAATCAAGTTGGCTAGACTTGAGTAGAATGGTGTTGTGGCTTTGGATCTCACTTCAAAAACCTTTCTTTTGTTGTATTTCACTCACTAGAAAAGAACTAGAGAGGAGAAGATGAAGGAGGATGAAAATGGTGGCTATTTCTTTTCAAGAGATAAAAGATAACCCTTTTGTTAAGAAGAGAAAGAAATATATATCACTATATATATTTATTTTCTTCTTGACTCTAACCATGATTAAATGATGGATGATTAATTTAACTTGGGTTTAGAATGATAAAAGAAAAGATAACCATGGTTTAGTGGTAGGTGAGCATGGTTAGGTCAATGGAAGAATGTGGAAGCATGAATGATTATCCTCTCTTTTTCATTTTCTTTTAAAACCAAAATTAAATAATTATCCATTGTTTAATCTATGGTGTGAGGCTTATATTGCCACCATTTCCATATATAATCAACCATGATGGTTTGATGTATGTATGTGTACATGTATGCACATCTTCATGTGCATGAAACTAGAAAAGAAAAATAGAAACACATGCATGCATGCATACATCCATCAAGCCCTAGAAAGGTTTTGAGTGAGAAAACTAATGGTTAAATGATAAATCAACACTTGATTTATCAATCCGGTCATATCTCATATGACCCCACCAAAAGCAGTTCACCCGATCAATGTTCGGTATCATATACGCACATTTCAATCGGGTGCATGCGCATATCGCATATGCGCACCACAACGATTCGCCTGGACTGGGTAACTCCTTTGTGGGACTCTAAGACTCGTCAATACGCCGGCAGAGGGTAATGATCATATCAAGTACCTTCAAGCCGCAAGCGGTCAGCTAAACGTAACGGCCACCCGGGTATTGAGCGATCAGAAGACAACAAGCGAACCTGTTACAACTCCCGTCGAGCCATCCGGCAACACTACCGTACAGTCCGGTCTCTTCGTCAGATATGCTGCATATCGAGCCTAGGGATGGTCACGTCGACCCCAATAACTCAATAAGTCGTGTCGGTGAATGGTCTATAACAGATCGAGAAACTACTGATAACACTTATCAGCAAATCTCAGCAGCCCTGGCCAGGGACTTGCTGTTATAACCAGTCGAGCACAGCACAGCATCAACTCCCAATACCGGGAGAGACGAAACCCCTCCTATCGCTCATCGTCTTCGTGTGTCTCGGGACTGTACCCAACGGCCACCTGTTTGCACGACTCAGTAGAGCCGTGGTAGGGTGGCAATCAAAGTGCAGTGGGAGAACACACAAGACTCCATGACGATCTCGGGTCTACAGACTAACCTGTACCAGTGTCACCTGAGAACTGCTATCCGACGATAGATATAATTCCATATAGGAGTTCTCGGTGAGTCCGTCCAGTGTACACAGTCACCACTGAGCACCCGTATATGATCTTGATGTCAAACATCGATGAATGTGGGAATATCCATCGCCCATCGTATGGGTCTAGTATCATATACGCTAGTCTACTCTGGTATATCGATGCCCCATCTCGATATACCTACGACTAGGGACGTTCCAGGATATGCTTATAGACTACAGATGTCCCACTAGTATGATCTCCATCATAATCAGAGTAGTCAAGCCGATATCCTCAGGGCTTTATCAGCATGTATGAATGAATAAAAGCATGATCAAATAAACATGTCAGATAAAGAAGAACCAGATAGCATACTATCATGTCGAGCAAGAATGCAAACTGAATATATATATATACATGTATAGATACATCCACTATCACATAATGGCCTCTAGGGCATACATATATCCAACAATCTCCCACTTGCACTAAGGCCAGTTATTGGCGTATCTCATACCCAACATCTCAAAAAGTCGCTCATGCTGCGGCTGAGGGAGAGCCTTGGTGAATGGATCCGCGGCGTTGTTCTTTGTGTCTACTCTCTTAATCTCGATCTCGCGGCGATCTACAATCTCCCGGATCAAATGAAAGCGCCTCAGGATATGTCTGGACCGCTGATGGGATCTGGGCTCCTTGGCTAACGCCATTGCCCCATTATTGTCACAATACAAAGGTATTGGATCAATAATGGTTGGAACTACTCCTAGCTCCGAGACGAACTTTTTCATCCAGACAGCTTCCTTGGCGGCATCATTTGCAGCAATGTACTCAGCTTCCATCGTAGAGTCTGCAACGGTATCTTATTTGGAACTCTTCCAACTTACCGCCCCTCCATTGAGGGTAAATACAAACCCTGAGATAGATTTGCTGTCATCCATATCGCTCTGGAAGCTCGAATCGGTAAAGGCCTCCATTTGGAGATCTTTATTACCATACACCAAGAACAATTCTTTAGTCCTTCGTAAGTACTTAAGAATGTTCTTCACAGCTGTCCAGTGGTTCTCCCCTGGGTTGGATTGATACCTGCTTACAACACTAAGTGCATAAGCTACATCTGGGCGTGTACATAACATCGCATACATTATAGATCCTACTGCCGAAGCATAAGGTATAATGCTCATGCGAGCTCTCTCTTCATCGGTCTTTGGACAAGAATCCTTGGAGAGAGTGACTCCATGGCAAGCGGGTAAGGCACCCCGCTTGGAGTCTTCCATACTAAACCTCTTTAGGATTGTGTTGATGTACCTGGTTTGGGACAGTCCCAATAACTTTTTGGATCTATCCCTATAGATCCTTATGCCCAGGATGTATGTGGCATCACCCAGGTCCTTCATGGAGAACCTTAGTGATAAGAATGATTTGACCGACTGTAGCATAGGAATATCATTTCCTATCAGAAGAATGTCATCCACGTACAATACGAGGAATGTGACAGCTCTTCCTACAGCCTTCCTATAAACACAAGGTTCATCTGGATTTTTGATGAAATCAAACTCTTTGATAACATCATCGAAATAGATGTTCCAACTCCGAGATGCCTGCTTTAACCCATATATGGATTTAAGAAATCTACATGCTTTCTCGCTGCTCCCACTGTCAATGAAGCCCTCCGGCTGATCCATATAAACACATTCTTCTAAATCTCCATTTAGGAATGCTGTTTTAACGTCCATCTGCCAGATTTCATAGTCGTAGTGAGCAGCAATAGCAAGTAGGATCCGAATAGATTTAAGCATGGCTACGGGCGAAAAAGTTTCGTCATAGTCCAAACCTGGTCTTTGACGAAAACCTTTCGCCACAAGTCTTGCCTTATAGGTCTCTACCTGCCCATCCACACCAATCTTTCTTTTAAAGATCCATTTGCACCCTACAGGTTTTACCTCAGGGGGTACAATGTCCAAAGTCCATACTTTGTTGGTGTACATAGACTCCATTTCGGATCTCATGGCATCCAGCCACTTCACAGAGTCACCACTCGTGATAGCTTGCTGAAAACTGGTAGGATCATCATCTTCCATGATACAGTCTTCTCTGTCACCATCAATGAGGAAACCGTAGTACCTCTCCGGTGGGCGAGAAGTCCTACCAGACCTACGGAGTGGCCGAGGTTCTTCAGTTTCTGTTGCAACAGCCGGTTCAACCAAATCGTCATTTGTAGTTTGTGTCTCCAGAACCTCTTCCAGATCTACTACCTTGCCATCATCTTTATCTGTGAAAAACTCTTTTTCCAAGAATGTGGCATACTGAGAAACAAACGCCTTTTGTTCCTCTTTGTGGTAAAACAGATATCCATAAGAATTCTTTGGATATCCCACAAAGTTACACATGACTGACCGTGTCTCGAGTTTGTCCGGATTCTGCTTTTTAACATAGGCCGGGCAACCCCAAATCTTAATTCTCTTAAGAGATGGTCTCTTCCCATTCCATATCTCATATGGCGTGGTAGACACGGCTTTGGTCGGAACCCTGTTTAGCAGAAACGCTGCAGTCTCCAACGCATGCCCCCAAAACGAGACTGGTAACTCAGCATCACTCATCATGGACCGGACCATATCTAATAGGGTCCTATTCCGTCGTTCTGACACACCATTGTGTTGTGGTGTGTAAGGAGGAGTGAGCTGAGAGAGAATCCCATTCTCTTTTAGGAAGTTTGCAAATTCTGTACTGAGATACTCTCCACCTCGATCTGATCGAAGCATCTTAATACTCAAGCCGGTTTGTTTTTCTACTTCTTGTTTATATTCAATGAATTTCTCGAAAGCGTCGGACTTGTGCTTTAATAAAAATACATGACCGAATCTTGAGAAATCATCAGTGAATGTAATGAAGTATGAAAAACCGCCTCTAGCCTGTGTAGACATAGGCCCACATACATCACTATGTATGAGGCCCAGGAGCTGAGTAGCTCTTTCTCCGTGTCCGGTAAACGGAGTTTTGGTCATTTTACCCTTGATACAAGACTGGCAAGTCGCATAAGATTTATATTCAAAAGGATTTAAATATCCATCTTTGTGTAACTTGTTTAGTCTTGTTTCGTTAATATGACCAAGTCTACAGTGCCAAAGAAAAGCTTCATTTAATTCTGAAAGTTTTCTTTTATTAGTGTGTTGTATACTGAAAACTGTGTGTTGATTTAGGACATATATTCCGTTATTAAGTGTACCATACCCAACCAACATTTGATTCAGGTGAATGTTCATAACATTGTTTTGCAATACAAAATTATACCCTTCATTGTCCAACAAAGAAACGGATATTATATTACATAGCATATCAGGTACAAAATAACATGGATTCAAAATCAAAATACATCCAGACGGCAACCCCAAGTGATACTCTCCCACTGCGACTGTATGTACATTGGAACCATTTCCAACGCGGAGAGTATGGTCACCTGTCTTCAAAACCTTACTATTTCTCAGCCCCTGCATGGAATTGCAAATGTGAGAACCTGAACCGGTATCCAATACCCAGGAAGCAGAGTTTATAGAAAAACAGTTTTCAGTCACAAACGCACCTGAAGCAGAAGCATCACCATGCTTCTTCTTGAGATTTAGGTACTCCGTGCAGTTGCGCTTCCAATGTCCTGTCTTGTGGCAATGAAAACACTCGCCTTTCCCTGGGTCTCCAGCCGTGGACTTTCCCTTTCCCTTCACCTTTTTGACTCCGCCCTTAGGATTAGTGGGTTTCTTCTTTTTCTTTCCCTTGGCCTTAGCTTTCGGGCGAGAAGAAGAAGACTGTCCAATCGTCATAACGGGAGTCTTTGCTGACTTCATAGTGCTCTCTGCACTCCTTAACATATTAAGGAGTTCAGGGAGGTCCTTCTCCATGCCATGCATGTTGAAGTTCACTATGAACTGAGCAAAGGTGGAGGGGAGGGACTGCAGAATAATATCTATATATTGTTCATTGTCCATAGTCCATCCGAGGTCCTCAAGCTCTTCTATAAGAGCTATCATCTTTAAAACATGGTCTGCTACTGGTGTGCCAGGGGCCATCCGCATGTGAAACAGTTTCTTTGATGCCTCGTATCGTAATACGCGGGACTGCTCCCCATACAACTCCTTTGTATGGAGCAGTATCCCGTGAATGTCCATGTCCTCGTGCTGCTTTTGATGTGTGTTATCCATCGATGCAAGCGCGAGGCATGTGGCCGTGGCACAGTCAGCGTCCCATGTCTTGCGGACTTCTATGTCCGCAACTGAGGATTTTGGGCCTGGGACGGGCGGGGCTGAAGCCGTGAGGACATATGATACTTTATCATAAGTCAAGGCGATCTTCAGATTCCTTAGCCAGTCTTTATAGTTGGTCCCGTTCAGTTTGTTTTTATCTAGTAGAAGCTTAAGTCCAGTCATTGGTATCTGCCATTAAGAGAGAGAAAAGAATACACTCAGCGAAAGCTCTTGCATAGATTAGATTGGTTTATTATCTTGTCTAATCGATGTTTCCCACTGCTTTTTATCAAGTTTTTCTTTCAAACCTTAAAAAGAAAAACTAGCCAGGATTAATTACAGTCTACAACTTCGCTAACCGTTCAGCCAGGCCAGTGTCGGTACTTTGAGGGAGGTTCCCCGTGCTTTCGCACGGACCTAATTAGAGTAAACCTCGTTTTCCCAGAGGCGGAGCCCCGTTAACACCTTTCTAGACACCTAATGAGTTAGCTAATTGTAAACTGCAAAACTCTCCTAGGAGCAACTATTGCCCACAGTGGGATCGGGATCCAACCATCATATGGAAGGTATGCAATCTCATTGCGAATTTCAACACTTGAAATTCCCGATGTAATTTTTACCCCTAGCACTTATGACCTTAACTATGGTCAACAAATCATAAGTACCAGTCAAGTTCTACCCGTCATTTCTTGATTAATTAGACCCACCCATATGACCCTTAACTATGGTCAACAAAGTCGCATGAATGTCCTAATTAATCTGCATCATATGCAGTGTAGGAAGACATCACTTAGCTACCGTTCACTACGCCTTAACTAAAGTCAACAAACGTAGCACGAATACTAAGTACTCTACTTCCTAAAATGACGGAGGGTTGCGAATGATTTTTAAGAAAATCTTTAACGCTTTGAACTTGATATCGTTGTAGAATCAAACAGTTTTTCAAAAGGAGTGGCTTAAGCTCCGCAGTTTTGAAATATAGCTTTTTCATAAATAGCCGAGTAGTTTTCAAATCCGATTCTACAACATCTTTTTAGGTTTATTTTCTTTACATTAATCACATTGATGTAATCCTATCATTTAAGTCCTTAAGCCAATCACAGAAAAGAAACGAAAATAACACGTACGCTTATGCCATCCGCATTCGCCGCAATGTTCCGTTATGCACCGTTAGGTTACTTAACTAACGGCATACCGGGACGGGACTAGCGCGGGTGTAAAACATAAGCAACGTCTACTATATATCATATATATAATATGTCATTCGTCTCAGATATCACAGAACACAGGCAGCAGAAATATAGATATAACGTGGGATATACTAGGACGTCCGTATTTAGTATTTAGTCAGAATAGAAAATACGGATTCCACAGTCGCGATGAATAGCCAAGCCCACACCCTGGACCCCTACGAGAGCGGAAAGTGACCCTACCAATCCTGGAGTTTAGGAGACCCGGTCTCGACTCCTCGAGATGGCCTCCCACTGAACCCCAGAACTCGGTCACCTGTGCTCTCCTCCTTGGGTCCATCCTAATGCGGAAAAGTAAATAATATACAACACTGGTGACACAACCGCAACCTGGAAGTGCCCCAAATAAAAGAATATTACATTACATTTGAATTTACATAAATGAAAATACAAAACTCTCATCTCACAAAAACCCCCCGGCTATTCGATCGCGACAATCCTGCACATCATATCTCAGCAACACATAATATCACATATCATCAACGTAAGTAAGTATGCGTACCCCGATTGTCGTTGATGTATAGCAACGAAACCGGCGATATCTAACATACTACACTTACGGTCACAGAAAAGAAAGTGTAAAACTACAATATTTGGAATCCAGATTCTCTTTAGACATCATAAATGCGAAATATCACATATTCCGTATTTCATACCTAAACCATATGAATTCCACATATTGTATCACATTCCAGACAAACAGACAGTATTAAAGTTTTCGAACGAACAATCAAGCACCCAAGATTCACTAAAGCTCAACACTTGAGCAGGGTTCAAAAAATTTGGAGTGTGACACAGTAGCGGCGGTCCAGCCGTAGAAGGGTCAAGCCAATGCCTCACATGTGGCACGCCGTACTGCCCCAAACCCGAGGGTTCAAAGGGTAGTTCGAGACGGTCACATAATCGAGTTAAGGTTTGTTGTCTTCTAGAGGGACCACCGCAAAAAGACTTGCACGTATCTCCAAACTATTTAAACCCCGTGAATATTGAGTAAATGATATTCGTTCAAACACTTCAATACTTTCTAGTTTACCCGGAAAAGCTACGAAATGAAAGTCCCGATCGAATCGATGAATCCAAAAATATCTCTAGAATTTTTCTAAACTGAATATAGATCAAAAATATCCAAAATAATATACAAGCAGTTTAACGAATTACAGAAGAAAAATTAACAAATAATATATATAAATGGCCGCGGAAACTCGGCCTAAGCAAGCTTAGGCCGCGTTTCCGCGGCAGTTCTTACTGTTCATTTGATAATTTTTTCGTCGTAATCCTTATATTTTCCTGCTGTGATTTTTAGATATTTTTAATTCTGCAAAATGTCAATTTTTAGAAAATTTCCAGAGAGCACCTAAAAATACGGTATTTTTGTCCGATCGGGGTTTTCACTTCGTCAAAACGTCGCCTAATGTTCTAGGTCGGCTCTGATACCAATGTAAGGTTAGTATAGCACCCTATGAAGTGTTTTGAAGCATCAAATGACCCAAAGTTATAATTTTTTAAGGTGCTAAACTAACATGCAAAGGATAGATCCTAGAAAATTAGGGTTTACTAAACTTTAAGCTAACAAAAGTTAGGGTTTGAAGGCTACAACCTCTGTAGCTCCCGTTTTTGCTTCGCTCCTTAGGCTCTTTGGTGTTGAATCGAGGTCCTCTTGAACTCCCCTTGTGTCCACGATGATCCACCGCGGAGATCTCCGTCCAAGCTCGCTACTTTGTAAAATCGAAGTAAACACTCTAATCAAGTTGGCTAGACTTGAGTAGAATGGTGTTGTGGCTTTGGATCTCACTTCAAAAACCTTTCTTTTGTTGTATTTCACTCACTAGAAAAGAACTAGAGAGGAGAAGATGAAGGAGGATGAAAATGGTGGCTATTTCTTTTCAAGAGATAAAAGATAACCCTTTTGTTAAGAAGAGAAAGAAATATATATCACTATATATATTTATTTTCTTCTTGACTCTAACCATGATTAAATGATGGATGATTAATTTAACTTGGGTTTAGAATGATAAAAGAAAAGATAACCATGGTTTAGTGGTAGGTGAGCATGGTTAGGTCAATGGAAGAATGTGGAAGCATGAATGATTATCCTCTCTTTTTCATTTTCTTTTAAAACCAAAATTAAATAATTATCCATTGTTTAATCTATGGTGTGAGGCTTATATTGCCACCATTTCCATATATAATCAACTATGATGGTTTGATGTATGTATGTGTACATGTATGCACATCTTCATGTGCATGAAACTAGAAAAGAAAAATAGAAACACATGCATGCATGCATACATCCATCAAGCCCTAGAAAGGTTTTGAGTGAGAAAACTAATGGTTAAATGATAAATCAACACTTGATTTATCAATCCGGTCATATCTCATATGACCCCACCAAAAGCAGTTCACCCGATCAATGTTCGGTATCATATACGCACATTTCAATCGGGTGCATGCGCATATCGCATATGCGCACCACAACGTTTCGCCTGGACTGGGTAACTCCTTTGTGGGACTCTAAGACTCGTCAATACGCCGGCAGAGGGTAATGATCATATCAAGTACCCTCAAGCCGCAAGCGGTCAGCTAAACGTAACGGCCACCCGGGTATTGAGCGATCAGAAGACAACAAGCGAACCTGTTACAATTCCCGTCGAGCCATCCGGCAACACTACCGTACAGTCCGGTCTCTTCGTCAGATATGCTGCATATC
The DNA here is from genome assembly GCA_030015575.1 of Agapanthus africanus. Taxonomy (NCBI): domain Eukaryota; kingdom Viridiplantae; phylum Streptophyta; class Magnoliopsida; order Asparagales; family Amaryllidaceae; genus Agapanthus; species Agapanthus africanus. The sequence goes on from CM057340.1 coordinate 189,846,513, forward strand.
GAGCCTAGGGATGGTCACGTCGACCCCAATAACTCAATAAGTCGTGTCGGTGAATGGTCTATAACAGATCGAGAAACTACTGATAACACTTATCAGCAAATCTCAGCAGCCCTGGCCAGGGACTTGCTGTTATAACCAGTCGAGCACAGCACAGCATCAACTCCCAATACCGGGAGAGACGAAACCCCTCCTATCGCTCATCGTCTTCGTGTGTCTCGGGACTGTACCCAACGGCCACCTGTTTGCACGACTCAGTAGAGCCGTGGTAGGGTGGCAATCAAAGTGCAGTGGGAGAACACACAAGACTCCATGACGATCTCGGGTCTACAGACTAACCTGTACCAGTATCACCTGAGAACTGCTATCCGACGATAGATATAATTCTATATAGGAGTTCTCGGTGAGTCCGTCCAGTGTACTCAGTCACCACTGAGCACCCGTATATGATCTTGATGTCAAACATCGATGAATGTGGGAACATCCATCGCCCATCGTATGGGTCTAGTATCATATACGCTAGTCTACTCTGGTATATCGATGCCCCATCTCGATATACCTACGACTAGGGACGTTCCAGGATATACTTATAGACTACAGATGTCCCACTAGTATGATCTCTATCATAATCAGAGTAGTCAAGCCGATATCCTCAGGGCTTTATCAGCATGTATGAATGAATAAAAGCATGATCAAATAAACATGTCAGATAAAGAAGAACCAGATAGCATACTATCATGTCGAGCAAGAATGCAAACTGAATATATATATATACATGTATAGATACATCCACTATCACATAATGGCCTCTAGGGCATACATATATCCAACAATGAAGTGTGTATGTACCTATCGCTAATGGTACAATACTCTATAGGTATACAGGTAACTAGCATGTAAATATGTCAAGGCATATGTCTAAGCATGTAGGTATACAGGTATGCTATAAGTCATATGCAATAAGAAGTATGAATCAATGTCTCAATGTCCCTAACCAGAACAATATCATTTCTATATGTGGGTTGTGCGTGACATGGCAATTATTGACGGTGTGTGTGGCATACAATTAGTGCTCGTGCAACATGAGCCGTCAATAATAGTGCAGTATCCTAAGGATACTAGTTCAAGCACAACAATTAACTAAGCAGTAGTGTATACGCGCAATTCTAAATATGACATAGAATATGCGACAAAATTAACATCTCTAGCCCAGACGCATAACGCCATGCGGGCGATTCCCCTGTAGATATTAAATCTACTCACCAACGCTCCTGGTTAAGTGAAGCCAACCACCTGTTTTCCCTTTATAGCAGTGTCCGAAGTCCCCTTCTGCGAACCTACAATATTAAGACAATAAAACAAGTATATATTAAAAATAGACCCAAAATACGTACAAACTACATTTGACCGACGCAAAAATACAAAACATACTCTCAAGTGTTCGTATTGTGGCTAACGTGTGTAGCGACACGACGAAACTAACTCAAGAGCAAAACCACACAAAGTGCACAATCCGTGTCGTATAACGTATCGCGCTTAGACGTAACACAAGAAACCACCTAGGTGATCCCAGATTTCGTATACAGAGAAAACTCAACAACTAAATTGTAGGGTTCCTAGGCACCCTAATGAAGTCTCACAAGGCATCAACCATGCCAATTTCAAATTTAAACGGTGCCGAGAAACCCTAGAACGGATCGTTGGCTAGATTTCTAGGCGACAAAGCAAACTAGTTAACACTTAACTATAAGAATACGGAAATACAACCTTTGTAGATCCGGTCCTCCACCTCCACGGCTCCGTGATGAAGTCATCTCCGCTGTCCAAATCAAAATCCGGGCTCTAGCGTCGGCTTCATCGGAGAAAGAGCGGGCAAGGTCGTCGGCTTCGTGCCGAAGATGATCTACGTCGAGGCATCGCTAGATCAAGCTCCACCTTCACCAAGCCATGAAAACTTGTGAAGGAAACACACTCTACTACTTGGCAAGAGGTAGAGGATGAAGAAATAGGAAGTGGGTAGACTTTAGAATTGGATTTCTCACTCATTTCCATCAATCACCATTGATGGAGCTTGCTTTCTTCAAGTGAAGAAAGGAAGAAGAAGAAGAATTATGTTATGATAAGTTAATTAAAAAAGAAAAGAATAATCAATCCTTATCATAACATGACCATAGTTAAGTGTAGAGAACTAATCATGGTTTAATGCAATGGTTAGGGTTAAGCTAAAAACAAAATGGTCATCAAGTCAAAGCATTCATGAAGCTTCATGAATGAACAAAAGAAATGCCACCATTTTATCATTTCATTTCCTTTTTCCAATAAGAAAAAGATTAATAAATAAATGAATAAAATGAATAAGCAAATAGTAAACCCTAACCATTCCATTAACCAAGGTTTAATTCTATACACTTAATTAAAAAGTCATGTATCATCAAACATGATACAAGCATGTGCACAAAATCATATCGCATATGCAATGCGCACACCCGAGCGAGAAAATCCATTTAAAGTGAACCGATACTAGTTAATGCAAAGTAATATATCAAATATATAATTATGCATTAAATAATTAAATCAACACTTGATTCAATGATCCGGTCATGTCGCACACAACCGACTAGTATACAATGTATCGGCTTATCGAATCAATCCTTGATTCGATAACTAGGTTATATCGCATACAACCATTCGACACATTCATCGCGAGAATGGAATACGGTATTACATACACGTATTATTCTCGGTCCCGCACATATCTCATATGCGCTCCTATTTCGTTTCGCTTGAACCAGGAAACCTCTGTGTAGGACTCTAAAGACTCGTCAATACGCCGGCAGCAGGTGATGATCATATCAAGCACCCACAAGCCGCAAGCGGTCTGCTAAACGTAACGGCCACCCGGGTATTGAGCGATCTGAAGATCGACGAGCAAGCCCGCTCACACTCCAGTGAATCCAACCAGTAACACTACCGTACAGTCCGGTCTGATCGTCTGATATGTCGCATATCTCGCCTAGGGGTGGTAAACGTCAGACCCCAATAGCTCGATAAGTCGTGTCGATATGAGGTCTATAACAATTCGAGAAACTACTGGTAACACTTACCAGTAAATCTCAACAACCCTGGCCAGGGATTTCCTGTTATAGCCAATCGAACACAGCGCAACATCAACTCCCTATACCGGGAGAGACGAATCCCCTCCTATCGCTCATTGCCTCCATGTGACTCGGGACTGTACCCAAAAACCACCGTTTTGCACGCCCTCTTGGACGTGGTAAGATGGAAATCAAAGCACAGTGGGAACCACACAAGACTCTATGATGATCTCGGGTCAACAGACTACTCTGTACCAGTGTCACCAGAGAACTGCCATCTGACGTGAGGTATAATACCATCTGGGAGTTCTCGGCGAGTCCGTCCAATGTACCCAGTCTCTACTGAGCACCCGTATATCATCTCTGATGTCAAACACCAATGGATATGGGATCATCCATCGCCCATCTGTATGGGTCAAGAAGGTATACGCTAGTCTACTCTGGTATATCGATGCCCCGTCTCGATACACCCACGACTAGGGACTTTGAAGGATGTACTTATAGACTACCATGTCCCCACTAGTATGATCCGCATCATAGTCCAGGTAGTCAAGTACACATCCTAAGGGCTTTACCAACATGTAACAGAGAGACAATCAGTGTACACGTTAAGGTAAAGTTCAACCAGATAGCATACTATCATGTCGAGCAAGAAAGTCCTCCCTATATATGTCCAAGCATCCACTACAATATACATCCTATGTATAGTAATGGCCTCTAGGGCATACATATAACTAACAATCTCCCACTTGCACTAGGGCCATCTGATAGCAGTGGTTGTAGTATCTCATACTCAACCATCCCATAAAAGTCTCTCTCTGGGAACAGGCCTTTGTGAGTGGATCCGCTGTGTTGTTCTCTGAGTCTTCTCTCCAAACCTCGATCACCCTGGAGATCAACCATCTCCATGATCAGGTGACACTGCCTTAGAATATGTCTGGATCACTGATGGGACCGGCGTTCCTTGGCATAAGCCACAACTCCATTGTCACACAATGGGAGGAACGTAGTTCATCTCATGAACCAATATACACCCAAACAGCCTCTTCGGTAGCATCTTAAGTAGCGATATATCCTGCCTTTATCGTCTAGTATGTCACGGTATCTAGCTTGGAACTCTTCCAACATACCGTCCCTTTACTGAGGGTAAAGACAATGCCTGCGACTGACATTCAGTCGTCTTTATCACCCTGGAACCCTGCCAGTGATTCTCCCCAGGATCGGTTGATACCATCTCACTACAACTAGTGAGAATCCTAACATCCATTTAGATCTATCTCATAGATCCAAAAACCCAGGATTTAGGAGGTATCACTTTGATCCTATGTGGAGAATCATTTTGATAAGCGGAGATTGATCGAGCGTAGCATAGGAAACTCTTTCCCTATCAAGAGTATGTCATCCACGTACTCTACGAGGATCGTCACCATACTCCCTACTACCTTTTTGTTTATACAAGGTTCATCTACCATTTTGATGATGTCAAACTCTTTGACTAATTCATCAAAATAGATGTTCCAACTCCGCGATGCCTGCTTTATCCTATAAAGCATCTTGCACACGTTTCCGCTGCTCCCACTGTATACGAAGCCCTCTGGCTGTGTACTTATAGACGCTCTCTTCCAAAATATCATTTAGAAAGGCAGTCATGACACCCAACCACCAGATATCGTAGTCATGGTATGTAGCCGTGGTAAGTAGGATCTGGATGGACTTAAGCATAGATACTTGAAAAGGTTTTATCATTATCCACAGCTGGTCAATGATGCAAACTTTTAACAAGTCTAGCTTTGAAAGTCTCAACTTTTCGATGTACACCAAGTAATCTTCTCAAGATATACTTGCTCCTGATGGGGATTTAACCCTTCAGATATAGCAACCAAAGTCCATACTTTGTTGGTGTATAAGGATTCCATCTCAGATCGCTAAGCATCCAGCCATTCTTACAGAGTCTTACTCCTGATGGCCAGCTCGAAACTAGTTGGGTCATCATCTCATGATGTAATCCTCGCTCCCACTGTCATAGAGAAACCGAAGTATCTCTCAGGTGGGTGAGGAACCCTACTAGATCGGCGGAGAGGCTGAGGTTCGTTGGTATCTACTGAATCCTTTGGTTGTTCCAAATCATCAGCTGTAGTTTGTATAGCTGGAACCTTTCCAGTTCTACATAACAGACTTTGCCTCGAGCTTGTCCAGATTTTGCTTTTAGACATAGGCCGGACAACCCCAAATCTTAACTGACTTAAGACATAGGCTCTTCCCATACCATATCTCATATGGAGTGGTAGGCAACTGATTTGATTTGAACCCTATTCAATAGGTATGCAACTTCTCAAGTGCATAACTCCCAATAAGGAAATAGGTAACTCAGTAGTACTCATCATAGAGCACACCTTATCATATAGGGTGTGACTGCTCCGCCCCGATATACCATCGTGCTATGGTGTATACGGAGGAGTAATTCTGAGAGAGAATCTTATTCTCCTTTAGAATAGTCCAGGTATTCCATGCTCAAGTATTCTCCTCCTCGATCACATCAAAGAACATAATACTTATACCCGTTTTGGTTCTCTACTTCTAACTTATATTCCGTGAATATCTCAAAAGGTTCAGACTTGTGTTTCAACAGGAACATATGTCTGAATCTTGAGAGATTATCAGAGAATATAATGAAGTATAAAGAATCAGTCCTGGCATTTGTAGACAGGGGACCTACATACATCAACATGTATCATCCCAAGAGTTTACATAACTCTTTTTCTGTTTCCAATAAACGGAGCTATGGTCATCTTATCTCTGTGACATGACTGGCAAGTTTCATAAGATGTAAATTCAAACTCATTTAAATATGCATCTTTATGTAACTTCAGCTAGTCGGGTCACATTGATATGACCTAGTCTATAATGCCTCAAGAAGGATTCGTTCATTTCTGAACTCTTCCTCTTGTGTGTGTTCAGTATACTAAGAACTGTAGTTTGATTTAGAACATTAATGCTTTTAGATAACGTGCCTGAACCGATCAACTTTTGATATAGGAAATGTTCAAAACATTATCCAACAATACAAAATTTTATCATTTCTTTACTGATAAAGAGACTGATATGATTTTGTATATCAGGTTCGGTATCTAATAACATTCGTTCATAATCAATGTATTGGGAATACAGGGTGACAGTGACCAACAGACTTGGCTGCAACACTTGCCCCGTTTTCTGCCTCATGAAACTTATCACCCGTTCTCAGTTCTCTACCTTTCTGTAGCCCTATGTAACAGATTACATATCTGGGATCCTGATCTGGTATCACATACCCAGGACGTAAAGGATACTGAGAAACAGTTCTCTGTAATGAACACACCCGAAGATGATACATCAGCATGCACTCTTTTCGTTTGGGCGGCACGGGAATTCTGGTAATCCCCTATTTCCTGCTCTGTCTTATAACAATTATAAGTTGGAGCGGGACCAACGTTCCCCAGCTCAGTATAACAAGCGGGTTCGGTCAAATATCCGTATTATTATCTTGATTAAGGCGTGATATGGTCGCTACCTGGAGAGAGAGAGAAGAAAACACTCAGCGTGCGCTCTATCAAGAATAGATTGGTTATTATTTAATCTAATCAGGATGGCTCCCACTGCTTTTCATCAAATCTTCCTTCAAACCCTAAAAGGAAAGACTAGCCGGGATTAATTACACACTACAAGTTCGCCAATCTTTCAGCCAGGCCAGTGTCGGTACTTTGAGGGAGGTCCCCCGTGCTTTCGCACGAACCTAATTAATGTAAACCTCGTTTTCCCAGAGGCGTAACCTCGTTAACACCTTTCTAGACACCTACTTGATCGGCTAATTGTAATGTATAAAACTCTCCCAGGAGTAACACTTACTCGCAGCGGGTATCGGGATCCAACTATCTCATAGAAGGTATGCAATCTCATTGCAAATTTCAACACTTGAAATTCCCGATAATATTTTGCCCCTAACCTCCTATGACATTGACAAAGGCCAACAAACCATAGGATGCTAGTCAAGTTCAACCCGTCATTTCCTGATTGAATTAAACCCACCCGCACGGCTCTTGACAAAGGCCAACAAGGTCGCACGACTACCCTAACTCAATCTGCATCATATGCATAAGCAGATAAGCACCAGTTAGCTACCGCACACTGCGCCTTGACAAAGGCCAACAAACGCAGCACGAATACTAACTACTACTTATCTGAAATGACGGAGGGCTACGACAGGTTTTTATGAAAACCTATTGCGTAATGAACTTGATATCATTGTAGGATCGAATGAATTTTGAAATGGAGTGCTTTTGAGGCTTTTCTAGTTTTGCTAAAGGAGTCACTCCCGGTGAAGGGATCGTCGGTCCTTTCCTCCTCGAATGAGGTGCGGGATATATCATATATATCACTGTGCAAAGCAAAAACATTTAAAAGCAATCAAAAGAAAAACCGAGTGTGTAGCATCTGCCAGTTATTGCTAAAGGAGTCACTCCCGGTGAAGGGATCTCGGTCCTTTCCTCATCGAATAAGGTGCAGGATATATCACATATACCTCTGTGCAAAGCAAGAACTGTAGCTACCTGTTTTAATTTTGAAATTCGATTCTACAACATCTTAGGTTTCTTTTATTTCATTAATCACATTAATGAAGTCCCATCATTTAAGTACCTAAACATCACAGATAAATACGACGTACACTTATGCCATCCGCATTCGCCTCGATGTCCCCTCGTGCACCGTTAGGTTAGGTAACTAACGGCAGAGCAGGGCAGGGCTAGCACGGGTGTAAAACATAAGTAACATCTATATAATATATCATATATACTATATACTGTATCTATCACAAAACATCACATGATCACATCACAGATATCGCAGCAGAAGAATCATATGAAATATTGGATATACTAGGACGTCCGTGTTTTCAATACGAGCCAGTATAAAACACGGATTCCACGGTCGTGATGAATAGCCAAACCCACACCCCTAGACCCCTACGATAGCGGCAAGCAACCCTATCAATTCTAGAGTTAGGAGACCCGGCCTCGACTCCTCGAGTTGGTCTCCCACTGGACTCCAGAACCCGGTTACTTGTGCTCCCCTCCTTGGGTCTATCCTAGTGCGGAAAAGTAAATAATATACAAAGCGTGACATCTTCCGCAACCTGGAAGTGCCCCAATAAAAGAATATTACATACAAGTTTTTACATGAATGAAAATGAAAAACACTCATCTCACATAAAAACCCCCGGCTATTCAAACACGACGATCCAATATAACATATCCAGCAACACATAACATCATATGTCATCAACGTAAGTAAATATGCGCATCCCAATTGTCGTTGACATATAGCAACGAAACCGGCGACATCACATATTACACTTACGGTCACAGAAAAGAAAGTGTAAAACTACAACAGTTGGAATCCGCAACCTCCTCAGACATCGCATGCCTGACCAAATGAATTACTTAGACATCGTATGCCTAACAATTATAAACCCCGCATTTTAGTCTCATCATTGAAAACACTTTTCAATATTAAGTCGGGTAATTCAACAAGATTCCCGACATCCTGATCGAATGCTCGTCGCAAACTTCAGTAGACGGCTGCACCCCCGATACCGTCGACGAAGTGCACCAAGGCGGAACACCGCTGCCGCGAGCACCCGAACGGATGCTTTCGGCGACGGGGTTCTCTTACAGTCACTTGGTCGAGGCTATGGAGTGAAGCTGTCTATTAAGTTTACCCGGCGAGTATCCGCGTACGCTACGTGATTGCGACGGACTTTTGATCACATCAAAATTCCGTGGCAACCGATCAAGTTTGAGACTAAACTGCTATGTTCATAACATTCATTCAGTTATCTCATAACTTCTTGTGAATTCCAATTATTGTATCCCATTCCGGATAAATAGAAAATGTCAAACTTTCCGATCGAACAATCGAACACCCAATTTTTCCCGATACAGATCAACACATGAAATAAGTCTAACAACATTCAGTTCGTGCCTCAGTACCGACGGTCCAGCCGTAGAAGGGTCAAGCCAACGCCTCACATGTGGCACGCCGTACTGCCCCAAACCCGAAGGTTCAAAGGGCAGTTCAAGACGGTCACATAATCGAGTTAAGGTTTGTTGTCTTCTAGAGGGTCCATCGCGTTACTTGCACTACTTAGAACGTCGTTAAACTACGGAAAAATCCAACACTTGGAAATTTCCCGACAGGGGAAAAATTGGGTATTTATATCCGGTCGAACTTTTTAACATATTCTAAAATTTATCCGGAAAGCCACGTAGACAAAATTTGATACTCCGATCGAAACACCGAATCCCCAAAACAACCCCAGAAAATTCAACTCTTGAAAAAATATTAAAAATTCCCAGAAAAATCACCACTGGAAATTAAGAATTACTGTGCAAAATAATTTAAATACTGTGGCCGTACGGCCGCGGAACTGCCGCATGAGCCTTGCTCATGCCGCGGAACCGCGGTGGGATAGTTGAATTGGGCCGCCGAATTTCACAGTAACTCTTAGATATTCCTGATGTGTTTTCTGCATATTTTTAATGTGGAAAAATCCCAGAATTTGGAAAAAGTCCAGAGAGCTATTTTGGGTTCTAGTTTTCGGTTCGATCGGACTTCAAACTCCGTCTAGACTTCGCCTAAGGCTCTAGCTAGGCTCTGATACCACTGTAGGGTTCCTAGGCACCCTAATGAAGTCTCACAAGGCATCAACCATGCCAATTTCAAATTTAAACGATGCCGAGAAACCCTAGAACGGATCGTTGGCTAGATTTCTAGGCGACAAAGCAAACTAGTTAACACTTAACTATAAGAATACGGAAATACAACCTTTGTAGATCCGGTCCTCCACCTCCATGGCTCCGTGATGAAGTCATCTCCGCTGTCTAAATCAAAATCCAGGCTCTAGCGTCGGCTTCATCGGAGAAAGAGCGGGCAAGGTCGTCGGCTTCGTGCCGAAGATGATCTACGTCGAGGCATCGCTAGATCAAGCTCCACCTTCACCAAGCCATGAAAACTTGTGAAGGAAACACACTCTACTACTTGGCAAGAGGTAGAGGATGAAGAAATAGGAAGTGGGTAGACTTTAGAATTGGATTTCTCACTCATTTCCATCAATCACCATTGATGGAGCTTGCTTTCTTCAAGTGAAGAAAGGAAGAAGAAGAAGAATTATGTTATGATAAGTTAATTAAAAAAGAAAAGAATAATCAATTCTTATCATAACATGACCATAGTTAAGTGTAGAGAACTAATCATGGTTTAATGTAATGGTTAGGGTTAAGCTAAAAACAAAATGGTCATCAAGTCAAAGCATTCATGAAGCTTCATGAATGAACAAAAGAAATGCCACCATTTTATCATTTCATTTCCTTTTTCCAATAAGAAAAAGATTAATAAATAAATGAATAAAATGAATAAGCAAATAGTAAACCCTAACCATTCCATTAACCAAGGTTTAATTCTATACACTTAATTAAAAAAGCATGTATCATCAAACATGATACAAGCATGTGCACAAAATCATATCGCATATGCAATGCGCACACCCGAGCGAGAAAATCCATTTAAAGTGAACCGATACTAGTTAATGCAAAGTAATATATCAAATATATAATTATGCATTAAATAATTAAATCAACACTTGATTCAATGATCCGGTCATGTCGCACACAACCGACTAGTATACAATGTATCGGCTTATCGAATCAATCCTTGATTCGATAACTAGGTTATATCGCATACAACCATTCGACACATTCATCGCGAGAATGGAATACGGTATCACATACACGTATTATTCTCGGTCCCACACATATCTCATATGCGCTCCTATTTCGTTTCGCTTGAACCAGGAAACCTCTGTGTAGGACTCTAAAGACTCGTCAATACGCCGGCAGCAGGTGATGATCATATCAAGCACCCACAAGCCACAAGCGGTCTGCTAAACGTAACGGCCACCCGGGTATTGAGCGATCTGAAGATCGACGAGCAAGCCCGCTCACACTCCAGTGAATCCAACCAGTAACACTACCGTACAGTCCGGTCTGATCGTCTGATATGTCGCATATCTCGCCTAGGGGTGGTAAACGTCAGACCCCAATAGCTCGATAAGTCGTGTCGATATGAGGTCTATAACAATTCGAGAAACTACTGGTAACACTTACCAGTAAATCTTAACAACCCTGGCCAGGGATTTCCTGTTATAGCCAATCGAACACAGCGCAACATCAACTCCCTATACCGGGAGAGACGAATCCCCTCCTATCGCTCATTGCCTCCATGTGACTCGGGACTGTACCCAAAAACCACCGTTTTGTACGCCCTCTTGGACGTGGTAAGATGGAAATCAAAGCACAGTGGGAACCACACAAGACTCTATGACGATCTCGGGTCAACAGACTACTCTGTACCAGTGTCACCAGAGAACTGCCATCTGACGTGAGGTATAATACCATCTGGGAGTTCTCGGTGAGTCCGTCCAGTGTACCCAGTCTCTACTGAGCACCCGTATATCATCTCTGATGTCAAACACCAATGGATATGGGATCATCCATCGCCCATCTGTATGGGTCAAGAAGGTATACGCTAGTCTACTCTGGTATATCGATGCCCCGTCTCGATACACCCACGACTAGGGACTTTGAAGGATGTACTTATAGACTACCATGTCCCCACTAGTATGATCCGCATCATAGTCCAGGTAGTCAAGTACACATCCTAAGGGCTTTACCAACATGTAACAGAGAGACAATCAGTGTACACGTTAAGGTAAAGTTCAACCAGATAGCATACTATCATGTCGAGCAAGAAAGTCCTCCCTATATATGTCCAAGCATCCACTACAATATACATCCTATGTATAGTAATGGCCTCTAGGGCATACATATAACTAACATAAATAAGACCAAAAACACCCAAACCACATCATAGACCTACCCACAAAAACACACGCCCCAACTCCTTCCCCGAGCCAAGGTCGTCGGAATCCCCTTCATACGTCGCCGGCCAAGGTCCGAGCAAGGGTGGTCTTGTTTGAGGTGAAGGCTCAGGGTCCTAGGTACTACACAACAGCATTGTTTGGTTTTCTAGTAAATTCTCCGGGTCACAACAGATCACAGATGTCACATATAGGCACTAAAATACGATATTTGCACGAAACGACACCAAACACTATCTAAACTAAAACTAACAAGCTGAGCTACACTAAAAACACATAAACAACAGCAAAAGAATATTACCTACACAAAAGAACTCAAAGATCCAAGCTTTGCATGCTCCTAGACATCCAAGGGGCAAAAACCAAGAAAAGATGTGATTTTGGGTGAGATTGTGAAGGATTTGATGAAGTTTGGTGATGGAAACTTAAGTGTTCAATTGTGTTGAGAGAGGAAATGAAAATGAGGTGAGAAATGAGTGTGAGAGAGAGAGGAAATGATAAAGAGAGAGGGAGAGAGAGAGGTGAGGTTAAGGGTGAGTATAACCACTTCATTAATGCACCATTAATGCATTCATACACTCATCTTGCCACCTCCTCTCATCCAACAAATATCTCCTCTTTCTCACACAAAACATCTAGAGTAATGATTAAGGGTTAGGTTTAAGAAAAATGATAAGATAAAGGGTTAAATGTCAAGGTTGCTTAGAACAAAATTAGCACAAACAAATCCTCACATTTACGTGCACACGTGCGTGCATGTTCATAACAAATAATAATAAATTATTAATTAAATGTTATAAATGTGAGGAACCCAAATTGGTAAACTTTGTACAGTAAACCCGCATTAACGTCTAAACTAACACTAACCGAAATCTAAGGCGTTACAATCTCCCCCTTATAAAAATTCGTCCCCGAATTTAAAATTCTCACTAAGCGTACCTTCAAAGAGAAGATTACAAAACTCTCAAATCTCGCTCGCAGCCTCCCAAGTGATCACCTCGCTATACGGCTACACCCAAGAAAACCCTTCACAGATGGCAAGACCCTTGACCGAAGTTTCTCCACCTGCCGAACCACTAACACAAATGGCTGCTGGTGAACGAAAGATCGCATCCAAGCTGAATGGTCTGGTGCTGAAATCATGTGAGAAAGGTCATGAAGGTATTTGCAAAGTAACGACACAAGGAATACGGGGTGAAAACTCAATAATCTGGGCGGAAGTGCCAAATTAAAGGCAACGAAACTAACTCGCTTTAAGGATCTCAAAAGGATCTAAAATTCTGGGATAAGCTTCCCAAAACTCAACACGTCATTCATCGGAAAAATCCGTAGGAATACATGATCTCCCACCGCGAACTCAAGTCTGCGACCAACACGGTCGGTGTAGGGTGTTTTTCGTCACCCCATTGAGATGGGAATACGCGCGCGCTTGTCAGGCGCATTACAGATTCCCCCTGCCTAGGGTAAGCTGGGGTTTATTGATTGTGGGGGGTCCGAATCTCCGGCAGCCGCGTACTAAGCTGCCGTTAATTACCCCTCGCCTTTGGAGCGAGGGAACCTCCGATTAACGGGTTAAACTGGTCATGCGAACTCAACGTGCAGTGTTGTGTTTTGGAGGGGTTTTGGATATATCGGGGGCCCCGCAGAGTTTTTACGGGGGTCCCGCTACCCGGATAGCGGGCTGGGGGTCAAGGGGGGCTAGCAGCCCCCTTGCGGGATGCGGGGCAGCGTCCCGTTAGAAATTTTTTTCTAACAGGGACAGTGTCGTGGGGTACATGTGTGTGTAAATATTTATACATGTGTATATATATATGCATGTACATAAAAATAGGGGGAAACGGCATCTAAGGGATGCGTGGGGCCAGCGCCTTGAGCGCTGTGCGCTTAGGTGATGTGCGCTCAGGCGCAAGCACGCCAGGTGTCGGCACGTGGGCGTTTTGCGCTTGAGCGCGGTGCGCTCGAGCGCAGTGCGCCTGAGCGCAAGCGCGCCACGTGTCGGCACGTGGGCGCTTTTCGCTCGAGCGCAGTGCGCCTGAGCGAAGCGCGCCACGTGGGCGCTTTGCGCTCGAGCGCAGTGCGCCTGAGCGAAGCGCGCCACGTGGGCGCTTTGCGCTCGAGCGCAGTGCGCCTGAGCGCAGCGCGCCACGTGTCAGCACGTGGGCGCTTTGCGCTCGAGCGCAGTGCGCCTAAGCGCAAGCGCGCCACGTGTCGGCACGCGGGCATTTTGTGCTCGAGCGCTGGGCGCTGGCGAGACAAAGGGGCTTTTAGTCCCAGAACCAGAAGCTATGCTTCAGAAAGGAAATATTTATTATACATATATATATATGCAAATATATGGAGTTAAACTCCTAAAATGTTTTGGTTGATGAAAGGGGTTCTTCCTCTTCCTCCTCTGTTGGCTGGATCTTGATGATCAAGAGATGTGAGATCTAAAAATCTCTCCTCTCTGAGATCTAATGGTAGATTCAAGTTCCCCTTTGTGGGTTTTGTGGTGGAAGGCTTCTTAGTTTTTGAAAAGAAAGAGTAAAACTCTTGATTTAATTCAAAAGAAATGAGAAGGTTTAGAACCTTGGAAAAGGAGCAGGAGGCACAAAAGATCTCAGATCTAAAATTTTTGTGGAGAGAATGAAAAGTATATTTTTTTTTATTCATCATGTTGCCTTTTATAAGCTTACATATTTGTATATAGCCCCTTGGGCTTCACAAAAAATGGTATTTTGCCTATCCCATGACTCATGTGCCATTTCATTTTTGCACATAAGCCATGGGCTTACAAAATTTTGGCTTTATGCCCATTTTGCATACATTCATATATATAAAATTGCATAAAAATTATTTATTACATGATTTTGTTATTGGCATGGGAAGGCTGGCAGCGGGCTCGACTTGGGCAGGGGCCTGCTTGACCTGGGCTTGGGCCCACCTAGCTTAGGGGTTGACCCTGACTTTGACTCGGTCAACCGGGGTGCAAATTTTTACCCCAACAAATTGCCCCCCATCAATAAATGCACACCGCAGCAAAAGGTGTGTGCATGAAATTGATGGATCTTGAAGTCGGACTTCGAGGTGAAACATCATTCCAGGGGTGGAGCATCCTCCCGGGGAGCATGATTCCCGGGGATTGGAGCATCATTCTGATTCGTGGAGCATAATTCCAGAGATCGGAGCATCATTCCAATGAGCGGAGCATGATTCCAAAGATCGGAGCATCATTCCGATGAGCGGAGCATGATTCCAGGGATCGGAGCATCATTCCAATTTGCGGAGCATGATTCCAAGGATCGGAGCATCATTCCAATTTGCGCAGCATGATTCCAAGGATCGGAGCATCATTCCGAAGCGCGGAGCATAAATCCAAGGATCGGAGCATCATTCCGATGGGCGGAGCATGATTCCAGGGATCGGAGCATCATTCCGACGAGCGGAGCATGATTCCAGGGATCAGAGCATCATTCCGATGAGCGGAGCATAAATCCAAGGATCGGAGCATCATTCCGATGAGCGGAGCATGATTCCAGAGATCGGAGCATCATTCCGAAAGGCGGAGCATCATTCCAGGATTCGGAGCATCATTCCGAAGAGCGACAGATATTCTGACCGAAGCATAATTTCGATGCAGAGGTTGATTCCCAGGCGAAGCATAATTCCGACGGGGAAGGCATATACTCCGAGGCGAAGCATGATTTCGACACGGGGTACATTCTGAGACGGAGCATGATTCCGGCGCAGAGCTTGTTAGTTGACTTGATTCCGAGACGAAGCATAATTTCGACAGGGAAGGCAGGTACACCGAGGCGAAGCATCATTTCGACACGGGGTGCATTCTGAGACGAAGTATAATTCCGATGCAGAGCTTGCTGGTTGACTTGATTCCGAGGCCGAGCATAATTCCGACGAGGAGGTCGTTGGTTGATTCCGAGTCGAAGCATAATTCCGACAGGGAAGGCAGATACACCGAGGCGAAGCATCATTTCGACACGGGGTGCATTCTGAGACTGAGCATGACTCCGACGCAGAGCTGGTTGGTTGATTTGATTCCGAGGCAAAGCATGATTCCGGCAGGGAAGGTAGATATCCTGAGGCGAAGCATGATTTCGACACGGGGTAAATTCTGGGACGGAGCATGATTCCGCCGCAGAGGTTGTTGGTTTGATTTGATTTGGGTTGACATTAGCATCGCTATACTGGAACATGGTACCAGGAGCGAATCATCATTTGTCATGAGAGGATTTGGGGATTTCTTTTTTGTCGGCATCTGCATTGCTGCACTGGAATAATGCCAGGAGCAACTCATCATTTGTCCCGGGAGGATTTGGGAATTGGTTTTTGCTTGGCATCGGTATCGCTACACTGGAATATGGTACCAGGAGCGAATCATCATTTGCGCTTGCTTATCAGGAAGTGATGGCTTAGGAGACAGGTTTTAGGTCCCTATCACCTAAGACTTTTCAATTTTGTGAGCCGTAAGGGTCTCACAAAGCATTTTCTCCCTACGATTCGTAAGGATCCCGTAGGTGTATTTTCTCCTTAGGAGTCGTGAGGACTCCTAAGTGTGTTGCTCCTTTGTGAGTCGTAAGGATCTCACGCGGGAATTTTCTCCTCACAAAGCCGAGAGGACTCTGTGAGTGCATTTCATCTCTTTTTTTTACGAGTTTGCGCCCTTTCGGGTTTTCACAAACTTGCCGGCAGTCCTGCTGTTTTTACTCACGGAGCCCTTTCGGGTTTTCATCCGTGCCCATTTTGCTTGTGGACATGCCTTTTTTTATTTCTATTCTTTTTTTTATTTTTGGTGGGACTTTGAATGTGGTCTCACCGGTAGGACTTGGGAGAGATTGAGGTTGTTTTACGCCCGTGGATTGTATACGGTTTTGCAGGATGTATGATCCAGACCGTAGGGCCGGAAAAATTTCGAGATTTTGTTGGCGTCTGCATCGCTGCACTGGAATATGGTACCAGAAGCGACTCATCATTCGCCATTGGGGTACGGGATTTGGAATTTGGTTGGCGTCTGCATCGCTGCACTGGAATATGGTACCAGGAGCGACTCATCATTCGCCATTTGGGGATTGGGGAGCGATGGGTTAGGAGACAGGTTTAGATCCTATCGCCTAAGGCTTTTCAATTTTATGGGCCGTGAGGGTCCCATAAAAGCATTTTCTCCCTACGGGTCGTAAGGATCCCGTAGGTGTATTTTCTCCTTAGGAGTCGTGAGGACCCCCAAGTGTGTTTTTCCTTTGTGAGTCGTAAGGATCCCACGAAGGTTTGTTCTCCTCATGCATCGTGAGGACACATGAGTGGGTCTTCTCGATGGAGCATAATTCCAAAGGCGGAGACCAGCCACGTAACTGGTGATTGCGGTGGGGCATGGGGTGATGAGAATTATTTAAGCCCGTGGATTGTATACGGTGGTCAGCATGGGGACCAACCGTAGGGCCGAAAGAATTTTGGGAAATTGGATTTTTGTTGGCGTCTGCATCGCTGCACTGGAATATGGTACCAGGAGCGACTCATCATTCGCCGTTGTTTTTTTTTTTGTTTTGTTTTTGTTTTACCGCGATTGCTCTATCATTTCAGCTTTTCTTATCGCGAAGGTCGCGATTGCCCTATCATTTCGGCTTTTATTCGCGGTTGCCCCATCATTTCGGCTTTATTTTCATCTTTATTTTACTCGCTGATTTTTATTGCGAGTTGCCCCATCATTTCGGCTTTATTTTCATCTTTATTTTACTCGCTGATTTTTATTGCGAGTTGCCCCATCATTTCGGCTTTATTTTCATCTTTATTTTACTCGCTGATTTTTATTGCGAGTTGCCCCATCATTTCGGCTTTTCTTTATTTTTCTTTTATTTACACAATTTTTTTTATTTACACACACACACACACACACACACACACACATATATATATATATTTTACATTCCCAGTTTAACGACTCAGAGGTTGATTATTCCCGGTTTAGTGACATGGTGGTCAACTGTTTTCAGAGAAAGGCAGATGTTTGAGAGAATCAGTTTCACGAAGAACTTCGGTCTCCGTTTGTATGAAATTGGCGGTCGCTGCTGGACTGTTTGTTAACACGCCTTTGGATAGTTCTATCTCTCCTGCCTTGTATTGCTTTTCGACCCAATCTTTGAAGACGAAACAGTCCTCAATTGTAAGTCCGCGGCAGCGCCCCGGCCGTCTAATAGACGCCGATATGCGGAACAAAACTTTTACGACTGGCGCTATCGCGTACTTTATCCCGGATCGTCCATTAAAGCTAAACTAACAAATTGTAAAGAGGGTAGAATTGTTATACCGAATGATCCGAGTCCTTCGGTCTTCAACCATCATCCCACGCTATGTTGCAACTGATCCGAACTTGCTTGATCTCCGTTCTCATCGTCCAGGTGGCACCACGTCGACGGATCTTTAAACGGGCTCCCGCCTCTGAACCGAGGCAACTCGATCGTCAAGTTTGCCAAAAGAAACGACCAAGATGAAGTAGAGAATGAGTAGAATACTTTGTCTCGTTACGTCCAAGACTATGGACGAACGGTTAAAAGAAGTTACCATTTGGAATCGGGTGAATGGAAATTGAACTAGAAAATTTCCATACACTTGTATCATAATGTTTTTGCCAATTTGAAATGATTCAAAAAATCACACACCCACACAAAGAGGGGCCGGCCACTATTAATAGAAGAGGGAGGTGAGTGTAGGAGTAGCAAGTGGTGACCATATCCATCATACTTATCATAACCTAACAACAAAGCATGAATCACTAGAAATCAATAAATGCAAACCAATCACATTAAACCTAGTCATCCTCCATCATTAATGAACCATTAATGACAAAGCCACCTCACTATCCTAGTCACCATCCTAGTCACCTCTTCTAGAAGTTTCCACACAAATCCCAAGAAAAGATAAATCCGCATTTAACCGAATCTCAAAATACGGCTGATAGAAAACTGGAAACTGGCAACTTCCAAAAATCATCCCGAAACGAATATCAGGATAACCCCGTATCGGTATAAACATACCCGCATTTGTATTACGACCGAATACAAATGCAACTGAGACAAAGATATTATATCTACACAGTATAATACTGGGTTCCGGCTTAAACCAAAGCCTACCAGTATTATCTGCCCGAAAACTGACACGTGCGAAAACGCACGTGCATTTTTTGAACCTTGCCATAAACCCATACGGCATCTACAACGTTTCGCCCGAACTTGGGAAAGTGTCGGTGGGGGACTCTAATGACTCATCAACACACTGGCACTGGGTATAACCCCTAGCACGTCAGAGGTACAAACTGTACGTAACGTTTTGCCTATGTATTGATTGGAAGGGAAGCTGACGAGCGAACTCATCTATAAACCCTACTGAGCCTGACAGTGACAATAACCGTACAGTCCGCAACATTCGTCTATGAGTATCGCATATACGGCCTAGGGGGCCAGTAAACGTCAGACCCCCAACAGCGATATAAGTCGTGTCAGAGAGCAGCCCAGAACACCCTGAGATTCTGCTGGTATACCTACCAGTATATCTCTATTACCCTGGCCAGGGATTTCGTGTAATGGCTCTCCTAAACACAGCGCGATTTCGTGTACAGGTTAGTTCATTGACCTGAGGTCGTCATTTGTCTCGTGTGAGGTCCCACTGTGCTTTGATTTATACCCTACCACGGGTCAAAGGAGTCGTGCAAACAGGTATATTTTGGGTACAGTCCCGAGCCACATTGGAGGCAAGTGAGCGGATCTTCGGGGATTCGTCTCTCCCGGTATTGGGGCTGCTATCTGACGATATGTATAATACCAACTAGCATATTCCCGGCGAGTCCTGTCCGGTGTACTCATAACCTAATGAGCACCTGTATACATCTTAGGTGATCCAACTGACACCAGTGGCTTGTGAGACCGGCCACCGCCCCTCGTCGGGGTCTTGACTGTATACACTAGTCTACTCTGGAGTATCGATGCCCTGTCTCGAAACTCCCACGACTAGTGACACTTTAAGGATGTGCTTATAGACCCCAGCTCCCACATATATGATCGCCATCATACTGCTGGTAGTCAAACAAGAATCCTATGGGCTCTATCATGATGATAAAGACAAACCAGATAGCATACTATCATCTCGAGTAAGACTGTTTTATCGGTATAGGTCCTCCCTCAATCATTGCAATCACGTACCTGCGATCCAATAATTGACTTAGAGGGCACTATATCCAACAATCTCCCACTTGCACTTAAGGCTAATTATTGCGATGCCGTGTACTCACAGCTCGTGTGATACCGAGCATCCAACTCCTCTACTAATCAGTTTCACGAATCTCGTTTGCAAAACTATTGTATTCAAGAAATAGCCTCAGTGAGTGGATCCGCTTCGGTGTTTCTTTCTGTATCTCTCTATATCTCAACTTCGCGGAGAAAACCATCTCCCGAATTGAGTAATACGTGTCTTAGAATATGTCTGGATATCTGATGGGACCTAGTTCATAAATGAACTCAAAATCCAAACTTCTTAGACTGTATCGATCACTGAAACTAATCAGTGTCCAGCACCATGCCTCCCACAGTATCCTCTTGGACCGCCTGTCCATAATACTGTCCCTCGTCTGAGGAAAAACTATAACCTTGACAATCATTCTGTCATCTATGTCACTTTTGAAACCTGGAATGATAACCGTCTCCCGAAGGAGGCCGCCGTTATCAAATCCGTAGAACATCCACTTATGTTCTAAAAACTGCTCTCCAGGATTGGATTGATATAAACTTATCGCATCTAGTGCAATAACAACATCTGGTGTGGTACTTGACATCTCACGATTGATTCAATTGCCTAAGCAAGTGATCTGCCAATCATGCATATCCCTCTCCCCTTTAGTCTGTAAGACACCTTTAAAGAGGGTGACTCCATTACCTGTAGGTACACCATCATGCCATGAGTCATTTATTCTAAAATACTATTAGAATACTGTCAAAGAACCCACATTAGGAAACTATCCAAATCTAGATCTAAAACCATAGATCTTGTATCCAGAATGTCGGATATTACATCCATGTCCTTTGTGGAGAAACAACTGTGTGACGACCTCAGTACAACCGTTCAGTATAGGAATTTTACTTCCTACTCTCTGTATGTCATCCAAATACCAGGACATCACACCCTACTACCTTCTTAACAGATCCATCCCTTATTCTGATGAAGTCAAACCCATGACTGTCACATCAAAAATAGATGATCTATCTCTGCTATTTCTGCTCAAGTCTATAGATAGACACTAGCTACTTGCCCACTATGCTTCCGCTGCTCCCACTGACTACAACAACCCTCTGGCAGAATAATATATACATGTACTTCTAAAACTAGTTTAGAACGACGCTATACATTTCCTCCTGCCGGGTCTCATAGTCTGGAACAACAGTAGTGTCAAGTCTGGGTAAACAAAAACTTCCCTGGCACCGTCCTTGAGGCTACCGGAGTACCTCTCGGGTGTCTGAGGTTACCCACCATATCTGCGGAGTGGCTATTGGAATGTCAAACCCGATTGAATATATAGGTCCTATTAAACTTTCCGTAATTGTTTGCGGTTCTGGAATCACTTCCAGTTCTACCATGCTCCCACTGCTGTTTTCTGAAAAAATCCATTTTAATAAAACTGTGGTGAGTCAAGAACAATATCACTATTGATCTTTCAGATGGTAGAAAATCAACCCTTGTCGAAGCTAGGGTCAACCCACAAACTGCCATTACAGAAACGTGCCTTGAGTTATCCAGTGTCTGGTTTTAAGCGTAAGCTGGACAACTCCCTTTACCTTAACATCGTTAAGGTATGAATCGTTCTATATCCAATATAGAAACTTTGGCACTTATTTAATTGGAACCGGATTCAAATTATGCAGTTGTCTCCAGTGCATAATTACTTAATAGAGAGAGGCTGATCAGTATTACTCAACTTAGAAATCTATCCAATTATGAGTAACCTGAAAGAGAAACAAGTTTCTCAAAACCATTACTATCAATTGAATACTAATCACAAGAATCTACATCTTCGATTTCTTTGAAGAATCCCGATACTTGCGATACATGGTTCTCTACTTTATTCCTATACCCACAACTTCTCGATACTTAGACATTGTATTTCTACGAAACACTTGTCTATAAACTAGAGAAGTCATAAGTAAATAGAATATAGTACGAGGACCAACCCCTTTGTCCTGATGGACACTGGATAACATACAATACTCTGTATAAGTCCGCTGAGTTTGAATAACTCAAAACCTGTGCGTCGTAGGTTGAAAACTGTTCCCAGGCGATTTCCTCAAATATCACCAATTACAACGAATTCCAATATAATGAGGATGATCACCTAATTTCCAAAAACTTGCTCCCACTCAACATCTGTACTCTCATATAGATGTGAGAATGAAACCTGGTAAATACATACCCTGGAGTAAGTATCCAATCGGAAAATCAGTTTTCAATTAACAATGCACAGTGAATATGAAACATAAATATGTTTCGTAGGGGTATCTTGGTATTCTTTAGTAATGCCTCTTCCATAATCCATATCATGACTTTAACCGTATATTTCCCTGCCATCTTTCCAATTCCCTTTAATTTGTCTTTAGTCGTTACCTTCTGTACACCAACATTAGGCTAAATGGTTTTCTTCCTTCCCTACCATTCAACACCAGCCTATGGTTTGGAATAAGAATATCCAGTAAGCATAATAGGTATACTCTCCTAAACCAAGGAGCCCTCGCAACCTGAGAGAAGGTGATAATAAAAGTCAACTGAATAAACCAGTTCTATTTCTCCTGAACCTGGATCCATCCTCAAAGAAGTCCCTTTGAGTTCGTATATAACCATACGATGGATCTATCCAATGGAAGTGGATGTCCGTAGTAATACGGGGTGTTCTGAGAAATACAAAGGGTAAAATAAAGAGCAGCAATGACTTATGTAACTATAGACAATCCAAAAGCCAGTATGTTAAGAAGGTTCGGTCAACTTTGGTCACTGAGTTACAGTTTAGGGTCGGTCAAAAGTCGCTGCCAAAGAGAGAGAGAGAGAAGAAACACTCTGCGTGCACTCTAGCCTAAATCAGAATGGTTATCATTTTATCTAATTAGGAAACCTCCCACTGTTTTCTCAAATTCTCCTCCAAACCTGAAAGAAGAATTAGTCGGGGTCACCCGAAGAGTAAACCAACTCATCAGTGAGAATCGGGATCCAACTATCATCGTATGATAAGTTGATGGAAGCCACTCAAGTTAACACACTCCAGAAGGTATGTGCAAGTCTGGCAAGTTTCTTGTATGTTTGAAACTCCCGATGTAATTTTTATCCCATGCTCTTATGACCTTGACGTAGGCCAACAAATCATAAGCAACATGTCAAGTTCTACCCGTCGTTGTCCTGATCAACTTAAGTCATCGTACAAGCCCTTGACGTAGGCCAACAAGGTGTACGTCTGACTTAAATTAATGCATCTATCTATGCAACAAATGAATACCCAGCAGCTACCAAACACTATGTCTTGACGTAGGCCAACAAACATAGCTTGAATACTACTGACCATCCATAAGAAACGATGGAGGATTACGGCTGGTTTTTGGCGAAAAACCTTTAACGTAATGAACCTGATCTCGTTGAAGGAACCTGATAGCTTTATAAAAAAATATATAGTAGCGAAAACCCTTTTGTTAAAGAAGTCACTCCCGGTGAAGGGATCTCGGCTCTTTCCTCGTGGAATGAGGTGCAGGATATTCCAACTGAATACCGCTATGCAAAACAAAAGGAAACGTCTTTGTAATAATTTTAAAATTTGTTCCAACAACATCAAATATAGGTTTGTTTTATCTCGCATTGATAAGAATCAATACAATCCCATCAATCAATCACACCAGAAAAGAACGAAAATAAAATGTACGTATATGCCATCCGCATTCGTCACTGGGTCCCGTCATCACCCGTTAGGTTACTTAACTAACGACAAAGCGGGGACTGGACTAGCGCGGGTGTAAAACATATACAACATCTAATAGTATATATACTAATATACAGTAATCGCTCCAGGCGTGATAAACGCAACATTACAGATAAGTAATAAGCATCACAGAACAATACAGATAATCTGGGATCCCCGGGTTTCACAGAGTCGCTACTGAAAACCCGACGTTCCCCTGGTCGTGTGGATAGCCTGTGTAATGAAATCTAGACCCCTACGGGTGCGGCAAGTTACCCGCCAAAACCTGAAGCGAGGTAGTCCCCACAACATAGTGAATGGAATACCCGGCACTTCACGGAATCCGGTAAATTGAGCACCCCTCCTTGGGTCAACCTGTACCCCCTACGAGTGCGGCGAATAGTCTGCCAATTCTAGAGTGTGGTCCCTTTGCCTCTCAATGCCATGAGATACGAACCCGTTGCCCTCCAGAACCCGGTTATTCGTGCACCCCACCGCGGGGTAAACTTAGTACAGAAATAAAAATAGTACAATAGGTACATCGACCGCAACCTGGTCGTGCCCTAAAAGAATAATATATAAACAGGCAGTGACGGCAGTCCACATGTTGGACGCTCGCCCCGCAATATCAAATGTACAAATAAATTTAAACAGCTCTACCATTGCACACTGCTATCCACCACGACGAATCCGCAATATTACAGCACAACACAGAACATCAACGCGAATGTCACGTTCGCAAACTCGTCTAAAAGAACTATAGCAATCAGACGCGGTTTACCGATCAAATGACATTCCCGGTCGGAGATATAATGAAAGTACTGAAAAACTAACAAGTTTAAAATTTCGATCGACTAAATTTCCCGTAGTGGGCCCCACATACATCTGGTGTACAGTAACAAAATTTTGGCCCAAAAGACATATACCAAAAACCACTATTTCCCATGAGAAACCCACTGAAAAAATTTGGCGCACTGTTCCCACAAAAACGCGGCGGATCAGCGGCCAAACCATGGTTTGGGCCGAGGATCCGCGGTCGTTTTGTGGGATCACGTGCCCAAATTTCACCAGTATTCTTCAAAAACCCTGCATGATTTTCTGAAATGCTCAAAATGAATTTTAGAACAGTTTAAAAATCGACAGAAACATCATGTACAGAAAATTGTGATTTCGCGAAATCCGTTCGATCGATCTTTTAAACGCGTTAGCACAAGTTAGTATAGCTTAATGGTGAGGCTCTGATACCAATGTAAGTCCGCGGCAGCGCCCCGGCCGTCTAACAGACGCCGATATGCGGAACAAAACTTTTACGACTGGCGCTATCGCGTACTTTATCCCGGATCGTCCATTAAAGCTAAACTAACAAATTGTAAAGAGGGTAGAATTATTATACCGAATGATCCGAGTCCTTCGGTCTTCAACCATCATCCCACGCTATGTTGCAACTGATCCGAACTTGCTTGATCTCCGTTCTCATCGTCCAGGTGGCACCACGTCGACGGATCTTTAAACGGGCTCCCGCCTCTGAACCGAGGCAACTCGATCGTCAAGTTTGCCAAAAGAAACGACCACGATGAAGTAGAGAATGAGTAGAATACTTTGTCTCGTTACGTCCAAGACTATGGACGAACGGTTAAAAGAAGTTGCCATTTGGAATCGGGTGAATGGAAATTGAACTAGAAAATTTCCATACACTTGTATCATAATGTTTTTGCCAATTTGAAATGATTCAAAAAATCATACACCCACACAAAGAGGGGCCGACCACTATTAATAGAAGAGGGAGATGAGTGTAGGAGTAGCAAGTGGTGACCATATCCATCATACTTATCATAACCTAACAACAAAGCATGAATCACTAGAAATCAATAAATGCAAACCAATCATATTAAACCTAGTCATCCTCCATCATTAATGAACCATTAATGACAAAGCCACCTCACTATCCTAGTCACCATCCTAGTCACCTCTTCTAGAAGTTTCCACACAAATCCCAAGAAAAGATAAATCCGCATTTAACCGAATGTCAAAATACGGCTAATAGAAAACTGGAAACTGGCAACTTCCAAAAATCATCCCGAAACGAATATCAGGATAACCCCGTATCGGTATAAACATACCCGCATTTGTATTACGACCGAATACAAATGCAACTGAGACAAAGATATTATATCTACACAGTATAATACTGGGTTCCGGCTTAAACCAAAGCCTACCAGTATTATCTGCCCGAAAACTGACACGTGCGAAAACGCACGTGCATTTTCCGAACCTTGCCATAAACCCATACGGCATCTACAACGTTTCGCCCGAACTTGGGAAAGTGTCGGTGGGGGACTCTAATGACTCATCAACACACTGGCACTGGGTATAACCCCTAGCACGTCAGAGGTACAAACTGTACGTAACGTTTTGCCTATGTATTGATTGGAAGGGAAGCTGACGAGCGAACTCATCTATAAACCCTACTGAGCCTGACAGTGACAATAACCGTACAGTCCGCAACATTCGTCTATGAATATCGCATATACGGCCTAGGGGGCCAGTAAACGTCAGACCCCCAACAGCGATATAAGTCGTGTCAGAGAGCAGCCCAGAACATCCTGAGATTCTGCTGGTATACTTACCAGTATATCTCTATTA
Source organism: Agapanthus africanus (assembly GCA_030015575.1). NCBI lineage: Eukaryota > Viridiplantae > Streptophyta > Magnoliopsida > Asparagales > Amaryllidaceae > Agapanthus > Agapanthus africanus. The sequence goes on from CM057340.1 coordinate 189,873,187, forward strand.
CCCTGGCCAGGGATTTCGTGTAATGGCTCTCCTAAACACAGCGCGATCTCACCCCCAATACCGGGAGAGACGAATCCCCGAAGATCCGCTCACTTGCCTCCAATGTGGCTCGGGACTGTACCCAAAATATACCTGTTTGCACGACTCCTTTGACCCGTGGTAGGGTATAAATCAAAGCACAGTGGGACCTCACACGAGACAAATGACGACCTCAGGTCAATGAACTAACCTGTACACATGTCACCAGGGAACTGCTATCTGACGATATGTATAATACCAACTAGCATATTCCCGGCGAGTCCTGTCCGGTGTACTCATAACCTAATGAGCACCTGTATACATCTTAGGTGATCCAACTGACACCAGTGGCTTGTGAGACCGGCCACCTCCCCTCGTCGGGGTCTTGACTGTATACACTAGTCTACTCTGGAGTATCGATGCCCTGTCTCGAAACTCCCACGACTAGGGACACTTTAAGGATGTGCTTATAGACCCCAGCTCCCACATATATGATCGCCATCATACTGCTGGTAGTCAAACAAGAATCCTATGGGCTCTATCATGATGATAAAGACAAACCAGATAGCATACTATCATCTCGAGTAAGACTGTTTTATCGGTATAGGTCCTCCCTCAATCATTGCAATCACGTACCTGCGATCCAATAATTGACTTAGAGGGCACTATATCCAACAATCTCCCACTTGCACTTAAGGCTAATTATTGCGATGCCGTGTACTCACAGCTCGTGTGATACCGAGCATCCAACTCCTCTACTAATCAGTTTCACGAATCTCGTTTGCAAAACTATTGTATTCAAGAAATAGCCTCAGTGAGTGGATCCGCTTCGGTGTTTCTTTCTGTATCTCTCTATATCTCAACTTCGCGGAGAAAACCATCTCCCGAATTGAGTAATACGTGTCTTAGAATATGTCTGGATATCTGATGGGACCTAGTTCATAAATGAACTCAAAATCCAAACTTCTTAGACTGTATCGATCACTGAAACTAATCAGTGTCCAGCACCATGCCTCCCACAGTATCCTCTTGGACCGCCTGTCCATAATACTGTCCCTCGTCTGAGGAAAAACTATAACCTTGACAATCATTCTGTCATCTATGTCACTTTTGAAGCCTGGAATGATAACCGTCTCCCGAAGGAGGCCGCCGTTATCAAATCCGTAGAACATCCACTTATGTTCTAAAAACTGCTCTCCAGGATTGGATTGATATAAACTTATCGCATCTAGTGCAATAACAACATCTGGTGTGGTACTTGACATCTCACGATTGACTCAATTGCCTAAGCAAGTGATCTGCCAATCATGCATATCCCTCTCCCCTTTAGTCTGTAAGACACCTTTAAAGAGGGTGACTCCATTACCTGTAGGTACACCATCATGCCATGAGTCATTTATTCTAAAATACTATTAGAATACTGTCAAAGAACCCACATTAGGAAACTACCCAAATCTAGATCTAAAACCATAGATCTTGTATCCAGAATGTCGGATATTACATCCATGTCCTTTGTGGAGAAACAACTGTGTGACGACCTCAGTACAACCGTTCAGTATAGGAATTTTACTTCCTACTCTCTGTATGTCATCCAAATACCAGGACATCACACCCTACTACCTTCTTAACAGATCCATCCCTTATTCTGATGAAGTCAAACCCATGACTGTCACATCAAAAATAGATGATCTATCTCTGCTATTTCTGCTCAAGTCTATAAATAGACACTAGCTACTTGCCCACTATGCTTCCGCTGCTTCCACTGACTACAACAACCCTCTGGCAGAATAATATATACATGTACTTCTAAAACTAGTTTAGAACGACGCTATACATTTCCTCCTGCCGGGTCTCATAGTCTGGAACAACAGTAGTGTCAAGTCTAGGTAAACAAAAACTTCCCTGGCACCGTCCTTGAGGCTACCGGAGTACCTCTCGGGTGTCTGAGGTTACCCACCATTTCTGCGGAGTGGCTATTGGAATGTCAAACCCGATTGAATATATAGGTCCTATTAAACTTTCCGTAATTGTTTGCGGTTCTGGAATCACTTCCAGTTCTACCATGCTCCCACTGCTGTTTTCTGAAAAAATCCATTTTAATAAAACTGTGGTGAGTCAAGAACAATATCACTATTGATCTTTCAGATGGTAGAAAATCAACCCTTGTCGAAGCTAGGGTCAACCCACAAACTGCCATTACAGAAACGTGCCTTGAGTTATCCAGTGTCTGGTTTTAAGCGTAAGCTGGACAACTCCCTTTACCTTAACATCGTTAAGTTATGAATCGTTCTATATCCAATATAGAAACTTTGGCACTTATTTAATTGGAACCGGATTCAAATTATGCAGCTGTCTCCAGTGCATAATTACTTAATAGAGAGAGGCTGATCAGTATTACTCAACATAGGAATCTATCCAATTATGAGTAACCTGAAAGAGAAACAAGTTTCTCAAAACCATTACTATCAATTGAATACTAATCACAAGAATCTACATCTTCGATTTCTTTGAAGAATCCCGATACTTGCGATACATGGTTCTCTACTTTATTCCTATACCCACAACTTCTCGATACTTAGACATTGTATTTCTACGAAACACTTGTCTATAAACTAGAGAAGTCACAAGTAAATAGAATATAGTACGAGGACCAACCCCTTTGTCCTGATGGACACTGGATAACATACAATACTCTGTATAAGTCCGCTGAGTTTGAATAACTCAAAACCTGTGCGTCGTAGGTTGAAAACTGTTCCCAGACGATTTCCTCAAATATCACCAATTACAACGAATTCCAATATAATGAGGATGATCACCTAATTTCTAAAAACTTGCTCTCACTCAACATCTGTACTCTCATATAGATGTGAGAATGAAACCTGGTAAATACATACCCTGGAGTAAGTATCCAATCGGAAAATCAGTTTTCAATTAACAATGCACAGTGAATATGAAACATAAATATGTTTCGTAGGGGTATCTTGGTATTCTTTAGTAATGCCTCTTCCATAATCCATATCATGACTTTAACCGTATATTTCCCTGCCATCTTTCCAATTCCCTTTAATTTGTCTTTAGTCGTTACCTTCTGTACATCAACATTAGGCTAAATGGTTTTCTTCCTTCCCTACCATTCAACACCAGCCTATGGTTTGGAATAAGAATATCCAGTAAGCATAATAGGTATACTCTCCTAAACCAAGGAGCCCTCGCAACCTGAGAGAAGGTGATAATAAAAGTCAACTGAATAAACCAGTTCTATTTCTCCTGAACCTGGATCCATCCTCAAAGAAGTCCCTTTGAGTTCGTATATAACCATACGATGGATCTATCCAATGGAAGTGGATGTCCGTAGTAATACGGGGTGTTCTGAGAAATACAAAGGGTAAAATAAAGAGCAGCAATGACTTATGTAACTATAGACAATCCAAAAGCCAGTATGTTAAGAAGGTTCGGTCAACTTTGGTCACTGAGTTACAGTTTAGGGTCGGTCAAAAGTCGCTGCCAAAGAGAGAGAGAGAGAAGAAACACTCTGCGTGCACTCTAGCCTAAATCAGAATGGTTATCATTTTATCTAATTAGGAAACCTCCCACTGTTTTCTCAAATTCTCCTCCAAACCTGAAAGAATAATTAGTCGGGGTCACCCGAAGAGTAAACCAACTCATCAGTGAGAATCGGGATCCAACTATCATCGCATGATAACTTGATGGAAGCCACTCAAGTTAACACACTCCAGAAGGTATGTGCAAGTCTGGCAAGTTTCTTGTATGTTTGAAACTCCCGATGTAATTTTTATCCCATGCTCTTATGACCTTGACGTAGGCCAACAAATCATAAGCAACATGTCAAGTTCTACCCGTCGTTGTCCTGATCAACTTAAGTCATCGTATAAGCCCTTGACGTAGGCCAACAAGGTGTACGTCTGACTTAAATTAATGCATCTATCTATGCAACAAATGAATACCCAGCAGCTACCAAACACTATGTCTTGACGTAGGCCAACAAACATAGCTTGAATACTACTGACCATCCATAAGAAACGACGGAGGATTACGGCTGGTTTTTGGCGAAAAACCTTTAACGTAATGAACCTGATCTCGTTGAAGGAACCTGATAGCTTTATAAAAAAATATATAGTAGCGAAAACCCTTTTGTTAAAGAAGTCACTCCCGGTGAAGGGATCTCGGCTCTTTCCTCGTGGAATGAGGTGCAGGATATTCCAACTGAATACCGCTATGCAAAACAAAAGGAAACGTCTTTGTAATAATTTTAAAATTTGTTCCAACAACATCAAATATAGGTTTGTTTTATCTCGCATTGATAAGAATCAATACAGTCCCATCAATCAATCACACCAGAAAAGAACGAAAATAAAATGTACGTATATGCCATCCGCATTCGTCACTGGGTCCCGTCATCACCCGTTAGGTTACTTAACTAACGACAGAGCGGGGACTGGACTAGCGCGGGTGTAAAACATATACAACATCTAATAGTATATATACTAATATACAGTAATCGCTCCAGGCGTGATAAACGCAACATTACAGATAAGTAATAAGCATCACAGAACAATACAGATAATCTGGGATCCCCGGGTTTCACAGAGTCGCTACTGAAAACCCGACGTTCCCCTGGTCGTGTGGATAGCCTGTGCAATGAAATCTAGACCCCTACGGGTGCGGCAAGTTACCCGCCAAAACCTGAAGCGAGGTAGTCCCCACAACATAGTGAATGGAATACCCGGCACTTCACGGAATCCGGTAAATTGAGCACCCCTCCTTGGGTCAACCTGTACCCCCTACGAGTGCGGCGAATAGTCTGCCAATTCTAGAGTGTGGTCCCTTTGCCTCTCAATGCCATGAGATACGAACCCGTTGCCCTCCAGAACCCGGTTATTCGTGCACCCCACCGCGGGGTAAACTTAGTACAGAAATAAAAATAGTACAATAGGTACATCGACCGCAACCTGGTCGTGCCCTAAAAGAATAATATATAAACAGGCAGTGACGGCAGTCCACATGTTGGACGCTCGCCCCGCAATATCAAATGTACAAATAATTTTAAACAGCTCTACCATTGCACACTGCTATCCACCACGACGAATCCGCAATATTACAGCACAACACAGAACATCAACGCGAATGTCACGTTCGCAAACCCGTCTAAAAGAACTATAGCAATCAGACGCGGTTTACCGATCAAATGACATTCCCGGTCGGAGATATAATGAAAGTACTGAAAAACTAACAAGTTTAAAATTTCGATCGACTAAATTTCCCGTAGTGGGCCCCACATACATCTGGTGTACAGTAATAAAATTTTGGCCCAAAAGACATATACCAAAAACCACTATTTCCCATGAGAAACCCACTGAAAAAATTTGGCGCACTGTTCCCACAAAAACGCGGCGGATCAGCGGCCAAACCATGGTTTGGGCCGTGGATCCGCGGTCGTTCTGTGGGATCACGTGCCCAAATTTCACCAGTATTCTTCAAAAACCCTTCATGATTTTCTGAAATGCTCAAAATGAATTTTAGAACAGTTTAAAAATCGACAGAAACATCATGTACAGAAAATTGTGATTTCGCGAAATCCGTTCGATCGATCTTTTAAATGCGTTAGCACAAGTTAGTATAGCTTAATGGTGAGGCTCTGATACCAATGTAAGTCCGCGGCAGCGCCCCGACCGTCTAACAGACGCCGATATGCGGAACAAAACTTTTACGACTGGCGCTATCGCGTACTTTATCCCGGATCGTCCATTAAAGCTAAACTAACAAATTGTAAAGAGGGTAGAATTGTTATACCGAATGATCCGAGTCCTTCGGTCTTCAACCATCATCCCACGCTATGTTGCAACTGATCCGAACTTGCTTGATCTCCGTTCTCATCGTCCAGGTGGCACCACGTCGACGGATCTTTAAACGGGCTCCCGCCTCTGAACCGAGACAACTCGATCGTCAAGTTTGCCAAAAGAAACGACCAAGATGAAGTAGAGAATGAGTAGAATACTTTGTCTCGTTACGTCCAAGACTATGGACGAACGGTTAAAAGAAGTTGCCATTTGGAATCGGGTGAATGGAAATTGAACTAGAAAATTTCTATACACTTGTATCATAATGTTTTTGCCAATTTGAAATGATTCAAAAAATCACACACCCACACAAAGAGGGGCCGGCCACTATTAATAGAAGAGGGAGGTGAGTGTAGGAGTAGCAAGTGGTGACCATATCCATCATACTTATCATAACCTAACAACAAAGCATGAATCACTAGAAATCAATAAATGCAAACCAATCACATTAAACCTAGTCATCCTCCATCATTAATGAACCATTAATGACAAAGCCACCTCACTATCCTAGTCACCATCCTAGTCACCTCTTCTAGAAGTTTCCACACAAATCCCAAGAAAAGATAAATCCGCATTTAACCGAATGTCAAAATACGGCTGATAGAAAACTGGAAACTGGCAACTTCCAAAAATCATCCCGAAACGAATATCAGGATAACCCCGTATCGGTATAAACATACCCGCATTTGTATTACGACCGAATACAAATGCAACTGAGACAAAGATATTATATCTACACAGTATAATACTGGGTTCCGGCTTAAACCAAAGCCTACCAGTATTATCTGCCCGAAAACTGACACGTGCGAAAACGCACGTGCATTTTCCGAACCTTGCCATAAACCCATACGGCATCTACAATGTTTCGCCCGAACTTGGGAAAGTGTCGGTGGGGGACTCTAATGACTCATCAACACACTGGCACTGGGTATAACCCCTAGCACGTCAGAGGTACAAACTGTACGTAACGTTTTGCCTATGTATTGATTGGAAGGGAAGCTGACGAGCGAACTCATCTATAAACCCTACTGAGCCTGACAGTGACAATAACCGTACAGTCCGCAACATTCGTCTATGAGTATCGCATATACGGCCTAGGGGGCCAGTAAACGTCAGACCCCCAACAGCGATATAAGTCGTGTCAGAGAGCAGCCCAGAACACCCTGAGATTCTGCTGGTATACCTACCAGTATATCTCTATTACCCTGGCCAGGGATTTCGTGTAATGGCTCTCCTAAACACAGCGCGATCTCACCCCCAATACCGGGAGAGACGAATCCCCGAAGATCCGCTCACTTGCCTCCAATATGGCTCGGGACTGTACCCAAAATATACCTGTTTGCACGACTCCTTTGACCCGTGGTAGGGTATAAATCAAAGCACAGTGGGAACTCACACGAGACAAATGACGACCTCAGGTCAATGAACTAACCTGTACACATGTCACCAGGGAACTGCTATCTGACGATATGTATAATACCAACTAGCATATTCCCGGCGAGTCCTGTCCGGTGTACTCATAACCTAATGAGCACCTGTATACATCTTAGGTGATCCAACTGACACCAGTGGCTTGTGAGACCGGCCACCGCCCCTCGTCGGGGTCTTGACTGTATACACTAGTCTACTCTGGAGTATCGATGCCCTGTTTCGAAACTCCCATGACTAGGGACACTTTAAGGATGTGCTTATAGACCCCAGCTCCCACATATATGATCGCCATCATACTGCTGGTAGTCAAACAAGAATCCTATGGGCTCTATCATGATGATAAAGACAAACCAGATAGCATACTATCATCTCGAGTAAGACTGTTTTATCGGTATAGGTCCTCCCTCAATCATTGCAATCACGTACCTGCGATCCAATAATTGACTTAGAGGGCACTATATCCAACATCAATGGCATGACCTATCACTCTGTGATAGGGGCAGTATTTGGGGTCGTCGTTCCTATTCGCTTCCTGCGGTCTTTTTGACTCTGGCAGTTGTAGACCGTTCTTCAGGGCGTCTTTGAATATTTTACGGATTTTGTCCCTTCTGAAGGAATAGACCTTGTCCAGCTTCTCTTTCAGTGGAGATTCTCCTCCCTCTCCGAACATTGGCTTCCGAGGCTGGTTGGCGCTAGGCCCGCTCATCCCTTGCTTATTTTGGTTAGCCGAAGTGTTGAAAGATTCAGAATCATCGGAGTTTCCGCCTTTGCGATTATCGTCCTTTCGGTTTCTCCAGGACCTATTATTATTTTGAGAATCCAAGGAGGACTCCTGTTTTGAGCGCTCCAGCATCTGGACTTTCCTGGTCAGCTCTTGGAATGTTTTGAGACCCGCGGTGCATAAAAACGGGGCCATCCAATTGTTGAGATTTCCGACGAGGAGACTGACAGATTGGTCTTGCTCTATCGGCGGTTCGCATTTGACGGAGAGATTGCGCCATCGGGTTATAAAATCCGTGCTTCTTTCGTTGTTCTTAGGCTTGGTCCTTACGAGCTCGGCAATGGTGATCTTATCGCTGACGCTCATGAATCTTTGTCGAAACAAAAATTCCATTTGGACGAAAGTAGTAGCAGAGCCATCCGGTATGCTCGCGTACCAGTCGAAAGCAACATCGGTCAAGCTATTAACGAACTGGCGGAGGAGAAGCACATCATTGCCCCCAGTATTCCCGCATGAGGCTTTGAAGTGGGCGATGTGTTGATTCGCATTTCCCGTCCCATCGAATCTTCCGAATTTGGGGATGGCATAGCCGCTAGGAAATTCTACCAGATCATACTGAGCGGGATATGGTCTCCCACTACTGCTGATATCTTTTTGCGCTTCGGCTTTGGCCACCAATGTTTTGACTTTGCTGGCAACAAAATCCATGATTTGATCTTGAGTTAGCGGGCTACTGTCATCGGTAGCCAAGACATTTCCCGAGATAGGATGCGACTGATTTTCATGTAGTTCGCCCACTTTTGGATTTGAGGGAATAGGCATCGGCTGGTTTGGGACACCATTTCCCGGTTCACGAGCAGAGCCCTCCGCTTGATTGGGAGACTGAGAGGCAAGCCGGGCTGTGAGCTGCATCACGACATTCGTCAAGTCGTCAATTTTTGAGTAGAGCTTGGCCATCTCCTTGTCTTTGTTTCTGAGCTGCTTTCGGAGCTCTTGAAGCAGCTCTTGCTCCGCGGTCCTGGGACGGAAAGTCGGCTCTTCTTCGCTTTCCGAGCCCGACTCCTCATGGACCGAAGGGTCTTTCTGCCTATCATCCTCATCAAGAGGGTCAGATTCAAGCCAGATGGGATATGAGATGTGGTGGCCCCATCCTTGCTCTTGTTGCGCGTGCCCACCGTGTCGACAGTGTGGACCACATACCCAGCCATTTCCTCATCTTCGGCGGGGTAACCCTGTTCTTCGAACCTCATGAGGTTTAGCCTGGCAGGAGCCCTAGCCCTTTTGTTGGCTCTATATCTGAGCCTTTTCTCCCTCAGCTTCTCAATTTTGAAGGCTTGGCGGGCATCCGCTACCCGGGAAGCCATTGTGTGTTGATCAGAGGGGAGCTTAGAGAAGACACCAGATCGAGCAGTGGTCAAGGGCACCACTGGAGCTTGCTCGGGACGCGTTGTAGCTTTGTTGGTATTGATGGCCCTGCCCCCAGCTGGGGCCAAGGAAAGTCGTTCAGACACCGACTTGCGTTTGGGTTGGGGCGCCCTTGAGATCACCACATTTGGTCTCCTGCCTTTCGAGACCGGTTTGTCTGCCACGGGGGCTTGAGGAGCTGGGATGGCGCCAACTGGCATGAACACAATAGAGCCGAATGGTAGCAGCGGCTCCTCCCATTGTCGCCCGAGACTGGCCGGAAGGACCGTCCTAGAGTCTATCCTCATCGTGTAGGAGACGGGAGCTGAGTTCGTCATCGAAGACATCGTCGGAAGGTGATTGCTTGAAAATCTGCATGAAAAAGCATTATTTTTAGTATAAATACAGGTATGTATATTGATTGAGTTCCCATGAACGCTTAACACGAAATATGGGAGGAGAGATTCGTCCCACCGGGCGTGCCAGAATCTGTAGGGTGTTTTTCGTCACCCCATTAAGATGGGAATACGCGCGCGCTTGTCAGGCGCATTACAGATTCCCCCTGCCTAGGGTAGGCTGGGGTTTATTGATTGTGGGGGGTCTGAATCTCCGGCAGCCGTGGACTAAGCTGCCGTTAATTACCCCTCGCCTTTGGAGCGAGAGAACCTTCGATTAACGGGTTAAACTGGTCATGCGAACTCAACGTGCAGTGCTGTGTTTTGGAGGGGTTTTGGATATATTGGGGGCCCCGCAGAGTTTTTACGGGGGTCCCGCTACCCGGATAGCGGGCTGAGGGTCAAGAGGAGCTAGCAGCCCCCTTGCGGGGTGCGGGGCAGCACCCCGTTAGAAAAATTTTTCTAACAGGGACAGTGTCGTGGGGTACATGTGTGTGTAAATATTTATACATATGTATATATATATGTATGTACATAAAAAGAGGGGGGAAAGGCATCTAAGGGATGCGTGGGGCCAGCGCCTTGAGCGCTGTGCGCTTAGGTGCTGTGCGCTCAGGCGCAAGCGCGGCACGTGGGCGCTTTGCGCTCGAGCGCAGCGCGCCTGAACGCAGCGCGCCACGTGTCGGCACGTGGGCGCTTTGCGCTCGAGCGCAGTGCGCCTGAGCGCAAACGCGCCACGTGTCGGCACGTGGGCGTTTTGCGCTCGAGCGCTGGGCGCTGGCGAGACAAAGGGGCTTTTAGTCCCAGAACCAGAAGCTATGCTTCAGAAAGGAAATATTTATTATATATATATATATATGTAAATATATGGAGTTAAACTCCTAAAATGTTTTGGTTGATGAAAGGAGTTCTTCCTCTTCCTCCTCTGTTGGCTGGATCTTGATGATCAAGAGATGTGAGATCTAAAAATCTCTCCTTTCTGAGATCTAATGGTAGATCCAAGTTCCCCTTTGTGGGTTTTGTGGTGGAAGGCTTCTTAGTTTTTGAAAAGAAAGAGTAAAACTCTTGATTTAATTCAAAAGATATGAGAAGGTTTAGAACCTTGGAGGAGCAGGAGGCACAAAAGATCTCAGATCTAAAATTTTTGTGGAGAGAATGAAAAGTATATATTTTTTATTCATCATGTTGCCTTTTATAGGCTTACATATTTACATATAGCCCCTTGGGCTTCACAAAAAATGGTATTTTGCCTATCCCATGACTCATGTGCCATTTCATTTTTGCACATAAGCCATGAGCTTACAAAATATTGGTTTTATGCCCATTTTGCATACATTCATGTATAAAAAATTGCATAAAAATTATTTATTACATGATTTTGTTGTTGGCATGGGAAGGATGGCCGCGGGCTCGACTTGGGCATGGGCCCGCTTGACCTGGGCTTGGGCCCACCTAGCTTAGGGGTTGACCCTGACTTTGACTCGGTCAACCGGGGTGCAAATTTTTACCCCAACAGTCGACATAAGACCTCTGTCCGCAATGGACTACTCTCATCCTGACCTAAATCAACTGGATCAACTCCGAAGTCTCTAGACTAGCTGGGTCCAAAAATCCTACTACGCAGAGTCAGAAAAACAGACTGGTGATCGACACAACCTAACAACTAAACTTAAAGGTCGCCAATTGGAATGCCTCCTGATAACAACTATCGAAGGAGAATCCTAACAATGGCAAGTGACGATCCCAACTGTCGACAACAATTAGTACATATGCACAATCATATCCTCCAGAGTCGGTATAACCCGCTCTCACAAAACCATCATCCTGCGGATGGAAAGACGGAGCTAAAGCTCAACCAGTACCCAAGGCTTCCTGAAGCTCCTGTCCAAGACGGCAAGCAACAGGGTGCTCTCATTGGATACGACCCATGAAGGAACTCATGCAACGCACAAACTTAACAAAGAACAACCGAGCAAACTGAGTATAACCGGACAACAAACATCCGAATGGAGTCACACCCTTACTAAACCTGTGTAGACACCATAACGAATTTCGTGGAGATCTTCTCCCACTCCCACTTCGGAACGGTTAAAGGTTGCAACTCTCCAGCCGGTCCCAGATGCTCAACCAAAACTCACAACAAGACAGACACCTTGAAACGAAATCCAAAACTTCACTCTTCATCTCTGTCCACCCGTAACTATTCACAAGTCACGCTACAAATTGGTGGAACTCGAATGAACACCGAAAGCTGACTGATGTGCCTGCTTTAGGATTTCGTGTCTCTGCCCATCAGCAACAGGTACACAAACGCGTCCCTAAACGTAGCACACCTTTGTCACAAAATCAAGGACTCCGAATATTTACCCAGCCGAGCATGCTCAAGAATCTCTGACGAACGAGCATCGGCAGGCCGTGCCTCGCGAAAGCGATTAAGAAAAAGTGGTCGGGCGCGGACATGAGCAAGCTGTCCCCTCAGTATAGGCGAACTTAAGCTATACTCAACGATCGCACAAAAACTGTAAATCTGCAGAAGACTATCTCAACAATCAAAACCCGCTGCAGGAAGATGTATATTAAGCTCTGGTGGTCCGTGAAAATGAACAAGTAGTGTATCCAAATCTCCAACGCACGACCACCGCGGCCATCTTCAGATCATGAGTGGGATATCCTGCTCGTACTTCCTCTAAATGTAGGGAAGCAAAAGTGATAACTCTATAGTGTCACCTCAGTACACAGTCGAGCCCCACTCGCGAAACATCACAGTAGAACAACACAGTCGCCCGAACCAGGAAGCAAAGAAAGAACTGATGCAGTTGTCAACCGAGTCTTCAACTGCCGAAAACTCCGCACGCATGCCTCAGTCTAAAGAAAGAACCTCCTTTCCAGTCAATCCAGTCAACGGTGCAGCGATACACTAGTAATACTGCACGAAACGGCGGTAAAAACATGCTAAGCCCAAAAATCAACGGACCTCCGTCCGTACACAAGTCTGGGCCAAAGCTGTACGGTCTCGATCTTCCTCGGAACCATACGAAAACCATCTCCCGTAACTATAAGACCTAGGAGTCAACACAAACTAGCCTGAAGGAACACTCCAAGAATCTAACAAACGGCTGGGCTCTCCCAATGTCGGTAAAAAGTGTTGCTCTTGTTCCTCACGACACGTTGAAATAGACCAGAATGTCGTCAATGACACAACAATAACTGGTCGAGGAACGGCATGAAGAAACCTGGTTCATCATCTACAAATGCTGCTGTTCCCCTCCGAAAGACGGCGACGACGTGAGGACGTCTGGCCTGAGATTCGGGGCAGATGCTATTTGGTTTGATCCGTCTACCTCTCCGAAGATGCCAAGTTGATTTATGGCACCGTGTATCGGAGGTTTAGACGGATGCAGCCGATGTAGCAGACTTCGTCAGATTCCCCCTCGCTTGAGGGGTTTTTGATTATGGGGACGCTCTTCCCTGCAGGCGCAAGCCCCTGCAGTTAATTACGCTACCGCATCGCGGTAACAACTTTCTCCTTCTCTAGAATTTCACTTCGTGTCGTGGGTGTTTGTTTTGTTTGTGGTTGCCCGTGGATTGTATACGGAGACTGAGTAATGCCGTCGCCCGTAGGACGTGGATTAGTCTAAATCCGTATTTACTTAGATTTGGGTTTGGTGTTTTTAGTTTGAGGATACGTTAGCCGCATTTGAGACTAAGATCAACTCAAACGTTTGTTAAGGATATGCTAGTCTGATTTGAGACTAAGATCAACTTAACGGGATCGTCTAGATCCATTTCCAGTTTAAGGACGTAGTGGTCCATTTAATATATGGCCGTCGGGACCCGTCACCTCTCTGACGACGTTGAAGGATTACAACGACATGTGTCAGAGGAGTTCGGAGATGTACCCTTGAACCAAAGTTGATTGGGGGTCTTATAGTCCAATTTAGGACTAAAGTCTGTTTGAATGTTTAAAGATACGTTAGCCATATTTGAGGTTAAGATCAACTTAAACGGGATCGTTTAGATCCGACAAAAGAGCATTTGGGAGCTCTATTGTTCCAGTTTAGGGACGTAGTGGTCCATAGGTAGTTTAGGAACATTACGGTCCATTGGTAGTTTAAGGACATTGCGGTCCATATTCCAGTTTAGGGACATGGTGGTCCATATTCCAGTTTAGGGACATGGTGGTCCATAGGTAGTTTAAGGATGCTTAAGTCCGTGGGTTTAAGGACCCCACAGTCCGTGTTTTAGTTTAAGGACGCATAAGTCCGCGGGTTTAAGGACCTCACAGTCCGTGTTTTAGTTTAAGGATGCATAAGTCCGCGGGTTTAAGGACCCCACAGTCCGTGTTTTAGTTTAAGGACGCATGAGTCCATGAGTTTAAGGACCCCACAGTCCGTGTTGATGTATGGTTGTCGGGACCCGTCGCCTCTCTGACGTCGTTGAAGGATTACAACGATAGGTGTCAGAGGAGTTCGGAGATGTACCCTTGAACCGGATATAAATTGATTTAGGAGAGCAGTCTTGCTCAGTCAATTTAATTTGAGGACTTACGGCCATGATTGGGCTAAGTCCAGTTGAGAATATTCAACGTTTTTTAATCTTTGGCCTATTAGGCCTGTGCTAGGGCTTTGCCCCTGTTTAATAACGCACTGCATTTTATTTTGTCCTGATTTGGGCTCTGTCCCTTTATAAATGATGCAGAGCATCTGTTTGGACTCTGCCCTTTTTTAAAATAATGCATTGCATTTAATTTGGTCTGTTAGGCCTTTTGCGCTAATTAATGAGCGCAAGCGCATGTGGAGGTGACACGTGGCGCTCTCTGGTGGCTTGCGCCAACCCAAGAGCTCAACAGTACAGATTTACAAGTGCAAGACACTGTTTTAATATCTTGATTCAATTTTGGATTCAAGAAAAGAATCTTTTTAAGATTCCAGAACCAGTGGTTCATCAAAAGACAATGCCTTTGTGTAGATCAAATGATCTAATAAAGAAGTATATTACTTCTTATTTCATTCTTATTATTTGATCTTTTCTTTTTATTTTAAGATCTTGATCTTGTTCTTAGATCATTGATCTTTTCAGAAGAAATTCTTCTTTTCAAAAGTTTACCTTCTTTTCTTTCTGATTTCTTTTCAAATTTCTTTTTAGGAGTTCTCTGAATTCTTTCCCTGTTTCTCTGTCAATGTTCTCTCTTCTTCTCTTTTTTTTTATTTTAGAAAGAAGGATCATTGGTCGTTGGGACCCACCATCTCTCCGACGACACTGAGAGATTACAGTGCCATATATCGAAGGTGTGGAGGGATGTACCCTTTGAAGAACCATGTTTCAATCATTAGGGGGGAAGAACAGGCTGGAGCTTAAGCTTCTCGCTGCTGAAAAAGGCTTCTTTGCGTTCGCGCACGTGCGTCGCACGTGTTGGGCGCACGTGTTGGGCGCTCATATTTGCACGTAGCGCACATGCGCATTATGAGGAGAAGCAGAGCTTCTATATATGGAGAACAAGCTCCTTTTAATATTATTAAATGTTCTCATGTGGTGCGCACGTGCGTTGCACGTGGTGCGCGCGTGGCGAGCACACGTGCGTTGCACGTAGCGCATTATGAGGAGAGGCAGAGCTTTTATATATGGAGAACAAGCTTCTTTTAATATTATTAAATGTTCTCATGTGGTGCGCACGTGCGTTGCACGTGGCGCGCGCGCGGCGGGCACACGTGCGTTGCACGTAGCGCACATGCGCATTATGAGGAGAAGCAGAGCTTCTATATATGGAGAACAAGCTCCTTTTAATATTATTAAATATTCTCATATGGTGCGCACGTGCGTTGCATGTGGTGCCGCATGGCGGGCACACGTGCGTTGCACGTAGCGCACATGGCGCTTGCGCATATGCGCATTATGGAGGAGCATGCTCCTATCTTGGAGAACTAAGCTCCTTTGAGTATTGAATCCTTTGAGGATTTAACTCTACCTTTCTAAGAGGTATCCCCTTTTATTTATATGGGAGTGGTAGAGAAGCCATCTCTCCTTTTTCCCAATGTGGGACTAAAAAATGCATTCCCCATGTAGTAGAGCATTACTTTATATTATACGTGCATAACACATTTGCTCATAACTTTTGATCTCGGATGAATTATAAGGCCCATAATATATCAAATCGAAGGTATTTTCGAGATACTTTCAATATCATCAGAATTTAGCTGTTTTTCATTCCAGAGTTTGTCAAAATATAGCTCGGAAAATACTGGTTCGCATCTTCTTCCTTAGATTACATGTGCATAGACATTTGCTCATAACTTTTGATCCCGGATGAATTATGAGGCCCATAATATATAAAATCGAAGGTCTTTTCAAGATTCTTTCAATACCATCAGAATTTAGCTGTTTCTCATTCCGAAGTTTGTCAAAATACAGGCCGGAAGATACTGGTTCGCATTTTCTTAAGCATATCGCTGCCATTTGATACCTTGGACTCTTTTGCGCAGAAATTTTTGGCGGGAACAAATGCCCCCCACTACTTTGCCCACATAAGTATATATGTGGGTGAAGTAGTGCAGAGTAATGCATAGCGTATGACCAGTTTCGGATTGGTATATAACTTTCAGAATCTTGATCTGAGAAGATAACGAGCGGACACAAGCATCGTCATTTATCATTGACTCAAATCTCGACTCTTAAAAGATATAGTTCAAACTCTCAATTCCATGAGCCGCACCCTTCTATTTCTTTTTGTTTTACTCTGGTGTGAAGTAGTTTATATGCTCATGAGTAACTTCTCTATTTCAGTGGCATGCAGTTTTAGCAAGTGTGGCTCGTAGATGGTCCATCTTAACCTCTTTGTAGGGCAGTAATGGCTTAGAAGACAGGGGTAGGATCTGCCACCTAAGGCTTTTCAACTTTATGAGCCGTGAGGGTCTCATAAAGACTTTTCTCCCTACGGATCGAGAGGATCTCGTAGGTGTATTTTCTCCTTAGTAATCGTGAGGATTCCTAAGTGCGTTTTCTCTTATAAGTCGTAAAGATCTTATAAGAGAATTTTCTCCCTTACAAGTCAAGAGGACTCGTAAGTGTTTGGTGAGTTGACTTGTTTCCGAGTCGAAGTATTGCTCCGACGGGGAGGTCGTTGGCTGATTTGTTTCCGCGACGGAGGTCATTGGCTGACTTGTTTCCGAGACAGAGGTTCTTGGCCATGAGTACTCAATGGGCAGCATGGCTCGAGCAAAGCACTTCTCATTTCCACCATTTGGAACAAGAAGCAGCTTTAAGGCTGAAGGAGCGTCAGGAGTCTTCAAGCGAAACTGCTCGCCTACATGCTGAAGTTGAGGCGAACACTGCCGAGGTGAAGGCTGTCTTCGAGGGCCTTCTGGAGCGTATCTTACATGGGCTAAACTTGAAGCGAAAGCTTGATGTTGCCGAGCATGACACTCCAGGCCGTGAAGCCGCTCATCAGGCCGTTAAGGAGCAGCTTGCATCTGTCTTGCAGCAGCGGGCTCAAGTAGAGGCAGAACAGGTGGTGGTAGCCGATCGGGAAAAGGCATGGAAGGAAGTGTGCGAACAACTGATGAAGCTACTTAAGACGCTTCCTTCCCAGTAGCTGCCTTTGTATCAATGTATTTGTAAAATTTTCTTTTTAAATAATATGTATCCATTCTTTATTCTTTTGTACGATTCATCTTGTTTTTGATTGAAGTCAATGAATAAAGATACATATTTTCTTTTGCAATGTCTTGTATGCTCTTTTGCTTTCTGCCTTCTCTTATTATCAGCATGTTGTCTTTGATAAACATAATTGGCAGATAACTTAGTTTTTTCCAAGAGATAGCGATGGCTTAGGCCGCAGGTTCAGATCTGCTGCCTAAGAATTTTCAACTCTATGAGCCGTGAGGGTCTCATAGAGACTTTTCTCCCTAGGGATCGAGAGGATCTCATAGGTGGATTTTCTCCTTAGGAATCGTGAGGATTCCTAAGTGTGTTTTCTCTTACAAGTCGTAAGGATCCTATAAGAGAATTTTTCCCTCTTACGAGTCGAGAGAACCCGTAAGCGGTTGTTTCCCTCCTTGTCGAAACTTGACTTTGGAGAGTGAGACCCGTGAATAGTATGCAAGAGACCGTTTTAGACCGATTTGCAGGATCCCATTGTTCAGGAAACAAGTTTTTTAATCCCTGCTGCCTGAGGCTTCATCTTGCAAGTTGAGACGAATCAGGAATTTCCCGCGGAGACACTGGTTTCTCTGCGAGCCGATGCGAATCAGGAGGTTCTCATCAAGGACGCTGGTTTTCCTGAATTGAAGTATTTGCCAAGGATTATTTGTTTCCCTGGTGTTGAAACGAATCGAGAATTTCCCGCGGAGACACTGGTTTCTCTGCGAGTCGACGCGAATCAGGAGGCTTTCATCAAGGACGCTAGTTTCCCTGAATTGAAGTATTTGCCAAGGATTATTTGTTTCCCTGGTGTTGAAACGGATCAAGAATTTCCTGCGGAGACACTAGTTTCTCTGCGAGTCGACGCCAATCAGGAGGCTCTTATCAAGGATGCTAGTTTCCCTGAATTGAGGTATTTGCCAAGGATTATTTGTTTCCCTGGTGTTGAAACGGATCGAGAATTTCCCGCGGAGACACTGGTTTCTCTGCGAGTCGACGCGAATCAGGAGGCTCTCATCAAGGACGCTAGTTTCCCTGAATTGAGGTATTTGCCAAGGATTATTTATTTCCCTGGTGTTGAAACGGATCGAGAATTTCCCGCGGAGACACTGGTTTCTCTGCGAGTCGACGCGAATCAGGAGGCTCTCATCAAGGACGCTAGTTTCCCTGAATTGAGATATTTGCCAAGGATTATTTGTTTCCCTGGTGTTGAAACGGATCGAGAATTTCCCGCGGAGACACTGGTTTCTCTGCGAGTCGACGCGAATCAGGTGGCTCTCATCAAGGACGCTAGTTTCCCTGAATTGAGGTATTTGCCAAGGATTATTTGTTTCCCTGGTGTTGAAACGGATCGAGAATTTCCCGCGGAGACACTGGTTTCTCTGCGAGTCGACGCGAATCAGGTGGCTCTCATTAAGGACGCTAGTTTCCCTGAATTGAGGTATTTGCCAAGGATTATTTATTTCCCTGGTGTTGAAACAGATCGAGAATTTCCCGCGGAGACACTGGTTTCTCTGCGAGTCGACGCGAATCAGGAGGCTCTCATCAAGGACGCTAGTTTCCCTGAATTGAGGTGTTTGCCAAGTATTATTTGTTTCCCTGGTGTTGAAACGGATCGAGAATTTCCCGCGGAGACACTGGTTTCTCTGCGAGTCGACGCGAATCAGGAGGCTCTCATCAAGGATGTTTGTTTTCCTGAATTGAGGTATTTGCCAAGGATATTTGTTTCCATGGTGTTGAAACGAATCGAGAATTTCCCACGGAGACACTGGTTTCTCTGCGAGTCGACGCGAATCAGGAGGCTCTCATCAAGGATGTTTGTTTCCCTGAATTGAGGTATTTGCCAAGGATATTTGTTTCCCTGGTGTCGAAGGATTTGCTGAAGACACTGATTTCTTCGGGGTTGGGATGAACCGTCGAGATTTGGCTTCGTTTTCTGGCGGAGCCTGTTGGGGAAGTATGGTTCCCTCCTTGTTTGCGCCCTTGGATTGTATACAGGAATCTATGTGATCTCAGCTGTAGGGCCAAAGTTTTATCATTTTTTTATTTCCGCGATGCTCTATCATTTCAGCTTTTATATCGCGAAGGTCGCGATTGCCCAATCATTTCGGCTATTTTTCGCGGTGCCCAATCATTTCGGCTATTTATTGTATTTTCACTCGCTGCTCTTTATTGCGAGTTGCCCAATCATTTCGGCTATTTCGTGTGCATACGTTTTTATTTGCTGCTTTTTATTGCAAGTTGCCCCATCATTTTGGCTATTTCATATGCACGTACGGCCTACTGGCTTTTCGCCGTAAACCTGAAATTAGACACCGATTTCGACATCAGCACCGCTACAACTGGGATATTGCCAGGAGCGAATCATCATTTGCCTCCGTCGATGTTGAACAAAGGTGGCTTAGCGAACAGGGTTAAGGTCCTGTCGACTAAGGCTTTTAACTTCATGAGCCGTAAGGGTCTCACAAAGGTATTTCTCCCTACAAGTCGTGGGGATCTTGTAGGTGTATCTTCTCCTTAGGAATCGTGAGGATTCCTAAGTGTATGTCCCTCTGTAAGTCGTAAGGATCCTACAAGAGGGTTTTCTCCTTGTAAGTCGAGAGGACTTATAAGGGTTGTTCATCATGCGCACACATCCCCAATCACGGATGAAATTTGGTTAGGGAAATATTTATTCGCGCCCGTGGATTGTATACAAGGGTCAGTATTGAACCACTTGTAGGGCAAAATCGAAGGTTGTGGGGGTTTGCTTAAGCACAGGTTTAGATCTCTGTAACTTAAGACTTTCAAATTTTATGAGCCGTTAGTGTCCCACAAGAGAGTTCTCCTTACGAGTCGTGAGGATCTCGCAAATGTATTTTCTCCCTAGGAATCGTGAGGATCCCTAAGTGTGTTTCTCCTTTGTGAGTCGTAAGGATCTCACGCAGGTGGTTTCTCTTTACAAGGTCGAGAGGATCTTGTAAGTGTCCTTTAACGAGGTTGCGCCCTTTCGGGTTTTCACAAACACTCGCCGCTAGTCCTGCTGTTTTTACTCACGGAGCCCTTTTGGGTTTTCATCCGTGCCCATTTTGCTTATGGACATACCCCCCTTTTTTTTATTCTTTTTATTTTTATTTACTTTTTTTTACGAGGTCGCTTCCTTTCGGGTTTTCACGAACACTCGCTGGTAGCCCTGCTGTTTTTACTCACGGAGCCCTTTCGGGTTTTCATTCGTGCCCTTTTTGCTTATGGACATACCGTTTTTTTATCATTCATTTTTTTATTTTCTTTTTCTTTTTCTTCCTCTTCTTTTTTTTATTCATCTCGTCAGCCTAAGGATGCTGCGGTAGTAATTTAAAGACGTTTCGGTCCTTCATTAGTTTAAGGACGTTTCGGTCCGCCATTAGTTTAAGGACGTTTCGGTCCGTCCAGGAATCGGCTGGCTACTGCCTATAAAGTTTGAGCTTAGGAAGATAGCGAGCGGACATAGTCGTCGTCGTCTATCATTGACCTAGGCAGTAACTCGCTAAGCGTAGTATTTCTTTAGGAATCGACCATTTATTGGCCTGTAAGGTCTTTCACCGTGCATATCCATGAGTAGATAGGCTCCACCTTGGTAGACCTTGTCTATGATGTACGGGCCTTCATAGTTTGGCCCGAATTTTCCCCGCTTGGCGCGACTGGGGATCATTGGCCTTTTGACCACTAGCACGAGTTCGCCTTGGCGGAATGTCCTCGACCGGGTCAATCTTTCATATGAGCGCGTCATCTTTGCTTTATAGGCTTCCAGATTTTGTTGCGCTATGAGCCGGGTCTCATCGAGGGCATCAAGCTCCTCAAGCCGAAGGTGAGCATTTTCTTCGTCCGTCAGCTCGTAGTGGACTGCTACTCGCAGAGAGGGTAACTCTATCTCGAGGGGGAGTACTGCTTCTGTACCGAATACCAACGCATATGGTGTTGTGTTTGTGGCTGTCTTGAACATAGTTCGATACGCCCAGAGAACTTCTTGCAGTTTTTCGTGCCAGTCCTTCTTATTTCGGGACACCGTTTTCTTCATTATCTTTGTCAAGGTCTTGTTGAAGGCTTCAGCTAGACCGTTAGCTCGCGGATTATAAACTGAGGAATACCTCCAGTCTATATTATGCTGTTACGCGAAGCGACTGATTTTGTGGCTTCTATAAGCTGGCCCGTTATCGGAGATGATCCGTCGCGGAGTTCCAAACCGATATATGACGTGCGTCTTGAAGAAGTGGAGGATATTCTCCGTCTTCACTTCCCTCAGCGGTACTGCCTCTGCCCATTTGAAGAAGTAGTCAGTTGTCACCAGGATGAAACGATGTCCCCTGGACGATGCTGGTTCGATGGGGCCAACTATGTCAGTCCCCCACATTTCGAATGGCCAGCTAGCCACCGTCAGGTGTAGCGGATTTGGATGCGGATGGATGAAGTCCCTATGGATCTGGCATGAGTGGCATTGCTTCGCATATTCGAGGCAGTCCTGAATCATCGTGGGCCAGTAGTAGCTCATCCGTTTGATCTTCAACTTCATCTTTGGGCCTGCTTGATGAGAACCGCAGATTCCGTCATGAACTTCCTGAACGACTCTTTTCGCTTCGTCAGGTCCCAGACATCTCAACCACAGAGAATCAAATGACCTCTTGTACAGAGTATCATTGACGAAGGCGAAAGACAGCGCTCGTTTCATAAGCTGATGTCTTAAGGACGCATCTTCGGGCGTTCGACGGTATTTGAAGTAGTCTATAAAGACCGCTCTCCAATCCTCGGTATTTTCCCGATCTTTTATTTGCAGAGTCGCCTGCTCAGTCGCTCCCTTTTCTTCAGGTGATTCCGGAGATATTTCTGCTGGGGCAAGCACCCGACGGCTTTGTACCACGATTCTTACGTCATCGAGGTTCTCATCGGCCAGTTCCTTGGCGAGCTTGGCCAACGCGTCCGCTTTGCTATTTTCCGCGCGCGGTATGTTCTCCAAAGTATAGGAAGCAATTTGGGTCAACAGTTGCTGCACCTTTTCACCGTATTTCACTAACTCTGGTTTGCACGTTTGGTAGTCACCGTTTACTTGACTAACGACCAGCCGGGAGTCTCCGTATATGAGGAGGTTTTCAATTCCCATGTCGATGGCGATCTCGAGGCCTGCTATCAAAGCTTCGTATTCGGCTTCATTGTTTGTCCTCGGCTCTGTTAGGGAGAAAGCAAAACGCATTATCCCTCCCTGTGGAGTTAAAAAGATGAGTCCTACCCCCGATTTGATTATAGGGGTACTTTGTTTGCGCTTCTTTACGGAAGATGCTCCATCAAAATAAAGCTCCCATCGGGTATCACCACCGTCGATCGCGTCAAATGCATGTTCGTCTGGAAGATCGCAATTTAAAGGAGAATCGGCAGGTATCGGATGCTCAGCGAGAAAGTCGGCGATGGCCTGGCCTTTGACTGCCTTGAGAGGTTGATATGTTATCGAGAATTCCATCAAGAGCAGGGCCCATTTAGCGAGTCGCCCAGTCAATATGGCCTTTGACATTAAATATTTAAGAGGGTCCACCTTTGAAATGAGACGGACTTCATGCGCCAACGCATAGTGCCTCAGCTTTGTTATCGCGAAGATCAACGTCAGGCAGTGTTTTTCAATGGGGGAGTAGTTGCTTTCTGCCCCCAGTAGAACTCGACTTAAGTAGTAGAGTGCTCTTTCCTTTCCTTGGTCGTTCTCTTGCGCCCATAATGCGCCTAAGGAACCTTCGAGGGTAGTTGTATAAAGAATGAGGGGCTTTCTCTTGACCGGAGCAGCCAACACTGGCGGGTTCTGCAGGTATTGTTTAATTTCATCTAGCGCGCCTTGGCATTTTTGATCCCAGACGAATGGAGTTCCCTTCTTCATCAGGTGGCTGTAAGGACGACACTTGCCTGAAAGGTTGGCTATAAATCGCCGTATATACGCGAGCTTTCCTTGGAGAGACCGCAGCTGTTTGAGAGTTCTAGGCGGAGGCATTTCCATGATCGCCTTGATCTTTGACGGATCTATCTCAATACCTCGGTGTCGGACGATGAATCCCAGGAATTTGCCCGAGGAAACTCCGAACGCACACTTCAAGGGGTTCATCTAAGTTGTATTGTCGAAGGCGTTGAAACACGGTCTTCAAATGCTCGAGATGTTCTTCGTATGATTTGCTTTTAACCACGAGATCGTCGATATAGCATTCGACGATTTCGTGTATAAGGTCATCAAAGATCTGCGTCATGGCTCTCTGATAAGTAGCACCGGCGTTCTTTAAACCGAAGGGCATCACCTTGTAGCAGAATATACCCAAAAGAGTCCTGAAGGCGGTGTGCTTCTGGTCTTCGGGATGCATCTTTATTTGATTATACCCTGATGAGACATCCATGAAGGAGAAAACCTCATGAGTGGACGTATTGTCTATCATCAATTCGGTGACTGGCACTGGGAAATCGTCTTTCGGGCAAGCTTTATTGAGATCCCGGAAGTCTACGCATATGCGCACTGTTTTCTTCATCACCGGGACGATGTTGGCGATCCATTCAGGGTATTGAACTTCCTGGATGAAGCCAGAGTCGATCAGCTTCTTGACCTCGGCGTTGATACTCATCTCAAGCTCGAGCCGCATTCTTCTTGGTGCCTGTTTGACTGGCTTGACGTCCGGGGATATTGCCAATTTATGCACAGCAATTTCTGGATCTAGTCCCGGCATTTCGGAATAGTTCCATGCGAAGCAATCTTTGTGCTGCATAAGCAGGTCTTTTAATGAAGCCACCTTCTCTTCAGACAGCAGCTCACTAATGAATGTCGGTCGCGGGTCATTCGCCGTCCGTAACTCAATTTTCTTGAGGTTATCCGCCGTGGTATGGATTCCATCTTCCAGCTCTTTCGGCACTGGTGGAAACTCTGAGATCACCTCATCGTTGCTATTTTCGAAGCACCAGGGAAGGTCATCCATGTTCTCGGGCTCTTCCTTTGATATCATTATCACGTGACAAGTACGAATTCGCTTCCAATCCCAATGTGGCACTGGTTCTTCTTTCGTGGCCTTGGGTTCGTGCTTTTGTGGCGGTGTTACCCTCCACTTGTCAGACAGAGCAAACTTGCCAAGCTGATACTGATCTTCGACCCAATTCTTGAAGGTGAAGCAGTCTTCGAGAGGATGCCCTACCACTCGGTGATAAAAGCAATAGTCTGGGTGTGAGACTTCGCCTGCTTGTTCGGGGTGTTTAGACTCCGGCAGTGTAAACATTTGATGTTTTAGAGCGAGGTCAAGTATTTTCTTGGTCTTGTCCCGAGGAAAAGAGTATGCTCGACCCATTTTTCTCATAAGGGATAGATCGGAACCACTCGATTCCCTCTTGCGTGGTCTCTTAGTCCCGCTTCGTTGCTGTTGAGTGCCTTTTTCGCGTTTCGACTTGTTTCTGCCTCTGCGTCGAGCCTTCTTTATAACAGGTTGACAAGGAGCGGCATTTTCATCTTTCACGGCCCATTGGAGGAGGCATTGCGTTTTGGCTTTCTCGTAGATGACCATTTCGCGGTTATGGTCGTCTTGGACTTTTTGACCAGCTTCCCTTATAAGTTTGTCCATTTGTTGTTCGAACGACGGACTGGGTACCTTCGCATCTGGAACTTTCACTGGTTCAGGATTAGCGTCCTCCCACTGAGCGTCCGCTTCTTCATCGAAGTCATACACAACGTAGCAACCGTGTAGCAGCTCCCGTTTCTTTGATCGGATGTATCCAAGCCCTTTTGTTTCCATTCTCCCATTAGGCAATTTGCGTTGAGTCCCGAGAATGTTCCAGACTTTGTCATAGAACTTGGCTTTTCGAACGGTCTGCTTGACGGATATCCCCTAACGCTTCAGTAGCCTCTTCAAACTTTCTGTATAATATCTGGGGAGACGAATGGGTTGAAGCCTATCAAGCGTAGGATCCGCGCTATGCCAGATTTCTTTCTCCACTCTGGTTTCTTTAGAGCGGTAGAATAGAATTGCTTTTTCGCCTTCTCGCCTGGGAGGTATATAGAACGTTTGCAGCTCTTCTACATTGTAAATATCAAGTGCGTCCAGTTCTTTATGGTGTTTAAGCGGCACCATGGCGACTTGTAGACTTTGTTCTTCGTAAGCAGACGTTTGTATTGATGGTCGAGCGGGGAATACAGCATGGACCTCATCTTCCGAGTCGCTACCAAAGATCAATGTAGGAGCAGGTGGTTTCGGCTTGTTATATTGGGGCGGCCCCGAATAAACTATCTCCTCCTCCTCTTCGGTATCACTGCCGAAGACAGGAATGGTGGCATTAGCTTTATTCTCCGGCTTGTGACACCTCTCCGTGTCTTCGAAATCCGGTAAGAAGTATTTGGCATCTTCATATTTGCGGACCTCGTTCATGGAGAACGGATTCAGTTCTCCCGCCACGGTATACTCGAGACCATCCTTAGCGTATTTCATACACTGATGTTGTGTAGAAGGGATTACATTGTACTCGTGTAACCACGGTCAGCCGAGCAGAGCGTTGTAGCATGTCTTGGCGTCTATGACGTGGAACTTAATGTCCGTGACGAGTAGCCCAAAGCGTAGCGTTAGTATCACTGACCCAAGAGTTCTTGATGACTGGGAGTCGAACCCGGAGATAGTGATCTTGTCCCGAGCAAGGTGCTGGACGCTCATGCAGATTTCTTTTAACACCCGCACATTGAGGAGGTTAACGGAGGATCCATTGTCGATCAGGATTTTGCCTATTTTTATATCGTGACAGTATCCTGAAACATAAAGGGGGCGATTGTGTTCACACGTCCCAAAGAGAAGGTCTTCATCACCAAAAGCGACATCGGCCGTGTGCACTTTCTCCAATTCATCCTTCATCTTTTCCTCGGCTAGGAAAGCTTGGAATTGCTTCGGATCCTGTAGTGCCTTTATTAACGAATCTCTCGTCTCCTTCGATAGCAAAAGGGCGTCAAGAATGCTGAGCTGCGAGGGTAGTTTCCTCAAATGCGCTAGAACGTTGTAATCCACCTTACTTTTCTTTGGCGGGTCCTTGGCGGCTAGCTTTTCCATGACTTGGTCATCTAGGGTAATATCCTCAGAGACCTTTTCTTTCCCTTTGTCTTTTCTGTTTGAGGGTCCGAGATTCTTTTCAGGCAGTGTCCGATTACACAGCCAGATATTTTCGCAGACCTTCGGCTCTTCTTCTTTTCCCGAAGCGGACTCTTTAAAGAGAGGGCTAAGAGCCAGCTCCTCATCGGAATCGCTCCTGAATGTAAGCACTTGTGATCCCCCGGCACTAACCATGCGACAATCACCGGTAATTCTGTTAAACCCTTCGGTCATATTTTTCCGCTCCCGACGAGTTTTACTTTTCTCCCGCTTAAAATGTTGTCGATGAGCAACATATCCTTGCCACCATCTATCGAAAGCTTTGCACTCTTAAGTGGGGTGCGACACCCTCTGATGATATAAACAATAGGAGAGGTGCATTTCCATTTCACCATTAATGTTTCCTTCGGAGGATGGTAGCTTCATGCCCATTGACACGGCTTTAGCGAACCTTTTCCTCATCTTGATTTTGATTTTATCCGCAGTGGGTGTACTTTGCTCCAGCGGGAGTATCTCAATTCTTTCGTCAAGGCGCTGGCGCTTGGCCCTTTCGAATATGACCGCCTCGCGTTGCCGATCAGCTTTACTTTTTAACCGAGCTTCATTAAGGAATACGTCAATTACTTCATCTGATGGCCCCAGAATTTTTGGTTCAGGATCTGCCCCCAGCGTTTCAGTACAAGGAGTCTCCTCATCGTCCATGAACGAATGGGAAATCACATAACAGCTCGCCACGTATTCTTCAGATTCATCAGATGAACTTTCTCCCTCATCTTCCCCTTGAAAGACGTGATTGAGGAACTCTTGGAATGTAATGGGAGTCCATGCCTCTGGTTGTATTCCTCCAGCGTGTCAATTTGTTTTTGCAAGTCCGTGCGCTTGTCGCCAGGCTTCACGGGCTTCTTTGATTTCTTTTTCTTCTTCTTTGAAGATTTTGATGGCTGGTTGCGAGTGCTTGAGCCGCCACCATCGGTCCTTGGAGTTGGACATGGCTTCAACATCCCTTCAATGACCTGCGGTTCCAACGAATTCTCCCACTTGATCGCTGGGCATGCCTGAAGGTCGTTCAGCATTTTCTTTGTCTTAGCTGATAATACAACCTCCCAAGGGGCTTCTTCAACGACAGAGCATGTTGCCCCCGGCGTACTCATCCCCTTAGAGGTGTGGGGCTGCGGGGGATTCACCTTCCATTTGTCAGATAACGCGAACTTGCCCTGTCGGTACTGGTTTTCAAGCCAATTTTTGAAGACGTAGCAATCTTCGATCGGATGACCCAGTACTCGATGATAAGGATAGTAGTTGGGCTCATTAACATCATTTGGTTGCGACGGACGTTTTGGATCCGGCAGATTAATGAGTCGGTTGCGCAACGCCAGCTCGAATAACCTCCTCGTTTTATCTCGGGGAAAAGAGTAAGAACGTCCTAGCCTCTCCTCAAGGGCTACGTACGGGCGCATATTATTTTGACGAATGACCGGCTTAGAGTTGCTCGGTTGTTGTTAAGCATTAGCGACCACGATCGCTTTTCCCTTCCCTTTGTCATTTCGGGAGTCCGGCTTTGGAAGAGGGGGTTTATGGCCCATCTGATCCATTTGCGCTAGCTTGTCAATCAAGGCCTGGAAGGTAGTCGGCTTGAAAAACATCATAAATTGTGAGATGGTTGCTTGCGGATCAAG
This sequence comes from Agapanthus africanus, assembly GCA_030015575.1. Classification (NCBI taxonomy): domain Eukaryota; kingdom Viridiplantae; phylum Streptophyta; class Magnoliopsida; order Asparagales; family Amaryllidaceae; genus Agapanthus; species Agapanthus africanus. The sequence continues at coordinate 189,901,411 of CM057340.1, forward strand.
GGTTCCCACAAACATACCCACCGCGGGAGCTTCTTCAATGCGCTGCTGGCACTTCGACCATAAGTTCCGCCACCGTATAGCATATTGAACCCATGTCTCGCATGGCTTTACCCTGGCGTTAATCAGTGCCGTCATTGGGGTACGTTCACTGGCGCTTGCAAAACGATGTGTAAACAACAGCTCCATCTCCACGAAGGTTTTGATAGAGTCGTTCGGGAGCTCAGAGTACCACTCAAATGCTGTATCTGATAAGCTTCCAACAAACTGGCGAAGCAACAGCTTGTCGTCACCGCCGGTGTTGCCGCAGAGTGCCCTGAACTGGGTAACATGCTAGTGAGGATTGCCCGTCCCCTTGTAGACATGGAACTTGGGAATTGTGTAACCGGGTGGGTACTTGATTTGATCGTACCAACTTGGGTACGGCCGCCTTGTTTTTACAACCTGGCCAGCTGCTTCAGTCGCATGATGAACCCGTATTTGTTGGGCTGTGTACTCGTCCAAATCAGCTTTGGAGATTGTATCCTCCTTAGCTGTTGACAGAGCTGGCGGAGGATTTGACGTCTCTCCCCTATCGTCTTCAAGGGTGATCGGGGGATCTTCGGCCGGGGGATCTTGTTGGATCATAATCCCCACCATGTCTTGGAACAGGAGGCCCATACGCTTTATGTTGGCTGCTTGTTCAGCAGCCTCTTTGTCCTTCTTTTCCAATATTCGACGAAAGAATTCGGCGTCAGTTTCTTGCTCTTGGCGTTCATCCGAGGATGTTTCAGGGTTTTCTTTTGGCCCAGTGAGTGCGGCTATAGCGTTCATCATCTCTTGGAGCTTCTGCTGCTGCTCCTGCGCTTTGGTCACTGATCGCGTAAGCGGTCGATGACCCGTAGATATGCGATTGTCCTCCTTACTAGACACCACATAGACGGTATGAACTACAATGCCCCCTGACTTAGGGCGTTTGGGTTCACCACCTTTGATATTAGTCGCCGGCGTTGGCACTTTCTCCGGCCATCTTCTTTTATGGGCCGTAGAAGTTGAGGGGGCCGTTGCTTTGGGCACCCAAGCGGTCGTCACCTTTCGTTGCTTGACCGGAGTATTTTCTTCTTGCCGACCTTTCGACTTCTTCTGTTGGCGAGAGAAGTTAGGATCAATGACAGATTCTCGGACTCGTCGCCATGTCTTGTAAATCCTGGAGGACAGCGATTGAGGAGGTTGATCCGGCTTTTCTGCTTCCACGGTAGTCTCTACTGGTGGAGGAGATCTTTTGAGCACCGCAGTTGGCGAGTTTCTGCGTACTCTGTTCAGCTGCTCGAAGCTGTTCCCAGTTGGAACAGCAGCGTTAACTTCCACCGTTGGAGCTGGCGGAGTCATCCCAGAAGGGGATTGCCCCCGGTCTTCCTTACCCAGCGCCAATGGCGTCGTCGGGCGCGACGAGTTGTCGGTATTGGTTCAGAGACAGAAACAGCTTCTTCTTGCCCCCTATTCAGGTGTGGGGCTGTTGCCGGCGTCAGCCTATTGAAGACTGATGTCTTTTGAGCAGCAGGAGCAAGAGTGGGAGTTGGGACGGTCAATCTTGTAAAGACCAATCTCTTAGTAGGAGAAGCCGCGTTGACGGCTTCAGGAGCAGGTTTGGCCACTCTTTTTGGAATAACCCTTTCTGGGACCGCAAGCTTCATTGTGGGCCCGTAAGAGTTTTGGCCCAGTCTGGAGAAGACCGAGGCGCTGGTGTTGGGCACCCGTTGAGGGGGGTCACAGTAACTGTAAGTCGATCGAAGACCGACTTCTTAGGAGCTTCTTGTACGGGCACAGGGGTGCTGAAGCTTGTTGGCGGAAGCATGGTTTCGAAGAACAGCCCTGTGGTGGCTTGAGTAATCTGCTCCACGGGCATGGTGAACAAAGAGGCCGCTTGGGGCCCGTAGGTTATGCCCCCAGTTGAGGCCGGACGCGAGCTGCAGCTGCAGTTGGAGCACTTCGAACAGGTAGAGGCCATCGATGCTTGATTTCTTCTCTGTGCCTGTCACGACCCGCAGGGTACGGAACGTGACTGGCACTTAAGTTTACGAAACGTCTAAAGACGTCCGTAAAATAAGTAAGCCAAAGCCCAGAAAACAAAACCAATTAAGCAAAAGAGTGAAGAAAACCCAATCAATTGAAAACGAGTTTATCAAATAAGTCATGTAAAACCCTTTTTAAAAAAACAATACCAATTTTTCCGAAAATTTCGGCTGAGTCTCCTTTGTAAATACTGGCCTCCAAAATGGGTACAACAAAATATATATGAATCCAACAAAATAGGGCATCCCCAAGCGGGAGCTAGCTCTTCGCCACAAGGCGGTCACAAATCCCACGCAATATAAAATGACAACAAGCAAAATAATCATAATGAAGCATAAGAAAACAGCATGTCGACTCAAGTGAGCTCGACCCCAAAACACAGCATAAAAGTCTACAAATCTCACAGTCTCATCTGTAGGTCAATACAATAATACTGGTAGAAACAGTAGATGGAGTATACTAGATACAAAGAATATACAAGGTGGTACAAAAATAATAACATGACCCACCTATGAGCAAAACCTCGAGTCCAGGCAAAAGAGGCAAAAGAACAAGTGCGCCCGCCGCTACTGTACTGACGGAGCGGACCTGAAAAAGGCTGTGGCACAACGGGGGTGAGTTGCCAACTCGTGAGTAATAAATAACATCTACAAAGGCTATCGTATGCATGCACACAAGCATCCTAGCATCTAAAATACAGGTATGAATGGATGCACTAGCAGGTGTGTATACAACATCAGTGTACGAATATGTATGCAACATGAATATCTGAGGTCTCAATAGGTATCTATAAGAAACATTTTATCTCTTTTTGTTTTTGAAACTCTTTTAGAATGCCAGCATAATACTCAAGGAATCGACGAGAACCGGTGTCCAGCAACGACACCTAAAAGCTGTCTCAAATCTCATAAATCCATGTCATAGTGTCTCTGGCCTCAGCCGTCCGGCTGACCCATCTCAAATATCAATATCTCATCATCTAGCGGTCACGGTCAGTATCCTCTGGATATCCGCCGTCCCAAACAGTCACCGGTAGGTAATCCGTCCCCTGCCAGGCTCAACGTCAACACCACATTCCTCTTGCCCCGGGGTACCTTACCGGGCCCACCATGTACCCGTGACGGTTCCTCCACTCCTCGACACGGATTTCCAAAACCACAGCAAACTCATGGTGGACGACACTTACATCACTAGAAAACCGCAATTTAAATATTTTAAAAAATATAGTAAGTTTAGAAATTTTGCGGCTTTCCCCCGAAATCCAGAAATATCATAAAATCTCAAGAAATCCTCATAAGTGCATATGTCAATGATAATGAATGCATATGGTATCAATAATCAAGTTGCGATGTGTGATTAATAGATTAGGCATGAACAATTAATATGATGAAGTACATGCACATGAATAGCAATCCTACGGTTTCATTTTAAGGAATTAAAGGCAATAGCACAAGTTTAAGTATCAATTAGTAAAAGGTTTCAATTTAAAGGTTATCTAGTGTGGTGGCATGGCAATTACCAGGGTGTGTGTGTAAGCATGAATAGTGCTCGTGCTGCATATAAAAACCCTGGCAATGGTGCAGGTGTCCTATAAAATGGTTTCGTATAGGTATGTCAATATAATGCATGGATGCAGCAAATAATCAAATAAGTATTTCACCCCTAATTACTAACATCACTAAGAATCTTGTAAGTTACTAAAACTATCGGACGGCTTGCGCCATCCAACGATAGTCCCCTGTAGATGTTACATCTACTCACCGGAATCCCTGGCTAGCTGTGTCCAATCACCGCTTTCCCCTTTCGCGCCGCGTCTGACGTCTCCGCGACCGAACCTGGAATTTCCATCAATACCAAACATAAGGTTACATATCAAGAACGACGCAAAACCAAAACGAAACTACTAAAGTTCACTAGCTAGGTACAACGTGTGCAGGGTGCGCGGAACATACGTGAAAATCGCAAAAACTGCCAAAAATCGACGATTTGGTCGCCCGGCAAAACTAAAACCCGACTACTCAAAAATCCGCACACACGCATCCTAAACGTCATAGGATAAGCCAACACAATCATCAAGATGTCGAAAATAATCCATCACATAATTTTATAACAAAACTAGTAAGCAGATACATTCCAAAAATAGGTGCAACATCGCCGATTTGCTACAAAGACTACTATCAAGCTTGAACAACCAACCACACTACAAGAAATCTACAAACACTATAATTACAACACATTAGCAATGATTCAAAACCTATTTTCCATACATAAACCCTTTCTTGAATCTCCTAAAACAACAATTTACAACCAAAATCACACTTTTAAAATTTAGTAAATTAGCATAGTTTAAAGACCACATAATAAGGTAACCTCTTAGATTAGGTTGTGTAGGAACTAGATTAATTACAAAACAATTTAATTAGCTAACATGGCTTCAAGAACCCTAGTTTAATTTTTGTAATTAGCAATCACAAATCAAATTCCATACTACAAATTTAAATTAACACAATTAAAAGCCCACATAAGAAAATTAACCTCTTAGATTAGGTTAGCAAAATAACTAGATAGAAAAATAGATTTAATTAGCCTAGTAATGGTATGCTAAAATCCAAATTCATATCAAACTACCCTCTTTAAACAAAACTAGATTAGGAATTAAGTAAAGATTTAACACTAAACAATTTCAAGGTTCTAATTAGCACCCTTAAGCAACAATGTAACCATTTGATTAGTAATTATACCTCCAAAGTTCAAACCCTATGATGCTAAAGCCTCCCAAGATGCCATCTTTCTCCAAGATTTGAGTCAATTTGGGTTTGAGAAGAGAGGGAATAAGGTTTTGCTTTGAAATTGTAAAAGGAATTGTTGATTTTTAAGGATTTTTGGATGAACTTTGAAGAAGAAAAGAGATGATGCAAGGAGGGGGAGGGGGCTGCTGTTTGCAGCTGAAACTTCAGCTGATGAGGAGTGGGGGAGAGGTGTGGGGGAGTGTGAGAAAAGTCAAGGTCAAAGCCATACCAATCAACAAAAAACCCATACCCAATTATATATATTAAAACCCTTTACATATCATTTTGTGCAAATGAGTTGGGCAAAATTTTTTGTGGGCTTGTTGCTGAGGTAGGGCCGGCCTAGAGGTGAGGAATGAGTGAGAGAGAGTGCACAAAAAAATTTTTATGCAAAAAGACCCCCTACAAGTCCAAAATTGCAAATTTAAGCTTAAATTCAATAAATTTCGTTTCCTATAATAAAAATTAGTTAAAAATCAAAATAAAATACTAAAAATTTATGTTACAACTAGATTTTAATTAACATAATTTTAAAGATTAAAATTAGCCCGGAAAAATTTGTATTTATCGCTAATTTAATGTATTTTCTTACCGGCTTAAAATAATATTAAAAAAATGAAAAATAGGGAAAATTTTTTAAATGACCAAAATTTCCTAAGTAACTCATTAGCTACTAAAAACAAGCAATTACCTATCCATTTTAGGTATAATTAGCCCTAAACTGCAAAATAACGAGAAAGACGGTTTTCGGAAAAATACCGAATTTTCACCGATTTTCAGGAAAACACCAAAACGACTTTTCAAGACGCTACAATCTTCCCCCCTTAAAGAAATTCGGTCCCCGAATTTAAAAAATATAGCTACGCGTACCTTCAAAGAGATGGGGATATTTCTTCCTCATCTCGCCTTCGGTCTCCCAGGTAACCTCCTCGCTGCTCGGGCTACGCCAAAGGACCTTGACGGTTCGTATAATCTTCGACCTCAACTTCTTCACCTGCCGATCCAAGATGGCCACCGGCTACTCTGCAAAAGAAAGGTCGCGCTCTAGCTGGACTGTCGGGTGCTGAATCGCATGCGAAGGGTCGTGAAGGTACTTGCGGAGCATCGAAATATGGAAGACGGGGTGAACATCGGGAAAGCTGGGTGGAAGAGCCAAACGATATGCAACTGCGCCGACACGCTCAAGGATCTCGAAGGGACCTACGAATCTAGGGCTAAGCTTCCCCTTTTGCCCAAAACGCATCACGCCCTTCATCGGAGAGACTTTCAGAAAAACATGGTCGCCAACTGCGAACTCTAATCTGCGACGACGCCTGTCTGCATAGGATTTCTGTCTGCTCTGAGCTGCCCTCATCCGGTCTCGAATTAACTGTATCTTCGCTGTCGTCTCCTCAACAAGCTGCGGCCCCAAAATACTGCTCTCGCTGAGCTCTGTCCAACAGACGGGCGATCTGCATCTCCTCCCATACAATGCCTCGAAAGGTGCCATCTGAATAGTATCCTGGAAGCTGTTGTTGTAGGAGAACTCCACTAGAGGTAAATGACGATCCCAGCTACCACCAAAATCTAAAACGCACGCTCTGAGCATGTCCTCGAGAGTCTGAATGGTCCGCGCTGACCGTCCGTCGGTCTGCGGATGAAATGCTGTGCTGAAGCTCAAACGAGTGCCCAAAACCTCCTGAAGTCTCTGCCAAAGTCGGCTGGTGAACTGAGTGCCTCGATCTGACACGATACAAGTCGGTACGCCGTGTAGTCGCACGATCTCGTCAATATAGAGCTGAGCATACTGAGCGAAGCTGAAAGTGGTCTTCACCGGTAGGAAGTGAGCCACTTTCGTCAATCTATCCACGATCACCCAGATGGAGTCGTACCCTCGACTGGTCCTGGGTACCCCCACAACGAAATCCATCGAAATCTGCTCCCATTTCCACTCTGGAATGGGTAACGGCTGTAGCTCTCCTGCGGGCCTCTGGTGCTCGGCCTTGACTTGCTGACAAGTCAGGCATCTCGAAACGAACTCCGCAATGTCCCTCTTCATCCCGTCCCACCAGTAGGTCTCTCTCATATCATGGTACATCTTGGTGGAACCGGGGTGGACACTATACACTGATCGGTATGCCTCCTCAAGAATGTCGCGCCGCAATCCATCAGCATCTGGTACGCACAGTCTAGATCCATATCGTAAAATCCCCTGATCGTCAACCACGAACTCGGAAAATCTGCCCTGTCCCATCTGTGCCATGATCTCTGAACAACGGTCGTTACTGCGCTGTGCCTCATATATACGGTCAAGCAACTGTAGGCGTGCACGAACATGCGCGAGCTGTCCCCCTGTCTGAGTGAACTCGAACTCAACTCGGCTGTCGCATAACATCTGCCAATCTGCTGACGACTGCCTCTGCACTGCGCGCAAAAAGGATAGACTACCCCCGGGCCTCCTACTCAACGCATCTGCCACCACATTCGCCTTGCCGGGGTGATATAAGATCTCGCAGTCGTAGTCTTTCACCAACTCCATCCAACAACGCTGTCTGAGGTTCAGGTCTCGCTGCTGAAATATGTACTTTAAGCTCTTGTGATCGGTGAATATCTGACATGACTCGCCGTATAGGTAATGTCGCCAAATCTTCAGTGCAAAGACCACTGCAGCCATCTCCAAATCATGAGTGGGGTAGTTCTGTTCATGCTTCTTCAACTGCCGAGAAGCATAAGCGATCACCCGGCCATGCTGCATCAATACGCATCCTAATCCCACTCGCGAAGCATCACAGTAGACAACAAATCCGCCTGATCCCGAAGGCAAAGATAATACCGGCGCCGTAGTCAAACAAGTCCGTAGCTGCTGAAAACTGCGCTCGCACCCCTCTGTCCAAACGAAAGGAACTCCCTTCCGGGTCAAACCGGTCAAAGGTGCAGCTATACGGGAGAAGTCCTGAACAAAACGCCTGTAGTAGCCTGCCAGGCCTAGAAAACTACGGATCTCAGTAACCGATGTAGGTCGGGGCCACTGCTGAACAGCCTCAATCTTCTTCGGGTCCACACAAATGCCGTCTCTCGTAACCACGTGACCCAAGAATCCGACGCTGTCCAGCCAGAATGCACACTTGGAGAACTTTGCGAACAGCTGGTGCTCCCTCAGAGTCTGTAACGTAATCCGCAAGTGCTGCTCGTGCTCCTCTCTGCTCCGGGAGTACACCAAGATATCGTCGATAAACACGATGATGAACAAGTCAAGATACGGCCTGAATGTACGGTTCATCAAATCCATGAATGCTGCTGGGGCGTTGGTGAGTCCGAACGACATCACCAAAAACTCGTAGTGGCCGTAGCGCGTGCGGAAAGCTGTCCTCGGTATATCCTCCTGTCGAACTCGCAGCTGATGGTATCCTGATCGCAAGTCGATCCTCGAAAAATACCCCGCACCCTGAAGCTGGTCGAACAAATCATCAATGCGCGGCAACGGATATCTGTTCCGAACGGTAACTTTGTTCAGCTGGCGGTAGTCGATACATAAGCGCAAACTTCTATCCTTCTTCTTGACAAACAGGACCGGAGCACCCCATGGAGAAACACTCGGTCGAACAAGCCCCTTATCTAACAAATCCTGCAACTGATCCTTCAGCTCTCGAAGCTCTGCCGGGGCCATCCGATAAGGCGGTATAGAAATAGGCCCCGAGCCGGGAATCAAATCAATGCAGAACTCAACATCGCGCTCAGGCGGTAGCCCAGGTAGCTCATCAGGGAAAACATCAGGGAACTCACAAACTACCGGGACCCGGTCTAACGGAACCTCTGCAGCTCGAGTATCATAAATAAACGCTAAGAATCCCTGACATCCCTTCCGCAAGAGCTGACCAGCGCGAAGAGACGAAATCAAGCTGGGAAGGGTGACGCTGCGGTCTCCCTGAATAACAAGGACTGGCTCTCCCGGAAAGCTAAATATGACTGCCTTCTCACGGCAGTCCACCGAAGCATAACAAGTGGCTAGCCAATCCATGCCCAGAAGCACATCAAAGTCCAACATATCGAGGAGAATCAAATCAACTGATGAATCCCTCTCTCCGATACGAACGGAACACAAACGAAATACAAACCGAGCGGCAAACGACTCGCCTACCGGAGTAACAACAACAAGCGGATGATCTAACGACGACGACTCACGGCCCAACATCAGTGCAAAGTGTGTAGATACGTACGAATGTATGGAACCTGGGTCGAATAATACCCGTGCGTCGAAAGAACAAACTGGCAAGGTACCTGTCACAACGGCATTGGATGCCTGCGCATCCTGCGGTGTCAAAGCAAAAACTCGGGCCTGTCCTCCGCCGATAGCGGGCTGACCTCGACCTCGGCCTTTGCCTCCTCGTCCTCTCTGAATAGGACCGCCGCGTCCACGGCCTCTGGGTGCACCTAACTGGCGTGGAGCATCGCCGGTGGTAGGAAGTAGGGCTCTCTGAGGAGGGGGTGGTGATGGTGGCAGGGTCACATGCGGAACTGTCGCTGCTCCCTGTCGTCTCGCCGGACAGTCTCTGACAAGATGGTGCAAACTCCCGCACCCAAAACACCCTGGCGACGGCTGCTGCCCCTGGGGATAAGAACCATATAACTGTCCCCGCCCAAATCCTCTGCCAGGCCTATCTCTCGGGAAGAATCTGGCGCGCTGCCTCTGAGACGGTACATCGGTGCGAATCCTCTTTGGCCCAGAAACGGCCGAAGTCCGTGATATGCGTGCCTCCATCCGCAATGCCGTATCCATAGCAGCTGAATAAGTGTCGTAGTGCTGGGCGCCAATGGCAAGATATAGCTGGGCATCAAGTCCCTGTACGAACCTCTTCACCATCTTCTCCTCGGTATCCACCAAATACTGAGCATATCGGGATAACTGTGTAAACTGGATGTCATACTCAGACACCGTCATCCCAGGTGTCTTGACTAAGGCCTCGAAGCTACGAGCTCTGGCGTCACGAATGCTCTCTGGAAAGAAACGGGCTAGAAAGACCGCTGTAAACTCGGCCCACGTCATAGGCGGTAGACCTGCAGCTCGACCTCTCAAGACTGACTCCCACCATGTCTGCGCGAGACCCTCTAGTCGGAATCTCGCAAGCTCTACCCATCGATCATCCGAACATCTCAGCGAACGGCAGATCCTGGCTAAACTGTCAAGGAACGTCTGTGGGTCCTCCGCTGCCTCGGTGCCGGTGAATACTGGAGGTCTCAGCCTCATGAAATCCTGTAGTGAAACCGGGATGGTCACGGTGGTAGTAGTAGGAGCAGGTATCATGGTCGTCTGTGATGTTGTAGGTACGTCATCCGGCCTCGGTGTACGACTGGCTGCAACTAGGGATCCTACCATCTGACGTAGCTCCTGCATGCCTCCCATCATCTGTCGCAACTCCTCCATACCAGTCTCGAGCCTATCCATACGGCCTGGGGAAGGTGGATCGGTCTGTCCCTGCGGCGTAGGCATACCACCCTGCTCAGTCCTAGTCTCGGACGAGCCAGCTCGAATCTCGTCTCTGGCGGCAGCCCTCTGTGCCCTCGTAGCCTTCGGCGGCATAGTGGCTGTTACAGGAAAAGGGGTAATAAGAACAGTGCAATAGGATCATAGGATACACGGAATTGAAGAAGGAATTTTCAAGCAAGTATATCCTAAAGTCACTTAGGCGGGGTACCGTATCGTAAGTATGCCGCGGACATACGCACGCTACGTTACCCTGCTTAAGTCACTTACTCCATCTACCAAGGGTCATCCTACACTCAAAAAGGTAAAACCTATCGCTCTGATACCAACTTTGTCACGACCCGCAGGGTACGGAACGTGACTGGCACTTAAGTTTACGAAACGTCTAAAGACGTCCGTAAAATAAGTAAGCCAAAGCCCAGAAAACAAAACCAATTAAGCAAAAGAGTGAAGAAAACCCAATCAATTGAAAGCGAGTTTATCAAATAAGTCATGTAAAACCCTTTTTAAAAAAACAATACTAATTTTTCCGAAAATTTCGGCTGAGTCTCCTTTGTAAATACTGGCCTCCAAAATGGGTACAACAAAATATATATGAATCCAACAAAATAGAGCATCCCCAAGCGGGAGCTAGCTCTTCGCCACAAGGCGGTCACAAATCCCACGCAATATAAAATGACAACAAGCAAAATAATCATAATGAAGCATAAGAAAACAGCATGTCGACTCAAGTGAGCTCGACCCCAAAACACAGCATAAAAGTCTACAAATCTCACAGTCTCATCTGTAGGTCAATACAATAATACTGGTAGAAACAGTAGATGGAGTACACTAGATACAAAGAATATACAAGGTGGTACAAAAATAATAACATGACCCACCTATGAGCAAAACCTCGAGTCCAGGCAAAAGAGGCAAGAGAACAAGTGCGCCCGCCGCTACTGTACTGACGGAGCGGACCTGAAAAAGGCTGTGGCACAACGGGGGTGAGTTGCCAACTCGTGAGTAATAAATAACATCTACAAAGGCTATCGTATGCATGCACACAAGCATCCTAGCATCTAAAATACAGGTATGAATGGATGCACTAGCAGGTGTGTATACAACATCAGTGTACGAATATGTATGCAACATGAATATCTGAGGTCTCAATAGGTATCTATAAGAAATATTTTATCTCTTTTTGTTTTTGAAACTCTTTTAGAATGCCAGCATAATACTCAAGGAATCGACGAGAACCGGTGTCCAGCAACGACACCTAAAAGCTGTCTCAAATCTCATAAATCCATGTCATAGTGTCTCTGGCCTCAGCCGTCCGGCTAACCCATCTCAAATATCAATATCTCATCATCTAGCGGCCACGGTCAGTATCCTCTGGATATCCGCCGTCCCAAACAGTCACCGGTAGGTAATCCGTCCCCTGCCAGGCTCAACGTCAACACCACATTCCTCTTGCCCCGGGGTACCTTACCGGGCCCACCATGTACCCGTGACGGTTCCTCCACTCCTCGACACGGATTTCCAAAACCACAGCAAACTCATGGTGGACGACACTTGCATCACTAGAAAACCGCAATTTAAATATTTTAAAAAATATAGTAAGTTTAGAAATTTTGCGGCTTTCCCCCGAAATCCAGAAATATCATAAAATCTCAAGAAATCCTCATAAGTGCATATATCAATGATAATGAATGCATATGGTATCAATAATCAAGTTGCGATGTGTGATTAATAGATTAGGCATGAACAATTAATATGATGAAGTACATGCACATGAATAGCAATCCTACGGTTTCATTTTAAGGAATTAAAGGCAATAGCACAAGTTTAAGTATCAATTAGTAAAAGGTTTCAATTTAAAGGTTATCTAGTGTGGTGGCATGGCAATTACCAGGGTGTGTGTGTAAGCATGAATAGTGCTCGTGCTGCATATAAAAACCCTGGCAATGGTGTAGGTGTCCTATAAAATGGTTTCGTATAGGTATGTCAATATAATGCATGGATGCAGCAAATAATCAAATAAGTATTTCACCCCTAATTACTAACATCACTAAGAATCTTGTAAGTTACTAAAACTATCGGGCGGCTTGCGCCATCCAACGATAGTCCCCCGTAGATGTTACATCTACTCACCGGAATCCCTGGCTAGCTGTGTCCAATCACCGCTTTCCCCTTTCGCGCCGCGTCTGACGTCTCCGCGACCGAACCTGGAATTTACATCAATACCAAACATAAGGTTACATATCAAGAACGACGCAAAACCAAAACGAAACTACAAAAGTTCACTAGCTAGGTACAACGTGTGCAGGGTGTGCGGAACATACGCGAAAATCGCAAAAACTGCCAAAAATCGACGATTTGGTCGCCCGGCAAAACTAAAACCCGACTACTCAAAAATCCGCACACACGCATCCTAAACGTCATAGGATAAGCCAACACAATCATCAAGATGTCGAAAATAATCCATCACATAATTTTATAACAAAACTAGTAAGCAGATACATTCCAAAAATCGGTGCAACATCGCCGATTTGCTACAAAGACTACTATCAAGCTTGAACAACCAACCACACTACAAGCAATCTACAAACACTATAATTACAACACATTAGCAATGATTCAAAACCTATTTTCCATACATAAACCTTTTCTTGAATCTCCTAAAACAACAATTTACAACCAAAATCACACTTTTAAAATTTAGTAAATTAGCATAGTTTAAAGACCACATAACAAGGTAACCTCTTAGATTAGGTTGTGTAGGAACTAGATTAATTACAAAACAATTTAATTAGCTAACATGGCTTCAAGAACCCTAGTTTAATTTTTGTAATTAGCAATCACAAATCAAATTCCATACTACAAATTTAAATTAACACAATTAAAAGCCCACATAAGAAAATTAACCTCTTAGATTAGGTTAGCAAAATAACTAGATAGAAAAATAGATTTAATTAGCCTAGTAATGGTATGCTAAAACCCAAATTCATATCAAACTACCCTCTTTAAACAAAACTAGATTAGGAATTAAGTAAAGATTTAACACTAAACAATTTCAAGGTTCTAATTAGCACCCTTAAGCAACAATGTAACCATTTGATTAGAAATTATACCTCCAAAGTTCAAACCCTATGATGCTAAAGCCTCCCAAGATGCCATCTTTCTCCAAGATTTGAGTCAATTTGGGTTTGAGAAGAGAGGGAATAAGGTTTTGCTTTGAAATTGTAAAAGGAATTGTTGATTTTTAAGGATTTTTGGATGAACTTTGAAGAAGAAAAGAGATGATGCAAGGAGGGGGAGGGGGCTGCTGTTTGCAGCTGAAACTTCAGCTGATGAGGAGTGGGGGAGAGGTGTGGGGGAGTGTGAGAAAAGTCAAGGTCAAAGCCATACCAATCAACAAAAAACCCATACCCAATTATATATATTAAAACCCTTTACATATCATTTTGTGCAAATGAGTTGGGGAAAATTTTTTGTGGGCTTGTTGCTGAGGTAGGGCCGGCCTAGAGGTGAGGAATGAGTGAGAGAGAGTGCACAAAAATTTTTTTATGCAAAAAGACCCCCTACAAGTCCAAAATTGCAAATTTAAGCTTAAATTCAATAAATTTCGTTTCCTATAATAAAAATTAGTTAAAAATCAAAATAAAATACTAAAAATTTATGTTACAACTAAATTTTAATTAACATAATTTTAAAGATTAAAATTAGCCCGGAAAAATTTGTATTTATCGTTAATTTAATGTATTTTCTTACCGGCTTAAAATAATATTAAAAAAATGAAAAATAGGGAAAAATTTTTAAATGACCAAAATTTCCTAAGTAACTCATTAGCTACTAAAAATAAGCAATTACCTATTCATTTTAGGTATAATTAGCCCTAAACTGCAAAATAACGAGAAAGACGGTTTTCGGAAAAATACCGAATTTTCACCGATTTTCAGGAAAACACCAAAACGACTTTTCAAGACGCTACAGTGCCAAGCAAGAGACCAAATCTTAGTAAACTTGAAATCCAAAGGCAACCATTAACAAACCGCGATTCGTTCGCGAAAACGACACATGAAGTGTGGAGTGGAAAGAGGAAAACGTCCCACCGGGCGTGCCAGAATCTGTTCCCCTCCGAAAGACGGCGACGACGTGAGGACGTCTGGCCTGAGATTCGGGGCAGATGCTATTTGGTTTGATCCGTCTACCTCTCCGAAGATGCCAAGTTGATTTATGCCACCGTGTATCGGAGGTTTAGACGGATGCGGCCGATGTAGCAGACTTCGTCAGATTCCCCCTCGCTTGAGGGGTTTTTGATTATGGGGACGCTCTTCCCTGCAGGCGCAAGCCCCTGCAGTTAATTACGCTACCGCATCGCGGTAACAACTTTCTCCTTCTCAAGAATTTCACTTCGTGTCGTGAGTGTTTGTTTTGTTTGTGGTTGCCCGTGGATTGTATACGGAGACTGAGTAATGCCGTCGCCCGTAGGACATGGATTAGTCCAAATCCGTATTTACTTAGATTTGGGTTTGGTGTTTTTAGTTTGAGGATACGTTAGCCGCATTTGAGACTAAGATCAACTCAAACGTTTGTTAAGGATACGTTAGTCTGATTTGAGACTAAGATCAACTTAACGGGATCGTCTAGATCCATTTCCAGTTTAAGGATGTAGTGGTCCATTTAATATATGGCCGTCGGGACCCGTCACCTCTCTGACGACGTTGAAGGATTACAACGACATGTGTCAGAGGAGTTCGGAGATGTCCCCTTGAACCAAAGTTGATTGGGGGTCTTATAGTCCAATTTGGGACTAAAGTCTGTTTGAATGTTTAAGGATACGTTAGCTATATTTGAGGCTAAGATCAACTTAAACGGGATCGTTTAGATCCGACAAAAGAGTATTTGGGAGCTCTATTGTTCCAGTTTAGGGACGTAGTGGTCCATAGGTAGTTTAGGAACATTGCGGTCCATTGGTAGTTTAAGGACATTGCGGTCCATATTCCAGTTTAGGGACATGGTGGTCCATATTCCAGTTTAGGGACATGGTGGTCCATAGGTAGTTTAAGGATGCTTAAGTCCGTGGGTTTAAGGACCCCACAGTCCGTGTTTTAGTTTAAGGACGCATAAGTCCGCGGGTTTAAGGACCCCACAGTCCGTGTTTTAGTTTAAGGACGCATAAGTCCGCGGGTTTAAGGACCCCACAGTCTGTGTTTTAGTTTAAGGACACATGAATCTATGAGTTTAAGGACCCCACAGTCCGTGTTGATGTATGGTTGTCGGGACCCGTCGCCTCTCTGACGTCGTTGAAGGATTACAACGATAGGTGTCAGAGGAGTTCGGAGATGTACCCTTGAACCGGATGTAAATTGATTTAGGAGAGCAGTCTTGCTCAGTCAATTTAATTTGAGGACTTACGGCCATGATTGGGCTAAGTCCAGTTGAGAATGTTCAACGTTTTTTAATCTTTGGCCTATTAGGCCTGTGCTAGGGCTTTTTCCCTGTTTAATAATGCACTGCATTTTATTTTGGCCTGCTAGGCCTTTCTGATTTGGGCTCTGTTCCTTTATAAATGATGCAGAGCATCTGTTTGGACTCTGCCCTTCTTTAAAATAATGCATTGTATTTAATTTGGCCTGTTAGGCCTTTTGCGTTAATTAATGAGCGCAAGCGCATGTGGAGGTAACACGTGGCGCTCTCTGGTTGCTTGCGCCAACCCACGAGCGCAACAGTATAGATTTACAAGTGCAAGGCACTGTTTTAATATCTTGATCCAATTTTGGATTCAAGAAAAGATTCTTTTTAAGATTCTAGAACCAGTGGTTCATCAAAAGGCAACGCCTTTGTGTAGATCAAATGATCTAATAAAGAAGTATATTACTTCTTATTTTATTCTTATTATTTGATCTTTTCTTTTTATTTTAAGATCTTGATCTTGTTCTTAGATCATTGATCTTTTCAGAAGAAATTCTTCTTTTCAAAAGTTTACCTTCTTTTCTTTCTGATTTCTTCTCAAACTTTCTTTTTAGGAGTTCTCTGAATTCTTTCCCTGTTTCTCTGTCAATGTTCTCTCTTCTTCTTTTTTTTATTTTAGAAAGAAGGATCATTGGTCGTTGGGACCCACTACCTCTCCGACGACACTGAGAGATTACAGTGCCATATATCGAAGGTGTGGAAGGATGTACCCTTTGAACCATGTCTCAATCATTAGGGGGGAAGAACAGGCTGGAGCTTAAGCTTCTCGCTGCTGAAAAAGGCTTCTTTGCATTCGCGCACGTGCGTCGCACGCATTTGCACGTAGCGCACATGCGCATTATGAGGAGAAGCAGAGCTTCTATATATGGAGAACAAGCTCCATTTAATATTATTAAATGTTCTCATGTGGTGCGCACGTGCGTTGCACGTGGTGCGCGCGTGGCGAGCACACGTGCGTTGCACGTAGCGCACATGCGCATTATGAGGAGAAGCAGAGCTTCTATATGGAGAACAAGCTCTTTTTAATATTATTAAATGTTCTCATGTGGTGCGCACGTGCGTTGCACGTGGCGCGCATGTGGCGGGCACACGTGCGTTGCACGTGGCGCGCGCATGGCGGGCACACGTATGTTGCACGTAGTGCACATGCGCATTATGAGGAGAAGCAGAGCTTCTATATATGGAGAACAAGCTTCTTTTAATATTATTAATGTTCTCATGTGGTGCGCACGTGCGTTGCACATGGTGCCGCATGGCGGGTACACGTGCGTTGCACGTAGCGCACATGCGCATTATGAGGAGAAGCAGAGCTTCTATATATGGAGAAATTATTAAATGTTCTCATGTGGTGCGCACGTGCGTTGAACGTGGCGCGCGCGTGGCGGGCACACGTGCGTTGCACGTAGCGCACATGCGCATTATGAGGAGAAGCAGAGCTTCTATAAATGGAGAACAAGCTCCTTTTAATATTATTAAATATTCTCATATGGTGCGCACGTGCGTTGCACGTGGTGCCGCATGGCGGGCACACGTGCGTTGCACGTAGCGCACATGGCGCTTGCGCATATGCGCATTATGGAGGAGCATGCTCCTATCTTGGAGAACTAAGCTCCTTTGGAGAACTAAGCTCCTTTGAGTATTGAATCCTTTGAGAATTTAACTCTACCTTTCTAAGAGGTATCCCCTCTTATTTATATGGGAGTGGTAGAGAAGCCATCTCTCCTTTTCCCGATATGGGACTAAAAAATGCATTCCCCAAGTAGTAGAGCATTACTTTAGATTACACGTGCATAACACATTTCCTCATAACTTTTGATCCCGGGTGAATTATGAGGCCCATAATATATCAAATCGAAGGTCTTTTCGAGATACTTTCAATATCATCAGAATTTAGCTGTTTTCGTTCCGAAGTTTGTTAAAATACAGCTCGGAAAATACTGGTTCGCATCTTCTTCCTTAGATCACATGTGCATAGACATTTGCTCATAACTTTTGATCCCGGATGAATTATGAGGCCCATAATATATCAAATCGAAGGTCTTTTCAAGATTCTTTCAATACCATCAGAATTTAGCTGTTTCTCATTCCGAAGTTTGTCAAAATACAGGCCGGAAGATACTGGTTCGTATTTTCTTAAGCGTATCGCTGCCATTTGATACCTTGGACTCTTTTGCGCAGAAATTTTTGGCGGGAACAGCTGCTAGGGCATTGGTGAGTCCAATGACACCACCAAAAAAAACACACAAAGCCCGTAGCGCGCACAAAAGCAGACTTCGAAATGCCATCACTCCGAACCCGCAACGATGATGACCTGGTCCCCAAACAAACTTAGAAAATGTCTCGCATTCTGGAGTTGATCGAAGAAATCGTCAATGCGAGGTAAAGAATACCTATCTGCACCGTAAGCCGGTTTAATCGACGATCAATCAATACACAACCTCAACTACCGTCTTTCTCCTTGACGAACAGAAAAATGAGCTCCCCAATGCGAAACACTCAGACGCACTGCCCCCCCAACAAACAACTCTGCAGCTGATCCTTAAGCTCCCTAAGCTACGCCGGCTCATCTGGAACAATATCGGAAAACTCTCGCACGATAGGAACCCGGTCCAATAAATCCACTGTGGCTCCGGTATCTCGAATGAACGCCAAGAATCCACGACATGCTCTCCTCAAAAGCCGACTAGCGAAAAACGCTGAATTCAAGCTGTGAGAGGCGGCACCACCGTCCTCCTGCACAACAAGAACTGACTCGCCGGGAAAACAAAACCTGACTGTTTTCTCGCGGTAGTCCACAGACGCCTGGCACATAGCTAACCAGTATGTGCCCAAGAGAACGTCAAATCCAACATCTCTAGAAGGATAAAAACGACGGACGAATATCAAGCTCCTATCCGATTGGCACACTACTGAAATACGTGTTGCGCAACAAAAGAATCGCTGACAGAAGTTAACACAACAAACGGCTGATCTAACTAACACGACTCTCCTCGTCCCAAACCTCAACTACTCCCACGACGGTCACGAAAGCTGTTTCGACGACAAAGCCTCTGTCTCTGAGCTGGTACACTGGTACGAGTCCTCCTCTGTTCCGGAACTCCCAAAGTCTCTGGAATACGTGTCTCGTCAACTAGGGCTGCATCTACTGGTGCTATGTAGGTGACGGAATGCTGCATGCTGATCGCAAGGAACAACTGGTAACAGGGTTGACAACCTCCTGTCGCTGCGCTCGAATGGCCTCAACCAATGAACTCATCGTCTGGCGCAAGTCCTGCATCTCTGCCACAAGCCTAGCGATATTATCTGTCGAAGGCGGATCCGTCTGCTCCTGTGCAACAAGCGTGCCATCCTGGTCAGTCCTCGTCCTACCCGAGTCAATCCTGACCTCGGCCCTCGCTGCATCACTCTGAGTCCCCATAGTTATTATCGGCAAAGGCTATAAATGAAAAAAGGATTCGATAAGAATATGGAAATCGAATCACAAGATATGAATCATCAAGGAAGGAATTTCAAGCAATTTGTACTTAGGTCACTTTAGACGGAGCACCGCAACGTGAGTATGCTGCAGACATACACACACTACGTTACTCTGCTTAAACTACCTACTCCATCATACCAAGGTCATCCTACACTCCGAAAGGTAAAACCTAGCGCTCTGATACCAACTATGTCACGACCCGAAATTGGCACGTGACGACCTTAATACTACGCAACGTCTACAGGCATAACACAGTAAAATAAAGCCAAAACCCAGAAATCTAAACCATCAAAAGTAATAAGAAATAATAGCATTTTCAAAACCTTTGAAATCTCAACCAAAATTCTTTAAAAGTCCAACTTATTTCCTTTAAAATTTTGACAGCACTTCCTTTGTAAAACAAGCCCCCAAAAATGGGTACAACATAAATATAAAGTAAAACATCCCCAACGGTAGCAAATCCACACCAAAACACGGAAAACAACCACCACAACAGATATACGACGCCGTAGCGAAGAAAGAGACGATATAAATAAAACTGCATAAAAACCTCCAAGTCACAAAATAATATACAATATCGTCCTCACATCAAGTCTCTAAGTCAAATAAGATAATGGTAGATGGAGAGTACATGATACAACGAATATACAATACAATACGAATAACCACAAAACCCACTTAAAGCAAAAACCGCACACTGTGAGCCGATGCAGTATCCGCAGCAAAAGATGATAGATAGATGAATAGCCTGCCCTGACTACTCTGGGAATGCAACCTGCAAAACAATTGTGGCACAACGGGGGTAAGTTGCCAACTCGTGAATAGTAAATAACATATGCAGGTAATCGCAAGTATGCACGTACAACGCGAATCTAACATATGTAGGTCAAAAGCAGTAACAGGTCATATGAATGCAATAGTCATGAAAGGTACACTAACAGGTACAACTAATACATGAAGCAATAATAATATGACAATCTGTATGCAACAATCATGTAAGGTATTATATCGGTACTACTAATACATGAAGAAATGATATGAATAAAGGTGTGTAAATGCAACAGTCATGGAAGGTACTCTATCAGGTACACTAATGCATGAAGCCGAGCATAAACAGTAAATGTAGAGTATAGAATGAAACATGTCATTTCCACAGAATCCTGACATCGTGGTAGGATCAAAATCTATCAAGACAATCCAAATCCCAATTTCCTCAAATCAGCCCCCAAATTGGCTCTCATATCATATAAGTCTCACAAATCCTGAATGTACAACATCAAGTAAATCTCATATATCCTGAATGTACAAAATCAAGTGAATCTTATATATCCTTTATGTACAACATCAAGTAATCTCAAATGTCCTAAATCCAATATCAAGTGAATCTCTTATATCCTAGGTATATTTGCATGAATAAATATGATGAAATATATGAATTTATATGTATACATATATATTAGTGTCCCATTCCACTAATATATATATATATATATATATGCATATATAACAGTGTCCCATTCCACTCTTATATATACTTAGAAGTAAAATATCATGAAAACAATGTGTCAAGTATTGACACACAAAGGCTAATCTATCAGGTGCTGTCACCAAGACGGGCACCCTGATAGGTACGTATCACACGCTATCCGAAAAGCACGAGTGCCTAGCTCTGACCCTCGTCTTTCCACGTATCCATACGTACATGACTCCCAACGGTATCCCCATGATTACCGCCGAGTTATTGGTAATGTCACCGGAGTGTATGGTTTCCCTGCCAGGCTCAATCGGCAAGGTTCATCAATCGTCTTGCCCCCGGGTACTTCCGGGCCCCACCATGTACCCTCATACGGCCTCGACGTCTCCTTGCATGGGGTATATATATCAGAACCGATAAATCTCATGGTGGATGCTGAAATATCATATCAAGGGAAACCGGGTTTTTCAAATAATACATAATTTCATGAAACTACCACGGTCCCCAAATCCAGAAAACATCATGAAAAATCCATATCTCAATGCGAAAATCCATGAATAAAATATACGCAACATAAAACTATAATGTAAGCATATAAAGGAAAAGCCGCTAATTAACTGCAACAAGTTAATATAAATATCATGCGGTTCCTATTTTCTCCAATTCTAAATAACATCAAGTAAAGGTAAACATGTAGCTATAACCAGATATATGTGTAAACATAAAGGTATAGCAAGGTATATGTATCTACCTATAAGTAATGATGTACTATACCCCCTGGGTATAAGTGAAAAATGTGTGCAAGGTATACCTGTAGCTATGTCATGAAGTGTGTATGTACCTATCGCTAATGGTACAATACTCTATAGGTATACAGGTAACTAGCATGTAAATATGTCAAGGCATATGTCTAAGCATGTAGGTATACAGGTATGCTATAAGTCATATGCAATAAGAAGTATGAATCAATGTCTCAATGTCCCTAACTAGAATAATATCATTTCTATATGTGGGTTGTGCGTGATATGGCAATTATTGATGGTGTGTGTGGCATACAATCAGTGCTCGTGCAACATGAGCCGTTAATAATAGTGCAGTGTCCTAAGGATACTAGTCCAAGCACAACAATTAACTAAGCAGTAGTGTATATGCGCAATTCTAAATATGACATAGAATATGCGACAAAATTAACATCTCTAGCCCAGACGCATAACGCCATGCTGGCGATTCCCCTGTAGATGTTAAATCTACTCACCAACGCTCCTGGCTAAGTGAAGCCAATCACATGTTTTCCCTTTGTAGCAGTGTCCGAAGTGCCCTCCTGCGAACCTACAATATTAAGACAATAAAACAAGTATATATTAATAATAGACCCAAAATACGTACAAACTACATTTGACTGACGCAACAACACAAAACATACTCTCAAGTGTTCGTATTGTGGCTAACGTGTGTAGCGACACGACGAAACTAACCCGAGAGCAAAACCACACAAAGTGCACAATCCATGTTGTATAACTGTAACGTTTCAAAATAATAAAATATTATTTTTGGGAATTTTTATAATTTAATATTATTTTAATGAATATTTTAATATTCTGGTATAATTAAATACAAATAAATGGGGAAAAATTATGGAAAATTCTAAAATAGGGTATTTTATGGAATTATTCCATTTTAAAGTTTTTAAGATTAGTTATATGCTAATATAGTGCTAATCGCGATTAAAAATCGCTAATCGGATTTTTGGCATTTTTGTGCAAAAATGTGCACATATCATTTTTCACACTTGTTACACTTGTGTTACATTTCTATTGCCATGGTTGTTCATTTGGGTTCACTATTGGAGTGAGAGGGAAAAGAAAAGAAAAGAAAGAAAAAGTATGATGATGATGAGAGAGAGAGAGACTAGGTCAACCCCCACTTTTTGAACCATACCCATCATTTCCTCACACCCATTTCTCTCTCCCCTCTCATGGAGCTGCTGCTGCTCTGCTCCTGCTCCCTCATCTCCCTCCCCTTCACTTCATAGATCCCTCTCATTTCCCTCACAAAAACCCTATTCCCACTTCACAAAACTTGCTCCCAAGCTTACTAGCTACACTTTGAACCTAGCAAGATTGGATTTGGAGGACTTTGAGCAACTCAAGAATTTTCTTGAGTTGCCAAAGGAGGTAATTTCTGCACCCTTAAGTAGTATTTCAAATTCTTATTGCATCCATTCTAGTTTCATGTCGATATGGTGTCGTTTGTTGGATTTGTGAAACTTCAAGTTAGGGTTTATGTGAGATCTGAAATTAAAGATGAAATTGAGGATTGTGGTGACCTTAGAACCCCTGGTGTGATGTTATTTTGGATGAAACTAGAGACTAGAACACATAATACGGATTTATGAGACGATGTCGGGGGAAAAACTGTGAATCTGTGATCGTATTTAAGAATCTGCTATCACCCCGAGACCCTAAAAATAAAACTAAGTTGACAGTAAGATGTGCAGGCACCATGGAACCACCACACCAAACCCTAGCCCCCAACTCCAAAGTACGGCCGCCAATTAATCCCCTCTGGCCGCAAATTGCGGCCAGAGCAGAAGGGAACTGTCTCGATTTTTGTGCATGGCCCTATTTCCTCTAGTCTTGACCCTGGGTATGTCTAGTTTTGACTGATTCCAGTTAGGGTAAAATCTGGGTTGATTTGCTTGAGTTGGCGTATGATTTACGACTTGTTTTAGCATGGATTTTGGTATTTGGTGATTCGTTTCTGTCGGGTGGCGTTTGGACGTCAACGACAAGTGGATAGTGAACGTGTTTACATGCGAGACGATAGGTTTTTACCTATGCGAGTAGCGTGTGCTATTTTGGTTTCCGATGTGATTTTCATGTGCTTTAGCGTTGTGATATACTTGTAGGTACCCTACGTGATGTTAAGGCAAAGAAGATGAAGATGGCGACATCGGCACCGACACATGAGAAGTAAGGCGAGAAGATTTATATCTACGGGGAGAAGTCGGGTGGATGGCGTATAGCACCCCCGCAGTCCGTGGTGATGTATACGAATACGTATACACACATGTATTTATTATGTGTTGTTTTGAATTATTGATGATAAGGATGTATTGGTTTAGTATAGTGCGAAACCCCAGAGTAGTGGTTGCACCCACACATACACGTACACATATACTTGCATACATTCTTTCATTTATCTGTACGCATATAGAGGTGTGTATATCTACACATGGGTATGGGACTATGTGTTCATATACGGGATTGAGGATGATACATGGGATTGAGATGAGTCGATGAGGTTTGATTGAGGCCGTGAGATTCGGCGATATGACAGAGTTCGTATTTGAGATGTGATATGATGGTACTGATACCTGTTATGTGATGAGATGAATATGATATTGACCCGTACCTAGCTATTGGGATGCCGTGCGACGATTTACCGTACGAGCTTTATATTGATGTTAGATCCGCACTCATGACTCGAGGATGTTATATGATATACTGTATCGTACGTGATACTATTGAGGCGAGATCACCGACTATATATATATATATATGTATATCGACTCAGATTTAGGTGGTTTCCATGCCCCTCCCGATTGACTTGATAGTTGGGTCCGTAGTTCGTATAGTAGGCGTTAGACTTGACCCGAGTCATACCTATTTCAAAACTAACGAATCGGGGATATTTTAAAGATAGGCAAAAAGGGATTCTACGGATATTTTCAAGCGACGCATCTTTTCTTAAAACACCGTAGCCCTTATTTTACCAAAAGCCCTGATTCGTCTTATTTCAAAAGGCAAGGTTGCATGATATATTTATTGAGGCAGGTTCTTTACTGTTGCGTTGATTATTCGATTCCGCATATTCATGCTATTTGCATTGCATCGCTTGTATTGTTGATATATTTCAGTCATGCTGCTAGGACACCAGCACTATTATCGATGATGCGTATGTTCCACGTACACTTGTTTGCCGGCTCACACACTTCATCATCGATAATTGCCATGTCACTACACTGTAGTACTGTTGCATTCAGTGTATGTTGCTTACATTTCTTTACATGTCGCATACATCATGCTTTCTGATTATACGCATTGAGATATGTTGTTTCCATGATATTTCTGGTTTTGGGAACCGTGGGTTTTTCAAAAGGAGAATATGTAATTGTTTTAAAACCCGGTTACCCTTGATATGATATTTCAGTGCGTCCACCATGTGTTTTCTCGGTGCTGAGAGCGACATGTGAAACCCGATTCGAGGAGGCGGATGAGGCCGATTGCGGGTACATGGTGGACCTGGTATGGTTCCCCGGGGCAAGAAATGTTTTTCGTGGAGTAGACGATGAGCCTGGCAGGGTGGCGAGTACCTACTGGTGATTGGTTGGACCTGGCGGTTATCCGGAGGATACTGACCAGAGTCGATAGATGGATATGGGCGTACTTCCGGGGCCGAGGGCCGATACCGCAGACAGAGCCCGTGGGCCGATCCGGACTGACGGAGCCCGATATATGAGGATTTACGTGCCGATGCTGGGCACAGTTTTCATGATGTTTTCGAGTGTCGATGCTGGGCACTCCGGTTCCATGATTTTGACGTGTCGCGAGGGACACAGATGGTTTATATCCTCATATTCCCATGCACATGCTTTATGATATTTACACGCATGATGGTTATTGTCATTGGGTGACGAGTGGACGGGATCCACGTACATGCAGATTTGATTACATTGATCATACCTCATATTTATGATATGCTATTACCTGAGGCACTGGCACGAGCACTTGGCAATACACTCATGCATAGAAATTACCTTGCCAGTTTAGCATGGTTCAGACTTATTCATATTGAGGTTTATTTATATCTGATCGTATTGACCTAGGATGGGTCATACATTCGATCTCTGCTTGTAGATATTTTCTATTCACGAGTTGGCAACTCACCCCCGTTGTGCCACAGTTCTTGCAGGTTTTTGCCGTACAGATTCCATAGCGGCATTTCTGGCACACTGCTTCCTCATGGGCGACTTGCTTAGGTAGGTGGGTTCTTTTGTATCAGAACCGCCATTGTACATATATTATTCATTGTATCTAGAATTCCATCAACCAAAACTTGTATATTGTTCAGACTTAGAAAACAGTGTTGTATTATTTCGACCTTAGAGTCGCGCTTGTAGTATTACGGTTTTCTGGCTGTTTTGAGTTTCTTTTTGGGTTTTGATCCTCGCCCTTTGGCGTTGTATATTATTATTATTATTATTACTTGCGTGGTTGTGACCGTCGATTGACGAAGAGCTAGCTCCCGCTTGGGGATGCCTTTTATCATTTCATATATATTATTCTTGTTGTTCCCCGTTCGGGGCCAGTTTTACAAAGGAAACTCTGCCGAAATTTTCAGGAAAGGTTACACATTTTAAAAATGCATATTCGGCTTAGTTATTTAAAAACTTTGATTTTCGAAACATGATTTCTTACTTCTTAAAACCAGTTTTCCTTATTTACTCTTTAAATGGTTTTAGATTTCTGGGCTTTTGGCTTACTTGGATCAGATGGGGTCCTATAGACTTTATATGGTTCAAGGGCCAGTCACGTGCTCTTTCGGGTCGTGACAATAACGTATCGCGCTTAGACGTAACACAAGAAACCACCTAGGTGATCTCAGATTTCGTATACAGAGAAAACTCAACAACTAAACAAGACTAAAAACACCCAAACCACATCATAGACCTACCCACAAAAACACCCCCCAACTCTTTCCCCGAGCCAAGGTCGCCGGAATCCCCTTCATACGTCGCCGGCCAAGGTCCGAGCAGGGGTGGTCTTGTTTGAGGTGAAGGTTCAGGGTCCTAGGTACTACACAACAGCATTGTTTGGTTTTCTAGTAAATTCTCCGGGTCACAGCAGATCACAGATGTCACATATAAGCACTAAAATACGATATTTGCACGAAATGACACCAAACGCTATCTAAACTAAAACTAACAAGCTAAGCTACACTAACAACAGCAAAAGAATATTACCTACACAAAAGAACTCAAAGATCCAAGCTTTGCATGCTCCTAGGCATCAAAGAGGAAAAAACCAAGAAAAGATGTGATTTTGGGTGAGATTGTGAAGGATTTGATGAAGTTTGGTGATGGAAACTTAAGTGTTCAGTTGTGTTGAGAGAGGAAATGAAAATGAGGTGAGAAATGAGTGAGAGAGAGAGGAAATGATAAAGAGAGAGGGAGAGAGAGAGGTGAGGTTAAGGGTGAGTATAACCACTTCATTAATGCACCATTAATGCATTCATACACTCATCTTGCCACCTCCTCTCATCCAACAAATATCTCCTCTTTCTCACACAAAAGATCTAGAGCAATGATTAAGGGTTAGGTTTAAGAAAAAGGATAAGATTAAGGGTTAAGTGTCAAGATTGCTTAGAACAAAATTAGCACAAACAAATCCTCACATTTACGTGCACACGTGCGTGCATGTCCATAACAAATAATAATAAATTATTAATTAAATGTTATAAAATGTGAGGAACTCGAATTGGTAAACTTTTTACAGTAAACCCGCATTAACGTCTAAACTAACACTATCCGAAATCTAAGGCGTTACAATATGCATACTCAGGTCGTCAGAGTGACACAATAGCAATAAATATAAATATATATGTAAACACGTGCAATAATGATGAATATGAAACAGTAAGCATGGAGTGATGACATGAGCATGAAGTAACCGGTACAGGTAAACAGTAAAGCAGGTATATCGAATCAGTAATCAATGCGTGTCCATGTCACTAAACCTATCAGTCTTTAAGTCTCACTGTCCAGGTCGCTAAATCTATCGTCATTTCAAGTGTGAGCATCAACCACGCAGGAGTATCCCCAAACCAAGGGTAGGGCTCCAGAGGCAAGGGAACACGGGCCTTAATCATGCTCACGAATAATCAGTAATATCATCCATATAACTCCCAAAATCGCTGTATATGCCGGCAATGGGACTCCCGAGATTCCTTTGAACTCACACTCAAACTATCCCATACTCACGGTCTACATCAAATACCAACCATGAATCCAAATACTAGTCGCTCCATGACAAATCTACACGAGAACTAGAGACATGGTCTCCATCAAGCATGTCTGGACTGGTATCCGAGATAAATGGACAGTGTTTGACGTCTTACCTATGACACCAATATAAGTGCTTCCATAACCGTCCAACGCCAGTTATAGTGAACACTTACATATGCCTTATGTTCCCCTCCGAAAGACACGGCAGAGACGCGGCGAACGTTTTGCCTGAATTTCAGGGCAGATGCTAATTGGTGCTATCCGTCCACCTCTCCGAAGATGCCAAGTTGATTTATCGCACCGTGTATCGAAGGTTTAAACGGATGCGGTCGATGTAGCAGACTTCGTTAGATTCCTCCTCGTTTGAGGGTTTTTGATTGTGGGGACGCTCTTCCCTGCAGGCGTAAGCCCCTCCAGTTAATTACGCTACCGCATCGCGGTAACAACTTTCTCCTTCTCCATATGGTCACTTCGTGTCGTGTTTGTTTGTTTTGTTTTTGGTTGCCCGTGGATTGTATACGGAGACTAATTTATGTTGTCGCCCGTAGGGCGTGGACTAGTTCAAATCCGTATCTTTCTTAGATTTGGGTTTGGGGGGTTGGGTTTAATGATACGTTAGCCTCATTTGAGACTAAGATCAACTTAAACGTTTGTTAAGGATACGTTAGTCTCAT
This sequence comes from Agapanthus africanus, assembly GCA_030015575.1. Classification (NCBI taxonomy): domain Eukaryota; kingdom Viridiplantae; phylum Streptophyta; class Magnoliopsida; order Asparagales; family Amaryllidaceae; genus Agapanthus; species Agapanthus africanus. The sequence continues at coordinate 189,929,859 of CM057340.1, forward strand.
TTTAGACTAAGATCAACTTAACAGGATCGTTTAGATCCAACAAGAGAGCAATTGGGCTCTATTGTTTAGTTTAGTAACATTACGATCGATTAGTTTAAGGAAATTACGGTCCATTGTTAGTTTAAAGACATCACGGTCGAGGTTAAGGTCATCATAGTCCGTGAGTTTAGAGACCTCACAGTCAAATGTTAGTTTAAAGACATCGTGGTCGAGGTTAAGGACATCATAGTCCATGAGTTCAAGGACCCCACAGTCCAATGTTAGTTTAAAGACATCACGGTCGAGGTTAAGGACATCATAGTCCATGAGTTTAAGGACCCCACAGTCCAATGTTAGTTTAAAGACATCACAGTCGATGAAATGTGTGGTTGTCGGGACCCGTCACCTCTTTGAAGACGTTGAGGAATTACAACGACAAATATCAAAGGAGTTAAGAGATGTACCCTTGTGTAAGTCCACGGTAGCGCCCCGGCCGTCTAACAGACGCCAATTGCGGAACAAAAACTTTTTACAACTGGCGCTATCGCGTACTATAACCCGGATCTGCCATTAAAGCTAAACTAACAAATTACAAAGTGGGTAGAAATGTTATACCGAACGATCCGAGTCCTTTGGTCTTCAACCATCATCCCACGCTTTGTTGCGGCTGCTCTGATCTCCTCGATCTCCAGTCTTCTCGTCCAGGTGGCACCACGTCGACGGATCTTTAAACGGGCTCCCGCCTCTGAACCGAGGCAACTCGGTCGTCAAGTTTGCTAAAAGAGACGACCAAGATGATGTAGAGAATGAGTAGAACACTTTGTCTCACTTCGTCCAAAACCGTGGACGAACGGTTAATGAAGTTGCCTTTTGGATCGGGTGAAATGAGAAATGAGGCTATCTAATTTTCATGAACCCGAATCTATCATAATCTTTTCAACCAAATCAACAACCATGAGAGTGAAGAGGAGGGGAGGGCCGGCCACTTATAACAAGAGGGGGGGTGAGTGTAGGAGGTGGGGAGAGTGACCATAACCATAAATGAAATGAATGAATCATCTAACACCTTGTATGAATGCATTTAATGAAAACTATGATTCATAACCCTTAGTCATCATCTAATTAATGCACCATTAATGAACAAATGAGTCACAAGCCACCTCATCATCCTAGTCACCATCTAGAAGCTTCCACACTCATCTCAAGAAAAGATAAATCCGCATTTAACCGAATGTTAAATACGGCCGATAGAAAACAGGAAACCGGCAACTTCCAAAAGTAATCCTGAAACGAATTTCAGGATAACCCCGTAACAGTATAAATATACCCACATTTGTATTACGACCGAATACAAATGCAACTGAGACAAAAATATTATATCCACACAGTATAATACTGGGTTCCGGCTTAAACCAAAGCCTACCAGTATTATCTGCCCGAAATATGACACGTGCGAAAACGCACGTGCATTTTCCGAACCCTGCCATAAAACCATACGGCCTCTACAACGTTTCGCCCGAACTTGGGAAAGTGTCTGTGGGGGACTCTAATGACTCATCAACACATTGGCACTGGGTATGACCTCTAGCACGTCAAAGGTACAAGCTGTACGTAATGGTTTCCTATGTATTGATTGGAAGGGAAGCTGACGAGCGAACTCATCCATAAACCCTACTGAGCCTAACAGTGACAATATACATACAGTTCGGTCCGTTCGTCTATGAGTATCGCATATCTGCCTAAGGGGCTGGTAACGTCAGACCCCCTTTAGCGGTATAAGTCGTGTCAGAGAGTGGCCCAGAACATCCTGAGATACTACTGGAGTACCTACCAGTAAATCTCCTGCCTCGGCCGAGGGCTTTGTGTAATGGCTCTCATAGACACAGCGCGATCTCACCCCCAATACCGGGAGAGACGAATCCCCTGCCGATCCGCTCACTTGCTTCCATGTGGCTCGGGACTGTACCCAAAAAAGACCTGTTTGCACGACTCCTTTGAGCCGTGGTGGGGTAGAAATCAAAGCACAGTGGAAACTCACATGAGACAAATGACGACCTCAGGTCGATGAACTAACCTGTACACATGTCACCAGGGAACTGCTATCTGACGATATGTATAATACCAGCTAGTATGTTCCCGGCGAGTCCTGTCCGGTGTACCCATAACCCAATGAGCACCTGTATACATCTTAGGTGAACTAACTGACACCAATGGCTTGTGAGATCGACCATTGCCTCTCGTCGGGGTCTCGACTGTATACACTAGTCTACTCTGGAGTATCGATGCCCTGTCTCGAAACTCCCACGACTAGGGACACTTTAAGGATGTGCTTACAGACCCCAGCTCCCACGTATATGATCGCCATCATACTGCTGGTAGTCAAGCAAGAATCCTATGGGCTCTATCAATATGCAATAGCGAACTAAAGCATGTATACGATGATAAAGACAAACCAGATAGCATACTATCATCTCGAGCAAGACTGTCATATTGGTATAGGTCCTGCCTCAATCATTGCAATCACGTACCTGCGATCCAATAATTGACTTTGAGGGCACTATCTCCAATACCTTGAACCAAGGTGGATTAAGTGATCTGTAGTCCAATTTGGAACTAAGATCAATTCATTATATTATGAGCACATTAGCTCAGTTAAGTCTGAATTGAGGACTTATGACCAACTTGGGCTAAGTCCAATTAAGTTTGAAATATTGGCCCTTTGTTGGACTATTAGACATTTGTCTGGGTTCAGCCCCTCATCACTTAGCAATGCTAAACAAGAGTTGAGGGCTCTGATAACATTTTATCTTTGACTGGGTATTAAACATTATAGCTCTGAATTTTACTCAATTTTGAGATTCAGTTGAAGGGGATGATTTGCCTCTAGAAAATTAACCAATTTGGTTAAAAATAGTGTTAAACACTAGAGAACAACAGTGTTAAACACTGGAAATAAAGCCTTCAAATTAGTATTAAACACTAGAGAGGAACGGGTCACGTGGGGACACGTGAGGGCACCCAAAGGTGGGGCCAGATCTCCTCACTTTGTTCTGCAAATAAATGTTAAATACTTTTAATTTTCTGACCATCACGTGTTGGCACGTGATGGAGATCTGTGCACTGATTATTAAAGTACTTATCAAGGGGTCACGTGGTAACACGTGAGAGCGCCCAAAGGTGGGGCCAGATCTCCTTTACTTTGTTCTGTGAATAAGTGTTAAATACTTTTGATTCTCTGGCCATCACGTGTTGGCACGCGATGGAGATTTGTGCAAGGGGTCACGTGGTAACACGTGAGAGCGCCCAAAACCAACATTTCCTTTTCTTTTATTCTCTCTGCTTTGGAGGTCACGTGGGGGCACGTGAGGCATTGCCTCAAGGCTAATTCCTTCTTCTGTTGGAGGATTTTTTCAGGGGTCACGTGGGGGCACGTGACCTAGTTCATGACTGGAGATTTTTCAAATCTCCTGTATTTTTAAGAATTAAATTCTTTGTAGGGTTAAACCCTAATTATGTTTTTTGGGGAATTAAATTCCCATATATGTGAAACAATTAAATTCTTATGTAGGGTTAAACCCTAATTTCATTTTAGGAGGAATTAAATTCCTATCAATTTTTAGAGAATTAAATTCTCAAGTAGGGTTAAACCCTGGTTATGTCTGTCTTGGAGAATTAAATTCTCATATAGGGTTAAACCCTAGTTTTATCTTGAAGGAATTAAATTTCTGTAAATTTGAGAGAATTAAATTCTCATATAGGGTTAAACCCTAGTTTTATCTTGGAGGAATTAAATTCCTGTGAATTTGGGAGAATTAAACACTCTAGACTCAATTCTCCCTTTAAGTTTTGGATCTGCATGGCAGAATCTCAACACGATGAGAATTAAATTCTCAACCTATGGGGAGATTTGCTTCTGCAGATCTTCAACCAGAGGAAGAACTAAGTTCTTTTGCAGAAGAGTTAAAATCTTAGATTGAGAATTAAATTCTCTTTTTGAAGTTTTGATCCTTTTCCCTTTTCTCACCTAGGGTTTCTTTTCTTGAGAATTAAATTCTCCTTTCTTTTTTCTCTCTGTTATTTGCCTTTAGAAAATTTCAAGATCCCAAAATTCTCTCCCCCTCTTCTCTTCTTGGCTCCTATTTATAGGAGAAGGAAAAGAATCAATTTGTTTAGTAAATCTTTCATTGAAAGATTTTGTTTGTTTTTCGTAACTAATGTGATCTTTTAGATCACTCAGTGAATTTTATTCACCATTGGATTTTTAATCCAAAAGATATTCTGTTTTTTATTTTTGGTGAAATTTAGGGAAATCTTTCCTTGTCTAAAATCTTTTCATAAATTGGTGATTTTTAATCACCCTTGGATTTTTAATCCAATGGTCCCTAATAATTCTTTTTTGTTTGGAAAGATTTAGAGAAATATTTTCCCAGTTAGGGTCTTTGATTTTCTTTAATTAGAATTTAATTCTATCAAGTTATAAGGGCTTTCAAAGCTTGTCACGTGTTGGCACGTGACCCCTCCTCCTTCAGAATTATAATTCTGTCTTTTAACCGGGGTAAAGACCATCACGTGTCAGCACGTGACGCCCCATTGGAGTCTTTCCTTAAACATTTGTTTATACTTTTGCTTGACAGAATTTAATTCTGTAAAGACATCACGTGTCAACATGTGACCCTTGGTCACGTATGAACACGTGATACCTCATTGAGGTAATTCCTGATTTTTAATCAGGGAACAAATGCCCCCACAACGTTGCTCTCACATGTCTGCACGTGAGTGCAACGCTGTCACCTTTGTGACTGTTGGATCTGTCTAGGGAATAGGGGAGATGAAACGTTTTCCATCTCATCCTATAAATGCCAGTGTCCCTTCAGAAGCGCCTCCACTTTGCTCATCTTCTTCCTTTCTAACTTTTTCCCTTTGAGAATTTAATTCTCTTTTCTCAGAGCTTAGTTCTCTGTCTCGAAAATCTTCAGAGTTTAACTCTGTTCAAGAAAGACCTTTTTTCTTCAGGTAATGGCTTTGAACGACCGAAGAACTTTCATATAAAAAAAAAACTCTTTGGATTTTAAATCCATACCAAGGGCTTTTCCTTTTAACAAGAACCCATTTTTTCTTAAGTTCTTTAAAATGAAAACCACTCAATCTTTAAACAACAAACATCGCTTGGGTTTCTCTGATCTTCAGGGATCAATGGCTATGCTTATCTTTTCTGTGGAATTTAATTCCACCTCAAAGAGCTTTGGCTCTGAAAAAAAGTTTCTGGGAATTTAATTTCCCTTTTCAAAAGGAATTTAATTCCTATGAAGAACTTAGTTTTTTCCAAAGAACTTCTTGGGGTTTTCTTGCCCTGAGTTGTTTCCTTGCAACCAAGAAGAAGAGGTTTGCAGTGGGGTTTTCTGGGAATTTAATTCCCTTGCTCTGTTTGATTTTTTGACAGAGTCCAAGATGGATTTCTTTTTGGGGAATGTGTAGGGTCATTTGAAAATCCATTGTTCATTTATTGAGAATCTTCCTTTTATTCTCATTGTAATTGCTTTGCCTCATCATTAGCAAGCCGCCATCTTGATTTTGTAGGACCCATGTGTTTTGTAACCAATGGTCCCATAAAATGAGTCCCCTGTCGCTTTCTTCCACTGTCTTTTTATATATATACATTTATAAACATATGTATATACACTGTTGGCTTCGCTCTAACAGTTTCCCCTTCTTTTATTTCAGGCACAATGACTTCTATTCCATACTTCCCCTTCACTCGCTCGGAAGTTGCTTTTCCTCAGTCGCCGTCTGACGAGGAAGTAATGGCTATGATCAGGGCTCATGACCCGAATCGCACCAACTTGCTTTTATGGGGGACCTGGTACGGTCATATCATCCGCGGTCGCCGAAGTTTCCTTGGCGAGATACCGATGGAGCTTACCTATCCATTCCTGCCGATGGATCCTCCACAGATTGCCTTTGCTGTGGAGATGCCGAATTGGACCCCTATGGGACGGCTTGAACCTTCAACAACGGGTAATCTGAATCATCCGGTACCGGCTGTAGATATTTTGGGTCGCCGCATTTGCCAAGGTGAAGCTCAGCCATGGGGACAGATTTACAAGATATGGCTTATCCCTCGACACCCCACGGGCTAACTTCTTTGGGCTCGTTACATCTTGTCCGCCCATCGCGCGCGACTGCAGAAGGTTGGGCTTTATCAGGCGATATATGCGTCCCTCTTCCACTACCAATCTCCTCATGTCTGGTGGGTTAAGGCGGTCTTGAACCAATGGAATCTTCCCACCAACACCTTCCTTCTAGGGGACCGCGAAGTTTCGATTTTCTTGGAAGAATTTCGCGAGATCTCGGGGCTGCTGATCAGGGGGACACTTTATGAAGAATTGCTGCCTCCCAACGAGTATGTCTTTGAAACCGAGCCTGCAATGCTTGACGGCCTGTCTACCGAGAAAGCCGTTCGCCATAAGCGCCCGAGTTTGATCAAGACCCTGGGCATTTTTGACAAACTGTTCACAGAGTCAGAGGAGCAGGGCGTCACTTTTAAAAGTTTTATCGCTTGTTTCCTTCGCGAGGGTGTCCTATCGAAGACGGCTCTGAAGTTCGCGAACATTAATGACCCCTTTGGGTTTGGTTTAAACAAGCGGCCTACTAAGGAAGAGGACTTGCCGCAGTATTTCATTCCTATCATGTCGGCGGTATCTTTCGAATCGATTGAAGCTCCTGGCATGGATGAGGATACTTTCTTTGTGGGCTTCATCAGCGTTTGGCTTAGCTGGTTCTTCATTCCCATGCACCGCCGTTTCATGAGAGCTTCGGTTATCTACCCTGCTCATCGTATTGCTGAGGGAACACGGCTAGCTGTGGGCATGCCAGCGCTAGCACATCTTTATCATGGGTTAGGCGCCGCAGCTAATACCTCAACTCCAGGTGTAGATGTGGTAAATTTCTCTCTTCATTACTTCACATCTTGGATTGAGATGCACGTGTTGGGGGCCTTTGCTGCACACCAGAGACCCAAATTTTATGGTGCCTACACTTTTCCGCGACTCATGCGGCTGGTGGGTGCTTCTGCTCCTGACCCGACTCAGTCCGGGGCCATTCGCGTGTTGATCGCTCCCTATGCTAGTACGGGCAGATTGGTATTCGTTGATCGGGTTCTATCTTCTCCTTCAGGTCCGATTCAACAACTCTGCGATTTGTCGAAAGAGGAGGTGCCCTCTCTGAGGCCCAGGGAAGCCATGCACCTATACACGATCAGACCAGGTTACCTGGTGTTTCGTCAGAACGGTGCGGCCCTTTTCATGCGGAACAACCCACACCGCTTTGCCCGGCAACTTGGGTATGATCAGGGCATCCCCTTCGAGGCAGTTACAGTTGCGCCCGTCCCATCACCTGAAGCTTTTCGTGACGCTGCTCATCATTTCGTGAGGCTGGACACTGGTTCTCGCTTCATGATCCCTGAAGCTGATTATATTCCCCGATGTGTGGGGTCCTTTACGGGCTGGTATCTTCATCGGGTCAGTCCGATTATTCCTGAGGAGAAGAGGGTGCTTCTTGGATACAGCGCTCCTATTCCAGCTCAAGCTACTGGAGTTCCGCCACGACCACGTGCACCGGTTCGCTTTCCTTTGAGGGACACTGGTGTTGTGCTTATTCCGGGTGCGGCGGAAGTGGACTTCACTCCCACAGCTGGTATGCCACTGGGTACTCGGGCTCAATCGAGGGCTAATAAGGCGCCGGTAGCAGTATCATCGTCCGCGGCGTCGACAATGACCGCGTCGTCCTCGGCAGCACCGCCAAGCGAGGGCGTTGGAGGCGAGGGCGTTGAAGGTGAAGTGGGTCAGTGCCGTGCCAGAGCTCCACGGGGGAGGAAACAGTCGTCTTCGGGGGTCGGTTTTGGATCCAAGCGGCGGAGGAAGACGGCTACTAATCTGCTCGACTCTTTAATAGAGTCTGAGCCTATTCTTCAGGATGAGCCGTTGGCTATGCAAGCATCGGATGGCGGCCTACTTTTCCCGAGTTCATCTGCCGAGGAAGCCGTACAATTGGCTGAGGCTATACGACGTTCGCAGGATGAATCGGAGAACGTAAGGATTCTGAAGAAGCCCTACCCTGCCGTCATCTTTTACGAAGACCCTCCGTGGATCCGGCGACGATTCATCGGCCCTTTGGAAGAATGGGGCGAAAGGGCCCTTAAACAGGCTGTTTCGGCCGACGCCGAGGACGCGCTTTCACTATGGACCGGTGGCCACGAGTCCACCATCGGACCTCGGCGAGCACATCTCCTTAGGAAGGAGCGTCGGCTTGAATAAGCCATACTGGAAGCTCCTTTGCGCATCGGTATGTTCCTGTATTTCTTTGTAATATTTCATATTGCTTGCATACATATATATGTATCTTTAACCTTGTACAAACTTTGCAGGGACTTCGGCGGCGGCGGAGGCTCTAAGTCGTGTTTTGACCATAGAGTCTGCTGATATCCCCAGTAAAGCACCAATCAGTGTGGAGGGGGTTGATGCGACTGTTGTTCTTGTGATAGAGTCTCCTGCGGTGGTTCCTGCTCCCCAAGCACTTGCTCCCTCGGGGGAGGCACCTTCGGCAGTCGCCATTCCGACGGATCTTCCTGAGGGCGACCCGGAGGCTAGGGTGCAGGTAGCCGAGGCTACCGTCCTTTCATTGGAGCCCGCAGCGGCAGCCGCTGCTCCTTCCTCAGAGGCCGCTACACCAGCCCGCGTCCCCGATAATATGCTTGAAGTCACGGAGGAGGCCGTTGAAGCTGCTATCCCTCTGGCTCAGAATGGGAGGAGCGTCGAAGGTTGCTTTCTATATTTTAAATTAGTAATCTTTCCATTATCTGAACCCTTTTGTCTTTTCAGAATTGCGCGGATTGGCGGCCTCTATTGCTGATCTGTCTCCCCGGTAGTCCTTTCAGTGCCTGTTGGAGATGGCTGCTCCGGAAGCGATATCTCCTCAGCGCATCGTCCTCTCGTCTGGGCAAGGTTAGTGTTGTTTACCTTCTTTTTACGGCATTATCACTACTTCATAAAATGACACTGGCGTCTTTTACAGTTCTGGAGGCCGACGACGAGGTCGAGATTCTTGAAGGGCCTGGGGAGCCTTCTGTAGGATGTTTTTCGTCACCCCATTGAGATGGGAATACGCGTGCGCTTGTCAGGCGCATTACAGATTCCCCTGCCTAGGGTAGGCTGTGGTTTATTGATCGTGGGGATCCGAATCTCCGGCAGCCGCGGATTAAGCTGCCGTTAATTACCCCTCGCCTTTGGAGCGAGGGAACCTCCGTTTAACGGGTTAAACTGGTCATGCGAACTCAATGTGCAGGGTACGTGTGTTGTATTTTGAAAGGGGTTTTGGATATATCGGGAGCTACGCAGAGTTTTTACGGGGGTCCCGCTACCCGGATAGTGGGCTGGGGGTCAAGGAGGATAGCAGCCCCCTTGCGGAGTGTGGGGCAGCGCCCCGGCCCAATTTTTTTTGAGGGGGACAGTGTTGTGGAGTGTGTGTGTATCTGTACATATATATATACATGTATACATACATAAAAAATGGAAAAAGCGCCCAAAGGACGCGTGGGGTCAGCGCCTTGAGCGCTGTGCGCTTAGGCGCTAGTGCGCCACGTGTCGGCACGCGGGCGCTTTGCGCTTGAGCGCATGGCACTGGAGCGCGTGGGCTCTTTGCGCTTGAGCGTTAAGCGCGCCACGTGTCGGCACGTGGGCGCTTTGCGCTGGAGCGCAGGGCGCTCGATCTCGAGCGCAAGCGCGCCACGTGTCGGCACGTGGGCGCGTTGCGCTTGAGCGCAAGGCGCTGGAGCGCAAACGCGCCACGTGTCGGCATGCGGGCGCTTTGCGCTTGAGCGCAAGGCGCTGGAGCGCAAGCGCGCCACGTGTCGGCACGCGGGCGCTTTGCGCTTGAGCACAAGGCGCTGGAGCGCAAGCGCGCCACGTGTCGGCACGCGGGGGCTTTGCGCTTGAGCGCAAGGCGCTATAGCGCAAGCGCGCCATGTGGGCGCTTTGCGCTTGAGCGCTGGGCGCTTGAGCACTAAGCGCTCGAGCGCTAGCGTGCCACGTGTCGGCACGTAGGCGCTTGGCACTTGAGCGCTTGGGCGCCAGCGAGAAAAAGAGGCTTTTAGCCCTAGAAATTCTCGAAAGAGAAAACAGAGTGGAGTTAAACTCCTAAGATGTTTTGGGGTTGATGAAAGGGGTTCTTCTTTCTCCTCTGGTTGCTGGATCTTGAAGATCAAGAGATATGGGATTTTAAAAATCTCTTCTTTTTGAGATCTAATGGAAGATCTGAGTTCCCCTTTATGGGTTTTGTGGTGAAAAACTATTTAGTTTTGGAAAAGGAAGAGTAAAACTCTTGACTTAATTCAAAAGAAAGAAGAAGGTTTGAAACCTTTAGAAAGAGGAAAGAGGTACAAACCCTAGGTTTTTTGAGAGAATGAAAAAAGCTGTTACTTTATTCATCATCATTTTGCCTTATATAGGCTTACATATTTACATATAGCCCCATGGGCTTTGCAAAAAATGGCATTTTGCCCATCCCATGGCTCATGTGCCTTTTCTTTTTGCACATAAGCCATGGGCTTACAAAAAATTTGGCTTTATGCCCATTTCGCATACATTCATGCATAAAAAATTACATAAAAAATTATTTATTACATGATCTATATTTTGGCATGGAGGAGGCTGGCCGCGGGCTCGACTTGGGCATGGGCCCGCTTGACCTGGGCTTGGGGGTTGACCTTGACTTTGACTCGGTCAACCGGTGTGCAAATTTTACCCCAAGAAATTGCCCCCATCAATAAATGCACACAGCATATTTGAGTTGTGTGCATGAATTTGATGGATCTTGAAGCTGAACTTCGAGGTGGAACATCATTCCGGGGGCGGAGTATCATCCCGGGGAGCATGATTCCCGTGGATCGGAGCATCATTCTGATTCACGGAGCATAATTCCAGGGTCGGAGTATCCCTCGGGGAGCATGATTCCCGGGGATCGGAGCATCATTCCGATGAGCGGAGCATGATTCCAGGGATCGGAGTATCATTCCGATGAGCGGAGCATGATTCCAAGGATTGGAGCATCATTCCGAAGAGCGGAGCATGATTCCAGGGGATCAGAGCATGATTCCGATGAGCAGAGCATGATTCCAGCGGATCGGAGCATTATTCCGATGAGCGGAGCATGATTCCAGCGGATCGGAGCATCATTCCGATGAGCGGAGCATGATTCCAGGGTTCGGAGCATCATTCCGATGAGCGAAGAATGATTCCAAGGATCGGAGCATCATTCCGAAGAGCGGAGCATGATTCCAGGATTCGGAGCATCATTCCGAAGGGTGGAGCATGATTCTAAGGATCGGAGCATCATTCCGAAGAGCGGAGCATAATTCCAGGATTCGGAGCATCATTCCGAAGGGTGAAGCATGATTCCAAGGATCGGAGCATCATTCCGAAGAGCGGAGCATAATTCCAGGATTCGGAGCATCATTCCGAAGGGTGGAGCATGATTCCAGGGGATTGGAGCATCATTCCGATGAGTGGAGCAAGATTCCGGGGGATCGGAGCATCATTCCGATGAGTGGAGCATGATTCCAGGGTTCGGAGCATCATTCTGATGAGCGGAGCATGATTCCAAGGATCGGAGCATCATTCCGAAGAGCGGAGCATGATTCCAGGATTCAGAGCATCATTCCGAAGGGTGGAGCATGATTCCAAGGATCGGAGCATCATTCCGAAGACCGAAGCAAGATTCCAGGGGCTCGGAGCATCATTCCGATGAGCGGCAGACATTCTGACCGAAGCATAATTTCGATGCAGAGGTTGATTCCCAGGCGAAGTATAATTCCGACAGGGAAGGCAGGTACTCCGAGGCGAAGTATAATTCCGACAGGGAAGGCAGGTACTCCGAGGCGAAGTATGGTTCCGATACGGGTACATTCTGAGACGAAGCATGATTTCGACGTAGACCTTGCTGGTTTGATTTGATTCGGGTTGACATCAGCATCGCTATACTGGAATATGGTACCAGAAGCGAATCATCATTTGTCATGAGTGGATTTGAGAATTGGTTTTGGTTTGGCATCTGTATTGCTACACTGGAATAATGCCAGGAGCAACTCATCATTTGCCCCGGGAGGATTTGGGAATTGGTTTTTGCTTAGCATCAGTATCGCTATACTGGAATATGGTACCAGGAGCGAATCATCATTTGCGCTTGCTTATCAGGAAGCGATGGCTTAGGAGACAGGTTTTAGGTCCCTATTACCTAAGACTTTTCAATTTTGTGAGCCGTAAGGGTCTTACAAAGCATTTTCTCCCTACGGGTCGTAAGGATCCCGTAGGTGTATTTTCTCCTTAGGAGTCGTGGGGACTCCTAAGTGTGTTGCTCCTTTGTGAGTCGTAAGGATCTCACGCGGGAATTTTCTCCTCACAAAGTCGAGAGGACTTTGTGAATGCATTTCATCTCTTTTTTACGAGTTTGCGCCCTTTCGGGTTTTCACAAACTCGTCGGCAGCCCTGCTGTTTTTACTCATGGAGCCCTTTCGGGTTTTCATCCGTGCCCATTTTGCTTGTGGACATGCCTTTTTTTTATTTTTTATTTTTATTTTATTATTTTTGGTGGGACTTTGAATGTGGTCTCACCGGTAGGACTTGGGAGAGATTTAGATTATTTTACGCCCGTGGATTGTATACGGTTTTGCAGGATGTATGATCCAGACCATAGGGCCGGAAAAAATTTGGGACTTTGTTGGCGTCTGCATCGCTGCACTGGAATATGGTACCGGGAGCGACTCATCATTCGACGTTTTGGGATTTGGAATTTGGTTGGCGTCTGCATCGCTGCACTGGAATATGGTACCAGGAGCGACTCATCATTCGCCATTAGGAATTTGAGTTTTGGATGGCGTCTGCATCGCTGCACTGGAATATGGTACCAGGATCGACTCATCATTCGCCATTAGGAATTTGAGTTTTGGACGGCGTCTGCATCGCTGCACTGGAATATGGTACCAGGAGCGACTCATCATTCGCCACTTAGGGGTATGGGATTTGGAATTTGGTTGGCGTCTGCATCGCTGCACTGGAATATGGTACCAGGAGCGACTCATCATTCGCCATTGGGGTATGGGATTTGGAAAGCGATGGCTTAGGAGATAGGTTTAGACCCCTATCACCTAAGACTTTTCAATTTTATGGGCCGTGAGGGTCCCATAAAAGCATTTTCTCCCTACGAGTCGTAAGGATCTCGCAGGTGTATTTTCTCCTTAGGAGTCGTGAGGACTCCTATGTGTGTTTTTCCTTTGTGAGTCGTAAGGATCCCATAAAGGTTTGTTCTTCTCATGTATCGTGAGGACACATGAGTGGGTCTTCTCAATGGAGCATAATTCCAAAGGCGGAGACCAGCCGTGTAACTGGTGATTACGGTGGGGCATGGGTATGCTGAGAATTATTTGAGCCCGTAGATTGTATACGGCAGTCAATTTGGGGACTGGCCGTAGGGCTGGAGAATTTTGAGAAATTGGATTTTGGTTGGCGTCTGCATCGCTGCACTGGAATATGGTACCAGGAGCGACTCATCACTCGCAGTATTTTTATTTTTATTTTTTATACCGCGATTGCTCTATCATTTCAGCTTTTCTTATCGCGAAAGTCGCGATTGCCCTATCATTTCGGCTATTTATTTGCGGTTGCCCCATCATTTCGGCTTTATTTTCATTTTCATTTTCATTCGCTGATTTTTATTGCGAGTTGCCCCATCATTTCGGCTTTTCTTTATTTTTCATTTATTTACACATTTTTTGTTTATTTACATTTTTTTACATTCCCAGTTTAACGACTTAGAGGTCGACTGTTCCCAGTTTAATGACGTGGTGGTCGACTGTTTTCAGAGAAAGGCAGATGTCTGAGAGAATGAGTTTCATGAAGAACTTCGGTCTCCGTTTGTATGAAATTGGCGGTCGCAGCTGGACAGTTTGTTAACACGCCTTTAGACAGTTCTATCTCTCCTGCCTTGTATTGCTTTTCGACCCAATCTTTGAAGACGAAGCAGTCCTCAACGGCATGACCTATCACTCTGTGATAGGGGCGGTATTTGGGGTCGTCGGTCATATTCGCTTCCTGCGGTCTTTTTGACTCTGGCAGTTGTAGACCGTTCTCCAGGGCGTCTTTGAATATTTTACGGATTTTGTCCCTTCTGAAGGAATAGACCTTATCTAGCTTCTCTGTGAGTGGAGATTCTCTTCCCTCTCCGAACACTGGCTTCCGAGGCTGGTTGGCGCTAGGCCCGCTCATCCTTGCTTATTTCGGTTAGCCGAAGTGTTGAAAGATTTAGAATCATCAGAGTTTCCGCCTTTGCGATTATCGTCCTTTCGGTTTCTCCAGGACCTATTGTTATTTTGGAAATTCGAGGAGGACTCCTGCTTCGAGCGCTCCAGCATCTGAACTTTCCTGGTCAGCTCTTGGAATGTTTTGAGACCCGCGGTGCATAGAAACGGGGCCATCCAATTGTTGAGATTTCCGACGAGGAGGCTGACAGATTGGTCCTGCTCTATCGGCGGTTCGCATTTAACGGAGAGATTGCGCCATCGGGTTATAAAATCCGTGTTTCTTTCGTTGTTCTTGGGCTTGGTCCTAACGAGCTCGGTAATGGTGATCTTATCGCTGACGCTCATAAACCTTTGTCGAAACAAAGACTCCATTTAGACGAAAGTAGTAATGGAGCCATCCGGTATGCTCGCGTACCAGTCGAAAGCAACATCGGACAAGCTATTAACGAACTGGCAGAGGATAAGCGCATCGTTGCCCCCAGTATTCCCGCATGAGGCTTTGAAGTGGGCAATGTGCTGATTCGCATTTCCCGTCCCATCAAATCTTCCGAATTTGGGGATGACATAGCCGCTAGGAAATTCTACCAGATCATATTGAGCAGGATATGGTCTCCCGCTACTGCTAACATCTTTTTGCGCTTCAGCTTCGGCTACCAGCGTTTTGACTTTGCTGGCAACCAAATCCATGATATGATCTTGAGTTAGCGGGCTACTGTCATCGGTAGCCAAGACATTTCCCGAGATAAGATGCGACTGATTTTCATGCGGTTCGCCCACTTTTGGATTTGAAGGAATAGGCGTTGGCTGCGTTGGGACACCGTTTCCCGGTTCATAAGCAGAGCCCTACGCTTGATTGGGCGGCTGAGAGGCAAGTCGGGCCGTGAGCTGCAAGATGACGTTCGTCAAGTCGTCAATTTTTGAGTAAAGTTTGGCCATCTCCTTTTCTTTGCTTCTGAGCTGTTTTCGGAGCTCTCGGAGAAGTTACTGCTCTGCATTCTTGGGACGGAAGATTGGCTCCTCTTCACTTTCCGAGCCTGACTCCTCATGGACCGAAGGGTCTTTCTGCCTATCATCCTCATCGAGAGGGTTTTCATCATCCAGCGGAGGCGGCTGTTCTTGGGAAGCGGCAACCACATTCAAGCCAGATTGGATTTGAGATGTGGTGGCCCCGTCCTTCCTCTTGCTGTGCGTGCCCACCATATAGACGGTATGGATAATACATTCAGCCATCCTTTCATCACTGGTAGCTGGTTTCACGGAGTGGTCCGGGCTTTGGAAATTCACAAATTTTAACATGGCTGGAGCCCTAGCCCTTTTGTTGGCTCTGTATCTGAGCCGCTTCTGCCTCAGCCTCTCTGCCTTGAGAGCTTGGCAAGCTTCTGCTCTCCGGGAAGCCACCATAGGCCGAGTGATGGGGATGCTTGAGAAGACATCCGCCCGCTTGTCCGTCGGAGGCATCGCCTGGGCTTTCCCGTGACGTCTGGCACCCTCTTCTGTTCTGACGGCTTTGTCCCCAGCTGGGGCCATGGAAAGCCGTTCAGACACCGATTTGTGTTTGGGTTGGGGCGCCTTCGAGACCACCACATTTGGCCTCTTGCCTTTCGAGGCCGGTTTGTCGGTTACCGGAGCTTGAAGTGCAGGGATAGCATTAGCCAACACGAACATAATAGAGCCAAATGGTAGCGGCTCCTCCTCCCATTGTCGCCCAAGACTGGCCGGAAGGACCGTCCTGGAGTCCATCTTCATCGTGTAGGAGACGAGAGCCGTGCTAGGAGCTGAGTTCATCTTTGGAGACGTTGTTGAAAAGCGATTGCTTGAAAACCTGCATGAAAGAGCATTATTTTAGTATAAATATAGATATGTATATTGATTGAGTTCGTATGAACGTTTAACTCGAAATATGGGAGGAGAGATAGGTCCCACCGGGCATGCCAGAATCTGTAGGGTGTTTTTCGTCACCCCATTGAGATGGGAATACGCGTGCGCTTGTCAGGCGCATTACAGATTCCCCCTGCCTAGGGTAGGCTGGGGTTTATTGATCGTGGGGATCCGAATCTCCGGCAGCCGCGGACTAAGCTGCCGTTAATTACCCCTCACCTTTGGAGCGAGAGAACCTTCGATTGACGGGTTAAACTGGTCATGCGAACTCAATGTGCAAGGTACGTGTGTTGTGTTTTGAAATGGGTTTTTGGATATATCGGGAGCCACGCATAGTTTTTACGGGGGTCCCGCTACCCGGATAGCGGGCTGGGGGTCAAGGGGGATAGCAGCCCCCTTGCGGGGTGCGGGGCAGCGCCCCGGCCCAATTTTTTTTTGAGGGGGACAGTGTTGTGGAGTGTGTGTATCTGTACATATATATACATGTATACATACATAAAAAAAGGAAAAAGCACCCAAAGGACGTGTGGGGTCAGCGCCTTGAGCGTTGTGCGCTTAGGTGCTGTGCGCTTAGGCGCTAGCGCGCCACGTGTCGGCACGCGGGCGCTTTGCACTTGAGCGCAGGGCATTGGAGCGCAGGCGCGCCACGTATCGGCACGTGGGCTCTTTGTACTTGAGCGCAGGGCGCTTGAGCGCTAAGCACGCCACGTGTCGGCACGTGGGCGCTTTGCGCTGGAGCGCAGGGCGCTTGAGCGCAAGCACGCCACGTGTCGGCATGTGGGCGCGTTGCGCTTGAGCGCAAACGCGCCACGTGTCGACACACGGGCGCTTTGCACTTGAGCGCAAGGCGCTGGAGCGCAAACGCGCCATGTGTCGGCACGCGGGCGCTTTGCACTTGAGCAAGGCACTGGAGTGGGCGCTTTGCGCTTGAGCGCAAGGCGCTGGAGCGCAGGCGTGCCACGTGTCGGCACGTGGGCGCTTTGCGCTGAAGCGCAAGGCACTGGAGCGCAAGCGCGCCACGTGTCGGCATATGGACGCTTTGCGCTTGAGCGCTGGGCGCTTGAGCGCTAGCGCGCCACGTGTCGGCACGTGGGCGCTTGGCGCTTGAGCGCTTGGGCGCCGGCGGGAAAAAGTGGCTTTTAGTCCCAGAAATTCTCGAAAGAGAAAACAGAGTGGAGTTAAACTCCTAAGATGTTTTGGGGTTGATGAAAGGGGTTCTTCTTCTTTCTCCTCTGGTTGCTGGATCTTGAAGATAAAGAGATATGAGATTTTAAAAATCTCTTCCTTTTAAGATCTGATGGAAGATCTGAGTTCCCCTTTATGGGTTTTGTGGTGAAAAACTATTTAGTTTTGGAAAAGGAAGAGTAAAACTCTTGATTTAATTCAAAAGAAAGAAGAAGGTTTGAAACCTTCAGAAAGGGGAAAGAGGTACAAACCCTAGGTTTTTTGAGAGAATGAAAAAAGCTGTTACTTTATTCATCATCATTTTGCCTTATATAGGCTTACATATTTGCATATAGCCCCTTGGGCTTTGCAAAAAATGGCATTTTGCCCATCCCATGGCTCATGTGCCATTTCTTTTTGCACATAAGCCATGGGCTTACAAAAAATTTGGCTTTATGCCCATTTCGCATACATTCATGCATAAAAAATTACATAAAAAATTATTTATTACATGATCTATATTTTGGCATGGAGGAGGCTGGCCGCGGGCTTGACTTGGACATGGGCCCGCTTGACCTGGGCTTGGGCCCACCTGGCTTGGGGGTTGACCTTGACTTTGACTCGGTCAACCGGTGTGCAAATTTTTACCCCAACACCTTCAGATCCCTCTTGCATGACTGTGGGTAAGTAAAGTCCCAATGTTGTTCCATTTGTTCCTTTGCCTACATGTTCAGCTGACTGTTTATAAATCTGAATAGCCCTGCCGGTTCTCACCGCGCTGGAGTCTCGCATCGCCATGCCACCCGGCCCCTATGCTCTTCGAGCCTCGGAACGGATGGCCAAGCTAAGCCTCGCCTCTCTGTCATCCCTAATCGAGGAACTTCGCGCTTGCAGTCTAATCACGGCCGAAACGTTTGTAGCTGAAGCTAACGGCTCTCTTCCCTTTCTTGCCACCTATCATAGTGAAGCAGTGGTGCAAGTCTGGGTTGAGTTTTGTCGGCAGGTGGAGGCTTGCTTGCATGTGCTTGAATGTACACGCCTTTCTTCGGAGGTTGTGGCTGCAAAGGCGGGCTTACGGAGCCTAATTGAGCAGTGTGCGGCGAATATGATATCGTGTGAGAAGAGGCTCGGCCGCAAGTTTTCAGAGAGGGAGCTGGCTTCGAAAGCGTTGAGGGAGCTTCAGGCCAACCTTACGGCCAAAGCCAATAAAGCTTATGAACTATGACGAGTGCTTCAAGAGGCCATCAAGGAGGTGGTAGCCATCGACAAAGCCGCCATGTTCACTCGTGAGGTGGTCGAAGCTTATAAAGTCATTGAAAAGGAACTTGAAGGTCGGCTTGCTTCCTACCAGGCCCAGCAGGCTCAAGCGGAGGCTCGTCTTTTAACGATACTAAATCATGAAGCCGAAACTCAGCGACAAAAGGGTGAACTGGCCAACCTACTGAATCGCCCGCCGACCTGAAAAATTGTGTACATTTTTTTTTAATTCTTCCTTTGTACCTACTCCTGAATAAGAGTATATTTTTTTGTTCTTCCACGAATTGTACTTTGTATTCATTTTGATTCATGAATAAAAGACATATTTTTCTTCACAATAGTGTGTTCCTTTTATCAAATGTATTCTGTGGATAGTCCATCTCGATTTCTTTGCAGGACAACGATGGCTTAGGATTCAGGGTTAAGATCTGCCTCCTAAGACTTTTCAACTTTATGAGCCATGAGGGTCTCATAAAGAATTTTCTCCCTACAGGTCGAGAGGATCCCGTAGGTGTAATTTCTTCTTAACAATTGTGAGGATTTCTAAGTGTGTTTTCTCTTGAAAGTCGTAAGGATCTCACAAGAGAATTTGCTCCCTTACGAGTCGTGAGGACCCGCAAGTGATGGGTGAGATTATCATCATCCGCATTTCACGGAATCAGGAGTTGCTCTAGATGCTTCCCACGGGTTCACTGCCGTATTCTGCGAGGACCAGGCTCCGCTCTGGACGTTTCCCATGGGTCAGGATTGACGTAGGCCGCGTTCCACATAACTAGGAATTTTGCTCTGGATGCTTCCCACGGGTTCACTGCCGTGTTTTGCGAGGACCAGGCTCCGCTTTGGATGCTTCACACGGGGTCATTGCCGTGCTCTGCAAGGACCAGGATCCGCTCTGGACGTTTCCCACGGGGTCAGGATTGACGTAAGCCGCGTTCCACGTAACCAGGAATTTGCTCTAGATGCTTCCCACGGGTTCACTGCCGTGTTCTGCGAGGACCAGGCTCCGCTCTGGATGCTTCACACGGGGTCATTGCCGTGCTCTGCGAGGACCAGGATCCGCTCTCAACGTTTCCCACGGGGTCAGGGTTGACATAATCCGCGTTCCACGTAACCAGGAATTTTTCTCTGGATGCTTCCCATGGGTTCACTGCCGTGTACTGCGAGGACCAGGCTCCGCTCTGGATGCTTCACACGGGGTCATTGCCGTGCTCTGCAAGGACCAGGATCCGCTCTGGATGTTTCCCACGGGGTCAGGGTTGACATAATCCGCGTTCCACGTAACCAGGAATTTTGCTCTGGATGCTTTCCACGGGTTCACTGCCATGTTCTGCGAGGTCCAGGCTCCGCTCTGGATGCTTCACACGGGGTCATTGCCGTGCTTTGCGAGGACCAGGATCCGCTCTGGACGTTTCCCACGGGGTCAGGATTGACGTAAGCCACGTTCCACGTAACCAGGAATTTGCTCTGGATGCTTCCCACGGGTTCACTGCCGTGTTCTGCGAGGACCAGGCTCCGCTCTGGATGCTTCACACGGGGTCATTGCCGTGCTCTGCGAGGACCAGGATCCGCTCTGGACGTTTCCCACGGGGTCAGGGTTGACATAATCCGCGTTCCACGTAACCAGGAATTTTGCTCTGGATACTTCCCACGGGTTCACTGCCGTGTTTTGCGAGGACCAGGCTCTGCTCTGGATGCTTCACACGGGGTCACTGCCGTGCTCTGGGAGGACCAGGATCCGCTCTGGACGTTTCCCATGGGGTCAGGATTGACGTAAGCCGCGTTCCATGTAACCAGGAATTTGCTCTGGATGCTTCCCACGGGTTCACTACCGTGTTCTGCGAGGTCCAGGCTCCGCTCTGGATGCTTCACACGGGGTCATTGCCGTGCTCTGCGAGGACCAGGATCCGCTCTGGATGTTTCCCACGGGGTCAAGGTTGACATAATCCGCGTTCCACGTAACCAGGAATTTTGCTCTGGATGCTTCCCACGGGTTCACTGTGTTAGTGTATATGCCCTAGAGGCCATTACTGTATCATACTAGTTTGTATATTACTTAATGGAAGCTTGGGATATTCACAGTTGTATAGACAATCTTGCTCAAAATAGTAGTATGCTACTTGGTTTGTTTCTACTTTAATGTGTACATGTGTTTCTTTTAGTATATCACCTATACACATTAGTGGAGCCCTTAGGATTTTTGCTTGATTACCAGCGTTGTGATGGTAGTCACACTCGTGGGGGCTGGGTAATCCATAAGCACATCCTTATACAGGTCCCTAGTCATAGGACTATCGAGACAGGGCATCGATACTCCGGAGTAGACTAGCGTATGCGCTTCTCATCCCAGCAAGGGAGACGGTATGTCCTACAGCCGTCAGTACGTCGTACTTGAGATAGTATGCGGGTGCTCGTTAGGTTACGAGTACACTGGACAGGACTCGTCGGGAACTGTTGGCTGGTACTATACCTATCGTCAGTTATCAGTTCCCAGGTGACATGAGTACAACTTAGTCCGCTGACTTGACACTGTCACTTCGCCTCGAGTGTGTTCCCACTGTACTTTGATTACTACCCTACCACGGCTCAAAGGAGTCGTGCAAACAGGTAGTAGTTGGGTGTAGTCCCGAAGCACTTGGAGGCAGTGACGGTTAGACAGGATTCGTCTCTCCCGGTATTGGGAGTTGATATCGCGCTGTGTCAAGGAGAGCCATTACACATAGTCGTCCCTGGCCAGGGCAAGCGAGATATACTGGTGGGTTTCCAGTGTTATCTCAGGGTGTTCTGGGCTACACTCTGACACGACTTGTACCGCTATTAGGGGACTGACGTTTACCGCCCCCCTAGGCCTGCCATGCGGTATTCTCAAACGAACAGACCGGACTGTACGTAGACTGTCACATTCAGGCTCAGTAGGAGTTCGGATGGGTTTCACCTCATCAGTCTTCTTATCGGCATCTACCTGGGGGCCGTTACGCACAGCTAGTGCCGCTTGCGGTCTGTGGTTAAACCCACTGCCAGCGTAGTGTCGAGTCTTTAGAGTCCCACACAGAGAGCTATTCGCCTTTGGGCAAAAAGGGTAGAGGTCGCATGGTTTTGCGACAGGGTTCGGTCACATCCGCGCACTTGTGCACGTTTGGTATCCGGGCAGTTATTACTAGTGGGCTTTGGTTTAAGCCAGATCCTAGTATACGTTTTGGGATTGGTTTTATCTCGTTTGTGTTCGTGTTCCTCGGAACGCGGATGCGGGTGTGTATGTACGGTTGACCGAGACAGAGGCAGAGGATTCTCATTAGGGTTGTTGACTGTTGACTTTTTCTAAACCCTAATGAGAATAGGAAATATGATTAGTAATAATATTAATTAAGTATTATTGTACCATGGTTGGGTTGAAAGTTTGACTTTGTTGACTTGTTGACTTTGTTGACCGGTTGACTATTTTGGACTTGTTGACCATCATCATTACAATGGCTATCATTTCATGGCTATGACTTTTGCTTGCTTGTATGTTCACAAAATACATTAAATGCATGAAATGATATTGCCATTGAAATGAACCATCACAAAATACTTGATTACAATTATTATTATGATTATTTTGGTTTTTGAGAGCATGGTTGCAAAAGTCTTCATTCATTCTATCATTCTCACTCTCTCTCTGCCAAGCTCTCTCCATTGCTCTCCCTCTAGCTCAAGGAAAAATCCCTCTCATGAGTTGAGAACCATTTTCCTTTGAGATAAAACACCAAAACCACTCTCTACTCATCCTAAAGTTGAAGGTTTAGCAAACCTAACACTTTAGTTTCCTCTAGATTGAGGTTGGAGCCAAAGGTAGAAGCTTTCGGGTGGATCCATCTTCGGCACAAGGAGACGACGAGGTGAGGCCGATCCGACCACCACAAGGAGTCGAAGAGAAGGAGTTCAAGTTTAGGTATAACCCCTAACATAGTAGCTAAACTCTTAGTTAGGTTGCTAGATAGTTTGTTTAGCAAAGATCCGGTTTTTTGAGTCCATGTTACCTCCACCGAAAAATCGTTTTTCACCGCTTCCGCATCCCCGAAAGAACCGGGAAGGGTAACGTGGACTTACACACTGCCGTGTTCTGCGAGGACCAGGCTCCGCTCTGGATGCTTCACACGAGGTCATTGCCGTGCTCTGCGAGGACCAGGATCCGCTCTGGACGTTTCCCACGGGGTCAGGGTTGACATAAGCTGCGTTCCACGTAACCAGGAAGGGTT
Organism: Agapanthus africanus; assembly: GCA_030015575.1. NCBI lineage: Eukaryota > Viridiplantae > Streptophyta > Magnoliopsida > Asparagales > Amaryllidaceae > Agapanthus > Agapanthus africanus. The sequence goes on from CM057340.1 coordinate 189,952,719, forward strand.
GACTTTATCCGCATTTCACGGAGTCAGGGCTTGACTCTCGGTTATCTGTGCACCGTCGAGTCATGGAACTGGGAGTTGCCGCTGTTCCGCTTTGCTTTATGTTGTGTCTGCTGTAAGAAGACGAATGTCGAGATGATCTCCAGGCTATCTATGAACCGTTGAGATTTGGCTTCTTCTCCTGATGAAACCTGGGGAGGAAAGGTGTGATTCCTTCTGTGTTTGCGCCCCTGGATTGTGTACAGGGATTGATGTGATATCACCTATAGGGCATAAATTTCATTTTATTTTATTTCTTTCCACGATGCTCTATCATTTCAGCTTTTATATCGCGAAGGTCGCGATTGCCCAATCATTTCGGCTATTTTTCGCGGTGCCCAATCATTTCGGCTATTTATTTTATTTTTACTCGCTGCTTTTTATTGCGAGTTGCCCAATCATTTCGGCTATTTTGCATGCATACATTTTTTTATTTGCTGATTTTGTTGCAAGTTGCCCCATCATTTCGGCTATTTCGTATGCATGTGTGGCTTGCTAGCTTCTTACTGCAAAGCTTGGGATTAGACATCGATTTCGGCATCAGCACCGCTACAACTGGGATATTACCAGGAGAGAATCATCATTTGCCTTCGTTGATGTCGAACTAAGGTGGCTTAGTAGACAGCGTTAGGATTCTGTCGACTAAGGCTTTTGACTTCATGGGCCGAAGGGTCTCATAAAGGTATTTCTCCCTGCGAGTCGTGAGGATCTCGTAGGTGCATTTTCTCCTTAGGAATCGTGAGGACTCCTAAGTGTACAGTTTCTTATAAGTCGTAAGGATCTTACAAGAGTATTTTCTCCTTCTAAGTCGAGAGGACTTATAAGGGCTGTTCACCGTATAGATATATCCTTAGTCACGGATGGGACTTTGTTAGGGAAATGTTTATTCGCGCCCGTGGATTGTATACAAGGGTCAACATTGAGCCACTTGTAGGGCAGTATTGGAGGTTGTGGGGGCTGCTTAAGAACAGGTTCAGATCCCTGTAGCTTAAGACTTTCAAATCTTATGAGCCGTGGGGGTCTCATAAGAAGATTCTCCTTACGAGTCGTGAGGATCTCGCAAGTGTAATTTCTCCTTAGGAATCATGAGGATTCCTAAGTGTGTTGCTCCCTTGTGAGTCATAAGGCTCTCACGCAGGTGGTTTTTCCTTACAAAGTCGAGAGGACCTTGCAAATGTCTTTTAACGAGGTTGCGCCCTTTCGGGTTTTCATAAAACTCGCCGGTAGCCCTGCTGTTTTTACTCACGGAGCCCTTTCGGGTTTTCATCCGTGCCTTTTTTGCTTATGGACATACCGTTTTCTTTTTTTTTTTCTCTCTTTTTTAAATTCTTTTTCTAACGAGGTTGCACCCTTTCGGGTTTTCACAAAACTCGTCGGTAGCCCTGCTGTTTTTACTCACGGAGCCCTTTCGGGTTTTCATCCGTGCCCATTTTGCTTATGGACATACCGTTCTTTTTTTCTTTTTTTTATCCCCTTTTTTGTATCAGCTTTGGGATGCTGCAATCCATCATAGCTTATTGATGTCTTGGTCAATAGCTAGTTTTAGGATATAGTGGTCCATCGTTAGTTTAAGAACGTTTCGGACCGTTGTTAGTTTAAGGACGTTTCGGTCCGTTGTTAGTTTAAGGAAGTTTCGGTCCGTCAGCCGGTTATTACTTATAGAGTTCGGGCTTAGGAAGATAGCGAGCGGACATAGTCGTCGTCATCTATCATTGACCTAGACCGTGACTCGTCAGGTGTAGTACTTTTTCAGGAAGCGACCATTTATTGGCCTGAAGGGCCTTTCGCCATGCATGTCTATGAGTAGATAGGCTCCATCCAGGTAGACTTTGTCTATGATATACGGGCCTTCAAAGTTCGGCTCGATTTTCCCCCGCTTGGCACGGTTGGGGATCATAGGTCTTTTGACCACTAGCACGAGTTCGCCTTGGCGGAATGTCCTCGGCCTAGTTAATTTTTTGTATGAGCGCGTCATCTTTGCTTTATAAGCCTCCAGATTTTGTTGTGCTATGAGCCGGGTTTCATCAAGGGCATCGAGCTCCTCAAGCCGAAGGTGAGCATTCACTTCGTCCGTTAGCTCGTAATGAACTACCATTCGTAGGGAGGGTAGCTCTATCTCGAGGGGGAGCACTGCTTCTGTACTGAATACCAGTGCGTATGGCGTCGTATTTGTGGCCATTTTGAACGTAGTTTGATACGCCCATAGAGCTTCATGCAGTCTCTCATGCCAGTCCTTCTTATTTCGGGACACCATCTTTTTCACGATCTTCGTCAAGGTCTTCTTGAAAGCCTCAGCTAGACCGTTAGCTCGGGGATTATAGACTGAGGAGTATCTCCATTCTATGTTGTGCTGTTGTGCGAAGCGGCTGATCTTGTGGCTTCTGTAGGCCGACCCGTTATCGGAGATGATCCGTCTCGGAGTTCCAAACCGATAGATGACGTGTGCCTTGAAGAAATGGAGGATATTATCCGTCTTCACTTCCCTCAGCGGTACTGCTTCTGCCCATTTGGAGAAGTAATCAGTTGTCGCCAAAATGAATCGATGTCCTCTGAACGATGCTGGTTCGATGGGGCTGATTATGTCAGTTCCCCACATTTCAAACGGCCAGCTAGCCACTGTTGGATGCAGTGGATTTGGATGCTGATGGATAAAGTCTCCGTGAATCTGGCACGAGTGGCATTGCTTCGCATACTCGAGGTAGTCCTGGATCATCGTGGGCCAATAGTAGCCCATCCTTTTAATCTTCAGCTTCATCTTCGGCCCGGCTTGGTGAGAACCGCAGAGTCCGTCGTGAGTTTTTTGGACGACTCTTTTTGCTTCTTCAGGTCCCAGGCATCTTAACCACAGAGAATCAAATGACCTCTTGTACAGAGTATCGTTGACGAAGGTGAAAGATAAGGCTCGCTTCATGAGCTGATGTTTTGAGGACGCATCTTCAGGCGTTCGACGGGATTTGAAGTAGTCTATAAATACTTCTCTCCAATCCTCAGCCTTTTCTTGGTCTTTTACTTGTAGAGCCATTTGCTCGATTGCTCCCTTTTCCTCGGACGACTCCGGAGATATTTCTGCCGGTGCAAGAACCCGACGGCTTTGTACCACGATTCTTATGTCATCGAGGTTCTCATCGGCCAATTCTTTAGCAAGCTTGGCTAATGCATCTGCCTTGCTATTTTCCGCACGCGGTATGTTTTCCAAGGTGTAGTAAGGAATTTGGGTCAACAGTTGCTGCACCCTCTCGCCGTACTTCACCAGTTCTAGTTTGCACGTTTGATAGTCGCCGTTTACTTGACTAACGACCGGTTGGGAGTCTCCGTATATAAGTAGGTTTTCAATTCCCATGTCGATGGCGATCTCGAGACTTGCTATCAAAGCTTCATATTCAGCTTCATTGTTAGTCTTTGGCTCTGTCAAGGAGAAGGCGGCGCATTATTCCTCCTTGTGGAGTTACGAAGATGAGGCCTACCCCCGATTTGATTATGGGCGTGCTTTGTTTGCGCTTCTTCATGGAAGATGCTCCATCGAAGTAAAGTTCCCACCGGGTATCACCTCCGTCGATCGTGTCAAACGCATGTTCGTCTAGCAGTTCGCAGTTCAAAGGAGAATTGGCAGGTATCAGATGCTCAGCGAGGAAGTCGGCGATGGCCTGGCCTTTCATCGCCTTAAGAGGCTGATAAGTTATCGAGAACTCCATCAAGAGGAGGGCCCATTTAGCGAGCCACCCCGTCAATATGGCCTTCGACATCAAATATTTGAGAGGATCCATCTTCGATATGAGATGGACCTCATGTGCCAACGCATAGTGTCTGAGCTTCATGATTGTGAAGATCAATACCAGGCGGTGTTTTTCGATGGGGGAGTAGTTGCTTTCTGCCCCCAGTAGAACTTGACTCAAGTAGTAGAGAGCTCTTTCTTTCCCTTGGTCGTTCTCTTGTGCCCATAATGCGCCTAAGGAACCTTCAAGGGCGGTTGTATACAGAATGAGAGGCTTTCCCTTGACCGGAGAAGCCAATACTGGCGAATTCTGCAGGTATTGCTTGATTTCGTCCAGTGCATTTTGGCATTTGCGATCCCAGACGAAAGGGGTTTCCTTCTTCATCAGGTGGCTGTAAGGGCGGCACTTACCTGAGAGATTGGCTATAAATCGCCGGATATACGCGAGCTTCCCTTGGAGAGATCGCAATAGCTTGAGAGTCCTTGGCGGGGGCATTTCCATAATCGCCTTGATCTTTGACGGATCTATCTCGATGCCTCGGTGTCGGACGATGAATCCTAGGAACTTGCCCGAGGAAACTCCGAACGCGCATTTGAGAAGGTTCATCTTTAAGTTGTACTGCCGGAGGCGTTGAAACACGGTCCTCAGATGCTCTAAATGTTCCTCGTATGATTTGCTTTTCACCACAAGGTCGTCGATATAGCATTCGACGATTTCATGTATGAGGTTATCGAAGATCTTCGTCATGGCCCTCTGATAGGTGGCACCAACGTTCTTTAGACCGAAGGGCATCACCTTGTAGCAGAATATACCCAAAGGGGTCCGGAAAGCGGTATGCTTCTGGTCTTCGGGATGCATCTTTATCTGATTGTATCCTGACGAGCCATCCATGAAGGAGAAGTCTTTGTGAGTGGATGTATTATCTATCATCAGCTCGGTGACCGGTACTGGGAAGTCGTCTTTCGGGCAGGCTTTATTGAGATCCCGAAAGTCCACACATATGCGCACTGTCCCATTTTTCTTCATCACCGGGACGATGTTGGCGATCCAGTCAAGATACTGAACTTCTTGGATGAAGCCAGAGTCGATCAGCTTCTTGACCTCGGCGTTGATGCTCATCTCAAGCTCGAGCCGCATTCTTCTTGGCGCTTGTTTGATTGGCTTGGCGTCCGGAGATATTGCCAATTTGTGGACGGCAATTTCTGGATCTAGTCCTGGCATCTCGGAATAGTTCCATGCGAAGCAATCTTTATGCTGCATAAGCACGTCTTTTAGTGTAGCCACCTTTTCTTCAGACAGCAGCTCACCGACGAATGTCGGTCGCGGGTCACTTGCCGTCCCCAAATCAATTTTCTTGAGGTTATCTGCAGTAGTATGTATTCCATCTTCCAGTTCTTTCGACGCCGGTAGAAACTCTGAGATTACTTCGTCTTCATTGTTTTCGAAGCACCCGGGGAGGTCATCCATATTTTCGGGCACTCCTTCTGATAGCGTTATCATATGACAAGTACGAGCTCGCTTCTAAGACCGATGTTGATCTGGTTCTAATCTCGCTGTATGCGCGGCTTTTGGTTCGTGCTTCTGTGGCGGATTTATCCTCCAACTGCTGGATAAAGTGAACTTGTCGAGCTGATATTGGTCTTCGACCCAGTTCTTGAAGGTGAAGCAGTCTTCGAGAGGATGTCCTGTTGCTTGGTGGTAGGAGTAATAATCTGGGTGATTAACTTCGCCTGCTTGATCGGGGTGCTTGGACTCCGGAAGTGTAATCATTTGATGTTTTATGGAAAGACCAAGTATCTTCTGTGTTTTGTCCTGGGGAAAAGAGTATGCTCGACCCATCTTCTTCATAAGAGACGAATCGATATTGCCTGATTCCCGATCGCGTGGCTTCTTGGTCCCGCTTTGTCGCTCTCGAACGTCTTTCCCGTTCTTTGGTTTGTTTCTGCCTCTGCGTCGGGCCTTTTGTATGACGTGTTGATAAGGAAGAGCATTGTCATTCTCCACGGCCTGTTGAAGGAGGCGCTGCGCTCTGGCTTTCTCAAAAATGGCCATCTCACGGTTATGGTCATCCCGGATCTTTTTACCCGCTTCCTTTACTAGTTTGTCCATTCGTTCTTCAAACGATGGACTCGGCATTTTGATGATAGGACCTTGTTTTGGTTCAGGATCGGCGTCTCTTAACAGAATGTCTCCTTCTTCATCGAAGTCATGTATGACGTAGCTGCCATGGACTCGCTCCCGTTTTATGGATTGAACATATCCAAGCCCGGTCGTTTCCATTCTCCCGTTGGGCAACTTGCGCTGAGTTCCAGGGATATCCCAAATCCTGTTGTAGAATCAAGCTTGTCGAGTAGTCTGTCTGAAGGGTACCCCTTGACGCTTCAATAGCCTTTTCAAGCCTTCCGCGTAATATCTAGGCAGACGGATGGGTTGGAGCCTGTCGAGCGTAGAATCCACGCCATGCCAGATTTCTTTCTCCATTTTGGTTTCCCCGGATCGGTAGAATATGATCGCCTTTTCACCTTTTCGCCTGGGAGGGACGTAAAATGTCTGCAGTTCTTGCACACTATAAGTTTTAAGTGCATCGAGCTCTTTGTAATGTTCTTGTGGAACCATGGTAATTTGCAGATTCTGATTATCGCCAGCGAAGGCTTGTATTGACGGCCGAGCGGAAAATATAGCGTTAACCTCATCTTCCGAGTCGCTGCCGAAGATCAACATAGGGGCGGACGGTCCCGGGTTATTGCATTGGGGCGACCCTGAATAAACTATCTCTTCTTCCTCCTCGGTATCACTCCCAAAGACTGGAACAATGGTGAGAGCTTTGTTCTTCGGTTTGTGACATCTTTCCGTGTCCTCAAAATCTGGTAAGAAGTATTTTGCATATTCGTACTTTCGGACTTCGTTCACGGAGAATGGGTTTAACTCTCCTGTCACAGTGTACTCGAGACCATCTTTGAAATACTTCATACACTGGTGTTGAGTAGAAAGGATGATGTTGTATTCGTGTAACCAAGGCCGGCCGAGCAAAGCATTATAGCAAGTCTTAGCGTCAATGACGTGAAATTTAATATCCGTGACGAGTAGCCCGAAGCGCAGTGTCAGTATCACAGACCCGAGAGTCCGTGATGACTGGGAGTCGAAACCGGAAATGGTGATTTTATCACGAGCGAGGTGCTGAACGCTCATGCAAATTTCCTTCAACACTCTCACGTTGAGGAGATTGACGGAAGACCTATTGTCAACTAGGATTTTGCCTATCTTTATATCGTGACAGTATCCGGAGACATAAAGGGGACGGTTGTGTTCACACGTCCCAAGGAGGAGATCTTCATCGCCGAAGGTGATATCGGCTGTATGCACTTCTTCCAGCTCGTCCTTCATCTTTTCTTCGGCGAGGAAAGCTTGGAATTGCTCTGGCTCTTCTAGCGCCTTGATCAATGAATCTCTCGCCTCTTTGGATAACAAAAGGGCGTCGAGAATGCTTAATTGTGAAGGTAGCTTTCTCAAGTGTGCCAGAACGTTGTAGTCCACCTTACTCTTCTTCGGCGGGTCCTTGGCTGTCAGCTCTTTGACGACTTGATCTTCTAAGGTAATATCTTCAGGGATTTTTTCTTTTCCCTTATCTTTTTTGTTCATGGGTCTGAGATTCTTTTCGGGCAGCATACGATTGCGCAGCTGAATATTTTCGCAGGTCTTTGGTTCTTCCTCTTTTCCTGAGGTGGATTCTTTGAAGAGAGGGCCAAGAGTCATTTCTTCGTCAGAGTCGCTCCCGAAGGTGAGAACTTGCAATCCCCCGGCGTTAACCATGCGACAGTTGCCGGTAGTTCTTCTAACCTCCTCGGTCGTACTTCTTTGCTCCCGACGAGTTCTGCGTTTCATCCGTTTAAACTGTTGCCGGTGAGCAACATATCCCTGCCACCATCTTGTAAAAGCGTTGCACTCTTCGATAGGGTGCGCAATCTCTCGATGATATGAGCAGTAGCTAGGATGCATTTCCGCTTTACCAAGAATGTTTCTTTCGGAGGGTGGCAGCTTCATCCCCATTGATATGGCTTTAGCGAACCTTTTCCTCATCCAAAACCTGTTTTTATTTGCAGCGGAGGCACTTTGATCTGGCGGGAGTGTTTCAACCCCTTTGTCCAATCGCCGGTGTTTGGCCTTTTCAAATATGGCCATCTCACGCTCCCGATCAGCTTTACTTTTCAGAAGAGCTTCGTTTAGGAATGCGTCGATCATGTCTTCTGATGGCCCTGGAAGTTCCGGTTCAGGACCTGCCCCCAGTCTCTCTGTGTAAGGATCTTCTTCATTGTTTATCGACGAGTAAGAGATCACATGGCAACTTGCCACGTAATCTTTAGATTCATCCGACGAGTCTTCTCCATCGTCTCCGTCCTCAAGGACGTGACTAAGAAATTCTTGGAGTGTGATCGGGGTCCGCACCTTCTGGTTATATTTTTCCAGCGCGTTAATCTCTTTTTGCAGGTTCGTGCGCTTTTCACCGGGCTTCACGGGCGTTTTGGTCTTCTTCTTCGAAGGCTTCGACGGCTGGGTATGAACGCTTTGGCTATCACCACCAATCTTTGGAGTTGGGCGCGGCTTCAGCATCCCTTCGATGATCTGGGGTTCCAGCGGATTCTTCCACCTGATCGCCGGGCATGTCTGGAGATCATTCAGCATTATTTTGGTTTTGGCTAAAAGAGCGTCCTCCCATGGAGCTTCTTCAACAAAAGAGCACGATGCCCCCGGTGTGTCCGTCTTCTTAGGAGTGTGCGGTTGTGGTGGGCTTACTTTCCACTTCTCAGACAGCGCAAACTTGCCTTGTTGGTACTGATCCTCGATCCATCCCTTAAAGACGAAGCAATCTTCGATTGGATGGCTTACCGTTTGGTGGTAAGGGCAATAATTGGTATTATTCACTTCGCCAGGTTGTAGTGGTCGCTTTGGATTCGGCAGATTGATAGCCTGTTGCGCATCGCCAGTTCGAATAGTCTCTTCATTTTGTCCCGTGGGAACGAGTAAGGACGCTTCATTTTTTCATTATAATAGCGCCGTCTCTCTTCCAGTTGATCCGTTAGTTTTGGGGCACTGGGCTACTGTTGGGTATTCGCAACGAAGGTCGCCTTCCCTTTACCCTTTTCGTTCCGCGGCTCCGGCTTCGGAGGAGACGGTCTATGACCTATCTGGTCCATCTGGGCTAGCTTGTCGATTAAAGCTTGGAACATGGTCGGTTTGAAGAACATCATGAACTGTGAAATAGTTGCATGAGGGTCTAGAGTGCCCACGAACATGCCTACCGCTGGTGCTTCTTCGATGCGCTGTTCGCATTTCGACCACATATTCCACCATCGGATCGCGTATTGAACCCACGTCTCGCCTGGCTTCACCCTGGCGTTGATCAATGCTGTTATTGGGGTGCGTTCACTAGCACTCGCGAATCGCTGGGTGAATAACAACTCCATTTCTGCGAAAGTCTTGACGGAGTCGTTTGGAAGTTCAGAGTACCACTCAAATGCCGTCTCCGACAAGCTGCCGACGAATTGGCAGAGCAAAAGCTTATCATCAGCCCCGGTGTTGCCGCAAAGAGCCCTGAACTGAGCGACATGTTGATGGGGATTGCATGTCCCCTTGTATACGTGAAGCTTAGGAATCGTGTATCCTGGCGGATACTTGATCTGATCGTACCATCCTGGATATGGTCATCCAGTTCTGACGAATTGGCCGTTTGCTTCATTCGCTTGATGAGCTCGTATTTGTTGAGCTATATAATCATCGAGCATGGCTTTGGAGATGGTCTCCTCCTTGGCTGCTGACAGAGCCGGCAGAGAATTTGATGTCTCTCCTCTATCATCTTCAATTATTACTGGAGGATCTTCGGCTGGAGGGTCCGGTTGGATCATCATGCCCACCATATCTTGAAATAAAAGGGACATTTGTTTTATGTTGGCCGCTTGTTCCACAGCCTTTTTGTCCTTCTTCTCAAGCATTCTCCGAAGGAATTCGGTATCAGTTTCCTGCTCACGGCGCTGCTCCGAGGATGTCTCCGGGCTTGCTTTTGGTCCTGTAAGTGCGGCCATAGCTGTTAGCATTTCTTGGTGCTTTTGTTGTTGTTGCTCCTGAGCCTTAGTTATTGATCGGGTAAGCGGTCGATGGCCCGTAGAAGCACGGCTCTCCTCTTTTCCGGAAGCCATATAAACGATATGTACCATCATGCCCCCAGACTTGGGACGTTTGGGCTCAGCGTCTTTGCAATCTGCAGTAGTCACAGGGGCTTTCTCTGGCCTCCTTCTCTTTTGAGCAGTAGACGTTGAGGGGGCCGTTGCAGCGGCCACCCAGGCGGTTGTCGTCCTTCATGGCTTGCCAGGACGGTTCTTTTCCTGCTGAACCTTCGCCTTTTTCTATCGACGGGGATAATCTTGATCAATTACCGACTCTTGGACCCGTCGCCAGACTTTGTAAACTTTGGCGGACAGCCGTTGAGGGGGCTGCTCCGGCTTTATTTCTGTGACAGTCTCCACCGGTGGAGGAAATCTTTTCAGTACTGTGGTAGGAGAGTTCTTACGTACCTTGTTCAGCAGTTCAAAGCTGTTCCCGGTTGGAACAGCAGCGTTGACTTCCACCGTTGGGGCTGGTGGAGTTAACCCAGAGGGGGAGTTGCCTCCAGTCTTCCTTATTCAACGCCAGTGGCGACGTCGAGCGTATCGAGCTGCCGGGATTGTTTCAGCTAGAGGGGTGATCTTGTCATGCCCCCTGCTCTAGTGAGGCGCTATCGGTATCAGCCTCCTGAAGACCGACGTCCGTTGAGTCGCAGGTTCTAATCTATCAAAGACATGCTTTTGGGCAAGAACGGGGGCCAGAGTGGAAGCAGGAACAGTAAGTCTTGTGAAGACCAACCCTTTGGCAGGAGAAACCGTCTTGACGACTTCGGGAGCAGGGATGGTTACTCTCTTCGGAATAACTTTTTCTTGCTTCATCATGGGCTCACAGGAACTTTGGCCCAATCTGGCGAAGACCAATGCACTGGAGCTGGATGACCCGTTGAGAGGGGTCGCGGTAGTCATAAGCCGATCAAAGACCGACTTCTTGGGAGCTTCTTGTGTTGGTATAGGAGCGTTGAAGCTCGTTGGCGGGAGCATGGCCCGAAAAACAATCCAGTGGTGGCCTGAGTGACCTGTTCCACCGGCATCGTGAACAGGGAAGCCGCTTGGGGCCCTCAAGCTATGCTTCCAGATGAGGCGGAACGTGAGTTGCAGTTGCAGCTGGAATACTTCGCGCAAGTGGACGCCATTGATCCTTCGCTTTCTGCACCAAGCAAAACGCCAAATCTTAGTTCCTCGAACCCAAGGGCAACCATTAGCAAACCGCGATTCGTTCGCGATCACGACACACGAAGTGTGGAGTGGAAAGAGGAAAAGGTCCCACCGGGCATGCCAGAATTTGTTCCCCTCCGAAAGACGTGGCAGAGACGCGGCGAACGTCTTGCCTGAATTTCGGGGCAGATGCTAATTGGTGCTATCCGTCCACCTCTCCGAAGATTCCAAGTTGATTTATGGCACCGTGTATCGAAGGTTTAAACGGATGAGGCCGATGTAGCAGACTTCGTCAGATTCCCCCTCGTTTGAGGGGTTTTTGATTATGGGGACGCTCTTCCGTGCAGGCGCAAGCCCCTGCAGTTAATTATGCTACCGCATCGCGGTAACAATTTTCTCCTTCTCCATATGGTCACTTCGTGTCGTGTGTATTTGTTTTGTTTTTGGTTGCCCGTGGATTGTATATGGAGACTAATTTATGTTGTCGCCCGTAGGGCGTGGACTAGTCCAAATCCGTATCATTCTTAGATTTGGGTTTGGGGGGTTGGGTTTAAGGATACGTTAGCCTCATTTGAGACTAAGATCAACTTAAACGTTTGTTAAGGATACGTTAGTCTCATTTTAGACTAAGATCAACTTAACAGGATCACTTATATCCAACAAGAGAGCAATTGGGCTTTATTGTTTAGTTTAGTGACATTGCGGTCGATTAGTTTAAGGACATTACGGTCTATTGTTAGTTTAAAGACATCACGGTCGAGGTTAAGGACATCATAGTCCGTGAGTTTAGAGACCTCACAGTCAAATGTTAGTTTAAAGACATCGCGGTCGAGGTTAAGAACATCATAGTCCATGAGTTTAAGGATCCCACAGTCCAATGTTAGTTTAAAGACATCACGGTTAAGATTAAGGACATCATAGTCCATGAGTTTAAGGACCCCACAGTCCAATGTTAGTTTAAAGACATCACGGTCGAGGTTAAGGACATCATAGTCCATGAGTTTAAGGACCCCATAGTCCAATGTTAGTTTAAAGACATCACGGTCGAGGTTAAGGACATCATAGTCCATGAGTTTAAGGACCCCACAGTCCAATGTTAGTTTAAAGACATCACGGTCGATGAAATGTGTGGTTGTCGGGACCCGTCACCTCTTTGAAGACGTTGAGGAATTACAACGACAAATATCAAAGGAGTGAAGAGATGTACCCTTGAACCAAGGTGGATTAAGTGATCTGCAGTCCAATTTGGAACTAAGATCAATTCATTATATTATGAGCACATTGGCTCAGTTAAGTCTGAATTGTGGACTTATGGCCAACTTGGGCTAAGTCCAATTATGTTTGAAATATTGGCCCTTTGTTGGACCATTAGACATTTGTCTGGGTTCAGCCCCTCATCACTTAGCAATGCTAAACAAGAGTTGAGGGCTCTGATAACATTTTTATCTTTGACTGGGCATTAAACATTATAGCTCTGAATTTTACTCAATTTTGAGATTCAGTTGAAGGGGAGGCTTTGCCTCTAGAAAATTAACCAATTTGGTTAAAAATAGTGTTAAACACAAGAGAACAACAGTGTTAAACACTGGAAATAAAGCCTTCAAATTAGTATTAAACACTAGAGAGGAACGGGTCACGTGGGGACACGTGAGGGCACCCAAAGGTGGGGCCAGATCTCCTCACTTTGTTCTGCAAATAAGTGTTAAATACTTTTAATTTTCTGACCATCACGTGTTGGCACATGATGGAGATCTATGCGCTGATTACTAAAGCACTTATCAAGGGGTCACGTGGTAACACGTGAGAGCGCCCAAAGGTGGGGACAGATCTCCTTTACTTTGTTCTGTGAATAAGTGTTAAATACATTTATTTCTCTGGCCATCACGTGTTGGCACGTGATGGAGATTTGTGCAAGGGGTCACGTGGTAACACGTGAGAGCGCCCAAAGCCAACATTTCCTTTGCTTTTATTCTCTCTGCTTTGGAGGTCACGTGGGGGCACGTGAGGCATTGCCTCAAGGTTAATTCTTTCTTCTGTTGGAGGATCTTTTCAGGGGTCACGTGGGGGCACGTGACCTAGTTCATGACTGGAGATTTTTCAAATCTCCTGTATTTTTAAGAATTAAATTCTTTGTAGGGTTAAACCCTAATTATATTTTTAGGGGAATTAAATTCCCATATATGTGAAAGAATTAAATTCATATGTAGGGTGAAACCTTAATTTAATTTTAGGAGGAATTAAATTCCTATCAAATTTTAGAGAATTAAATTCTCAAGTAGGGTTAAACCCTGGTTATGTCTGTCTCGGCGAATTAAATTCTCATATAGGGTTAAACCCTAGTTTTATCTTGAAGGAATTAAATTTCTGTAAATTTGAGAGAATTAAATTCTTATATAGGGTTAAACCCTAGTTTTATCTTGGAGGAATTAAATTCCTGTGAATTTAGGAGAATTAAACTCTCTAAACTCAATTCTCCCTTTAAGTTTTGGATCTGCATAGCAGAATCTCAACCCGATGAGAATTAAATGCTCAACTTATGGGGAGATTTGCTTCTGCAGATCTTCAACCAGAGGAAGAACTAAGTTCTTTTGCAGAAGAGTTAAACTCTTAGATTGAGAATTAAATTCTCTTTTTGAAGTTTTGATCATTTTTCCTTTTCTCACCCAGGGTTTCTTTTCTTGAGAATTAAATTCTCCTTTCTCTTTTCTCTCTGCTATTTGCCTTAAGAAAATTTCAAGATCCCAAAATTCTCTCCCCCTCTTCTCTTCTTGGCTCCTATTTATAGGAGAAGGAAAAGAATCAATTTGTTTAGTAAATCTTTCATTGAAAGATTTTGTTTATTTTTCGTAACTAATGTGATCTTTTAGATTACTCAGTGAATTTTATTCACCATTGGATTTTTAATCTAAAAGATATTCTGTTTGTTATTTTTGGTGAAATTTAGGAAAATCTTTCCTTGTCTAAAATATTTCCATAAATTGGTGATTTTTAATCACCCTTGGATTTTTAATCCAACGTTCCCCAATAATTCTTTTTTGTTTGGAAAGATTTAGAGAAATACTTTCCCAGTTAGGGTCTTTGATTTCCTTTAATTAGAATTTAATTCTATCAAGTTATAAGGGCTTTCAAAGCTTGTCACGTGTTGGCACGTGACCCCTCCTCTTTCAGAATGTTAATTCTGTCTTTTAACTGGGCTAAAGACCATCACGTGTGAGCACGTGACCCTTGGTCACGTGTGAGCACGTGACGCCCCATTGGAGTCTTTCCTTAGCCATTTGTTTATACTTTTGCTTGACAGAATTTAATTCTGTAAAGACATCACGTGTCAACACGTGACCCTTAGTCACGTGTGAACACGTGATATCTCATTGAGGTAATTCCTGATTTTTAATCAGGGAACACCTCATAGGCGTCGACAATGCAATAATTAACTGGTTCCGCTGATTGTGTACAAGTACGTGTCACTTTCACTATTCAATCACGCTTTAACACTAACGTACTTGCCACAATCCAAACACTAATATCTATCACTGGGTAATGTGCACAATCACTAGGTTATCGATGCTTTATGACCACTATTCAATGAGGGTATAACCGCTACATGATATGATGAGAATGCAATTGATTACGATATGAATAAAAATATCAGCAGTCAATGTCCTACCACTTGCATAATTTACTGTAAATCACACGCGTAGAATTTAGCAAAACAATATAAAAGGGGTAAGTAGTATGTTTAATTATCTGTCCATCAAAATTGGTTTCGCGTCAATCGGGTTTCAGGGTTGCTAGCTTTGGTCATTTCATTTTAAGTGTTCACTGCGGGAAATCCAATTTCTGAACTGGAAGTCCGTTTCGTAACACGTTTTACTCCTAGTTGGGAGAATAATTAGGTGACACTACAGTTAAATTGTATGTATATTTTTCTGTTATGTTTCCAACGCATCAAAAGGATTATCAATAGCAGTTCTGTATTAAAAGTTATGTCCTGTCTAGTGTAGCTATGCAAGAGGAGTCACTGCAGAAACTGCAGAACACCTAGGTACGTTAATATGCAAATTAAATATCAAATGACGATGAAACAACACGGGATCAGATTCAAGTGTTAGCTAACTAAATTTTCTACGCGACCATATGATGATCGTGCATTTTCAGTTTAAAGAAGGGGTATACAGGTGTTCCAAAGCCAGGTATCCAAAACGAACGCTACCCCGGACTGCAGTTCATGGCCGTGAATCGCCTCAGTATTCATCATTACAACTTATCAAAATGCAAAGATAAACTATGGAGTGATGTAGGTTTATCTATTGTATTCGATACGAGCCATAGAAGATCGCATTTCGATTTGTATTTAATTTACTATTAATTTTACAACATGATATGTACGGGGATTTCCAGATTTAGCGTCGGTTCTCGGGGATATTATTTCAATATAGAAACTTTAACTTTTAGATCCCAACATGTAGTTAATTATCAGTGCACGATCTATATATCACGAAACGGGAGTTTTAATTGACCGGAACATATATATATATATATATATATATATATCAAAAGATGATATATATATCAAAAGATGATTATCGAGTTTTAATAATCATAACTATGGGTTTTTATATTGATTTATCACATACACATGCATAACTATATTTGAGTATATGTAGCATGATAGCAAGTTCAGAAACTTGCCTGGCAACGGCACAACGACGGCGACACGGTAGAGACGGCAATGACACGAGCACCAGCACGCGCAACAGCAATGGCAGCAAGCTCGGTTGGGCTCGGCTAATGGCAACTCCGCGAGGTCGGCGGTGCTGGTGGTCATCGAAGGTGGAGGGCGGTGATGCTCGGGTGGTTCTGGGGTGATTGCGAGATGATGTTGATGGTGGTTGGGCTCGGAGAGGAGGCTGCTGTGGTGGCAAGGAGGAGAAGGGGGTGAGGCAGACGCGGTGATGGTGGTCCAGGGCAATGGCGAGATGAGGGGTAGCCGGTGGCAGTGGCCTCATCGGCGACGGAGTGGGGGTGCAACGGGCAGTAGGCTCAGTTGCAGTGGAGGAGGAGCTCAGGTAGCGGTGCTCGTCGGAGGGAGTGCAGTGGGCGGCTATAGGTGTTCGGGCATGGGTTGGTGGAGGCGACGGGGTGAGGGCGACGGGGCAATGTAGGGGGCAGTGAGGTCGAGGAGTTTGCAGTTATGGATATTGGTGGAAGGATGATGATGGTGGAGACGTGGTGATGGCTGGGGGTTCTAATGGGTTTTTGAAAGAAATGAAGGGGGCTCTGCTGCGATGGTGGAGGTGAGTGGGTGTGGAGGTAGTCGATGGTGCGGTTGATGGAAGGCGGTGGTGATGGCGAATGGGTGGTGTTGTAAGGAGCTGCAGGTGGTGGTGGTGGTGATCGACGCGGAGGAAGTGGGGGAGCTTGGGTGATGGGAGCGAATACGTGGCCGTCGGTGGAGGTGAGGAGGTGGTCGGCAGAAGTAGCTCGTCTGTGGAGGTAGCCAACGGTGTCGAGGGAAGAGAGGGAACAGTGGGTCGTTGAGCTCGGTGGTGGAGATGATGAGGTGCAGGGAAAAGGAGAGGGAAGAAGAGAGATTGTGAGGGAGGGAGAGAAGAGAGAAAGGGTGGCGAGATGAAGGCGAGGCGAAGGTGGAGGTGAGGTCGAGGCGAGGAGAGCAGGTGAGGATTCGGGGGAAAGAGATCTCGGGAAGACGTTAGACCCACGGCTGAGTCGTGGCCGTTGGAGGGCACGGGTCTCGCGGGGGTAAGTGCGAGCGTGGGGGGGGGGGAAGCCGTTGGGGTTGTTGAGGGAGGCGAGGACGTGGTCTTTAGGGTGGAGCGGGTCGCTTAGGCATGGGTACGAGCAATGGCGTGGGCGCGAGAAGCGAAGGCAAGGCAGGGGAAAACGAGCGGGAAAGAAAGTGAAAAGAAGAAGAAGAAGGGAGTGGGGAGCGGGTCGGGTCGGTAGGGTTCGGGTAGGGTTTTGATCGGGTCAATTCGTAGGGAAGTGGGTAATGGGCTTGGGCTGGGGTTTGGGTTAGGTAAAATTTTAGAAAATAATAAAGGGTTAGGATTGAGGGAAGGGTGAGGGAGATGGGTCATGGGCTGGGCCGGCTTAGAAAAAGAAAAAGAAAATAAAATAAAAGGGGTTTAAGGTTTGGGTTGTTTAGGGTTTAGATTAGGTTTTAAAGAAGAAATATTTAGAAAAATTAGAATAAATAAATTAAAGGTTAGGGTTTATAAATAAAATATAGAAATATTTAAATTTAGAAAATTTGGGGAACATAATTTACAAATACGGAAAAATATTCACAAGGGATCTGGGTATTACATCATACCCCACTTATATAAAATTTCGTCCTCGAAATTAAAATAAACGATAAGCTATAAAATGCAAAGCGAAAAGCAACGAAATCAACCACTATTATTATATAGCGATTGACACAAAAGCAACTAGATGAAAGTCAAAGGTCTATATATGTATAAGAAATAGCGCAACTAAAAGAATAGTCATAAGTAAGCACAAGGCATAACCATTCGTAGTAACAAACAATATATACATTTAAAATGAAAGATATAACAACATTGATAAAGAATAGTGAAGATTTGCCGATAAGCCAAAAATATTTTAGTAAAAATACTGATCAGGCAATTTAAAATAACTTGAGAAAACCCATATGGTGAAATAAGAGAAAATAAAACAAAATAGTATGTGCGATATATATATATATATATATATATATATATATATATATATATTTTGCGCTATTGAAAATGTGAAGAATATAAAGCATTTAAAATAAGTAAAATGGAAGTAGTTAATAATGCGAATTTTTTTTTCTCGATAACTACAAGATAAAGGAAACTAAATTTCGAATAGCAAACGTCAATGAATATAATTATAGTAATAAGAAATAGCACTAATAATGTATAAGGGGCTAGCCAGGGTATGGATTACAGTGGAGTATGGTCCACTCAAATGAAGTCGGAATGCGATACTTTGATTAGAATGTTGAAGAGACCGAGGTCAGGTTACTACAAGGTGAGTAATGAATCTCAAGTGGGAAAGAAATTATTAGGGAGGGGAAACCAGTCAATGATCATGCGAATCAATACTCAAAAGATTTGCGCACTCAGAAACTTTATTATTATTTATTTTTTTAGAAATTTTTTTTAAACAAGGCATACTTGAAAGATAAAAGTGGCCCTAAGCTATACATAGATTTATTTTGGCCGGAAGAAACAAAGAAAAGTCGCGTCAGTCGCAATTATGGAAGTTCAACAGGTTACGGTAAGCTCTCGCGCTAAGATAGGGACGTCCATTTCCATAGCGCCTCGTAGGGATTGCTACTGGAGGTTCTTCCGCGTCGAATTCCTCCTCACTCGAGGTTTCATCCTTCGACTCTTCGTCGGCTGGGGCCTCGTTTTCGGGTTCTTCCCCCATGGGGTTTTCTTCTCCTGGTCCTTCTTCCTCGACTGGAGCTTCTTCATCGTGGTCTGCTTCCACATGATTCACCTCTTCTGGATCTTCTTCCACTGGATTCTTTTCTACTGGGTTTTCTCCTCAGGATCTTCATCTTCTGGATTTTCTTCTACCGGGTCTTCTTCAGGATCTTCCTCTTCTGGATTTTCTTCTACCGGGTCTTCCTCAGGATCTTCCTCTTCTGAATTTTCTTCTACCGGGTCTTCCTCAGGACCTTCCTCCATCGGGTCCTCTTCTTCGTCGTCAGAGTCGCTGATCATGTCGACTTCTGGGGCTGCGACTCCCTCGTCCTCGGAATCGCTGTTGCCGAAAATAACATGTGGCCTATCGACCTCGTCATCTGAACTCACCAGTATTCAGTCCAAGGAATTGCAGGACCGAGTGTCCTTATCGAGAGGCGGCGCTGCTCCAGGATTGGCCATGGCCTGAAAAGAGAGAGTCATGATCAGATAGTGGAACACATAAAGAAAATAACCAAAGATGTGGAGCATGTGGAAAATATACCGCAGGTAAGGACTTAAAAAATCAAAATTTTGAATAATGATGCAGTAAGCAGTATAAGGAAAATGAGTGGCAAGGGAACGATACATAGATCACAACTCACATTTTTTTCCATTTAACCAAGGGGTTCAACAAAAATACAAGGTTCGGACAAAAAGAAACAAATACTAAATAAAATAACAGGGTTTTTATTGAAAGCAAGAAGGGTGATAATTCTACGTTGATATCTAGACCGCTGTGTTCTCGTCAAGCGAGTTGAATCCTGTGCTGGGTCTGTACTATCCTCGAAGCTCTAACTACGAAACAACCAAGCTACTTAGCAGGAGTGGAGAGTGTGTACGAATTTCCTCCTTGTAGCTCTTTCCTTCGAGGGCAACCATTGATAAGATGCTCGTTGGATCCACAAATCAGGCATTGCCCTTTAGCCTTGCGATAGTCTCTCTGAAGGTGTCCTGATCTCTTGCAATAACCACAACGTTGGGTTCTCCGCTGCCTCTGTTGCTGAGGAACAAAGGAGCGCTTCATCCGCACACCACCTCTTCGTCTATCAGGTATTTCCCTACGATTTGGGGCTCCTGCCTGTGCTTGAGCCATTTGCCTTCTTAGTCCTTCAGCTAAGAGATCGTTCGTTCGCTCCTGGGCTTCCTTCAAGCCTTGCAGTACACCCAAAATCTCGACGGTCTGACTCAGGGGAGTAGAGATAGAAGAAGAGTCATTGGAAGATATGGTCCTAAAACAACAATTTTAGGGCGACATAAGGTACAAAATATAAGGATCGGAATAAGATATAGAATGGACAACGAAACAAGAATATATGGTGCGGTGGAACTCAAACAAGTGGAAGTCAAATGTAGAACTCCAAGTCACTCAAGCGGAGTGCTGCCTTGTAACTGTTATTGTATATGCCCTAGGGGCCATTATTGTATCATACTAGCTTGTATATTACTTAATGGAAGCTTTGGATATTCACAGTTGTATTAACAGTCTTGCTCAACATAGTAGTATGCTACTTGGTTTATATCTATCTTAATATGTGTATATGTTTCTTTTAGCATATCGCGAATACATATTGATAGAGCCTATATGATCTTGCTTGACTACCAGCGTTGTGATGGCAGTCACACTACTGGGGGCTGGGTAGTCTACAAGCACATCCTTTTTCAGGTCGCTAATCGTAGGATTATCGAGACAGGGCATCGATACTCCGGAGTAGACTAGTGTATACGCTTCTCGTCCCACCAGGGGAGATGGTCTGTCCTACAGCCATTCGTACGTTGTACTGGAGATAGTATACAGGTGCTCGTTGGGTTACGGGTATACAGGACAGGACTCGCAGGGAACTGTTGGTTGGTATTATACCCGTCGTTAGTTAACAGTTCCCAGGTGACATGAGTACAGCATAGTCCATAGACTTGACACTGCTGCTTCGCCTCGAGTGTGTTCCCACTGTTCTTAGATTGCTACCCTACCACGGCTCGACTGAGTCGTGCAAACAGGTAGCAGTTGGGTGCAGTCCCGAAGCACTTGGAGGCAGTGGCGGTAAGATAGGATTCGTCTCTCCCGGTGTTGGGGGTTGATATCACGCTGTGTTTGGAGAGCCATTATTCAAGGTCCCTGGCCAGGGCAAGCGAGATTTACTGGTAGGTTTTCCAGTAGCTTCTCAAGGTGTGATGGACTTCACTTCGACACGACTTATACCGCTTTTAGGGGATTGACGCTTACCGCCCCTAGGCCCGATATGCGATAGTCTTAGATGAACAGACCGGACTGTACGGAGATTGTCACATCAGGCTCAGTAAGAGTTCGGATGGGTTCCTCATCGGCCTTCTTATCGACATCTACCTGGGGACCGTTACGTACAGCTAGTACCGCTTGCGGCCTGTGGTTAAACCCACTGCCAGTGTAGTGTTGAGTCTTTAGAGTCCCACACGGAGGGTTTCCCTGCTTCAGGCGAAACGATATAGAGATCGTATGGTTTTACGACAGGGTTCGGACATATACGTGTACTTATGCACGTGTGATGTTCGGACAGATTATACTAGCGGGCTTTGGTTTAAGCCAGATTCTAGTATTAGATTATTGGATTTATGCAGTCTCAGTAAATCCGTGTTTTTCGTAAATACGGATGGGAGGGGCATTCTTGTAATTACTCGAGAAGCTTCTAGAAGAAAGGTGACTCATTTAGTTTTAATTCATTTGTGAATAAACTTAATGAGGTGGAGAGGTGATGCGTAATTTTCATTAATTGCACCATGAGTCATGAGGTGATTCACCTCAAAGTAATTAATGAAGCATGGTTGATAATTTATTGCTTAGATATTTTCATGCTTCATGATATTATCAAAATGACTCAAGTTCAATTCATTATCACAAATACATTCTCTCTCCTCAAGCTCTCATCTTCTTCATCCTAACCCTAATCCTCTCATGTGTTGAGAACCCTAGGGTTAGCAAGACTAATAGATCCTTAATCTATCTCTATATATCCTCTACGTCACTTGGATTAGCAATCCTAGCCACCTAGTTACCTTAAGTTAGAGGTTAAAGTTTGAAGAAGGAACTCTCGGGTGGATCTTCTATTACATCGAGGAGGCCGACGAGGAGGTGAAGAACAAGAACAAGAAGGACTAGTATCTTGAGGTATAATCATCTATCATAGTAGTTAACTACTTTTAGATAGTTTGTTAGTTAGGGTTTAGCAAAGATCCGTTTGATAGTCAATGTTACTTTGAACAAAATGATTGTTTTACCTATTCCACCTCCCCGCATCTTGTGGGGTGTGTAACTTGACTTACAGTGGTATCAGAGCCTAGCTAAACCATAACTAACATGTTAGCAAAGTCTTTAGAAAATCGATCGCAATTTAATCCCGAAAAAACGACATTTCCACCAAGTTTCTGCCGATTTTAAATTGGGGTCTAAAAATTTTTCAGGGACCTTTAAAAATACAAGCAGGGTTTTTAAAGAATTTTGAAGAAATTTGGGATCGTGACTCGTCAAAACCACCGCGGAACTGCGGCCGATCCAAGCGATCCGCCGCGGATCCGCGGTCGAGTTGACACCGAGTCAACCCAAATTTGCTCAGTTATTCTTCTGTGTTGATATTGGGTTTTCTGGGATATTTTGTTTCTGCTCAGGTTTTATGTGCACAGAGAATTATTCAGAGTAGATTCATATGTGGTGCTTGATCGAAATTCTAAGAACTTTGGCTAACTGGATTATATCTGTGTTGTGATTAATGTGTTCGTAAACCTCCCCTAATTGCTAGTATGTCGGTTAGCACGGGGTTGCACATTTCTGTAATGGTTACTTTATGTTTGTAGATATGAACTTGTTGGATTGTCGTGAATGGATAGCCGGGGATGTGAGACGAGTGTTTCTTTCATTCAAAAGTAAATTGTAATTTGTTGTAATATTCTTTTGCGGGGCACATCCGGGTTGAGGTTGTAGCCACAATTGTATTATTTCATTTACTGTTTTCTGCTTCTAGGATAAACCCAAGGTGGGGTGCACAAACTACCGGATACTTTGAAGTGCTTATTGGCCTACTCACGTCGTTGGGGGAGACCGCTTCACTTCGGATACTTGACGGGTAGTTTGCCGTACCCGTAGGGGTCTAGGGTGGGGTTGGCTATTCATCACGACTATGTAATCCGTCTTTCATTGTAGGCTCAAAGGAAATGCGGATTCCTAGAATATCCAATATGTTCATCTGTGATCTGGAATGCTTATTATTGCGTCTGACGAATGTACAATATCTATATATGATATCTAGTAGGCATTGCTTATGTTTTGCATCCGCGCTAGCCCAGCCCCCGCTCTGTCGTTAGTTAAGTAACCTAACGGGTGAATGACGGGGCCCAGTGGCGAATGCGTATGGCATAAGCGGATGTTGTATTTTCGTTGTTTTCTGCAATGATAGGTTAAATGATGGGACACATTATATTAATGCAAAGAAAATAAACCAAAGTTGAATCGTTGGAACAATTTAAAAGAAACCACTTGGTTATTTTAAAAACAGCAGATTTTTAATTGCGGAGCTTAAACCACTCCTTTTAAAAGCTATCAGGTTCCTTCGATCATATGAAGTTCACTACGTTCATGGTTTCGCCAAAACCATTCGTAGCCCTCCGTCATTTCATTTGGGTATTCAGTAGTATTCAAGCTATGTGTTTTGACCAACGCCAAGGCATAGTGTTTGGTAGCTGCTGGGTATTCATCTGTTGCATAGATAGATGAGTTGGTTTGGGACAGTCGTACTACCATTTGGCCAACGTCAGGGGTATGTACGGGTGGGTTCAAATTAACAAGATAATGATGGGTAGAACTTGACATGTGACTTATGACATTTTGACCAATGCCAAGGTCATAAGAGCATGGGGCAGAAATCCACATCGGGAGTTTCTAAAGAAACTGAAACTTGCTGTAGTTGCATACCATTTGAAGTGTGATAATTTTGGTAGGATACCTTCAGCTTTATCACACAACGATATTTGGATTCCGTTCCTACTGTGAGTATATGGTACTCATTAGGAGATTCTTTCACTTAACGATCAATGCTGTACACCAAGTAGGTGTCGAGAAAGGTGTCAGCGGGGCTACGCCCCCAGGGAAAAGAGGTTATTTAATTAAGAAACTTCACGAAAGCGTTGTAAAACCTCCCTCGAAGTACCGACACCGGCCTGGCAGAACGGCTGAGCAAGTATTGTACAGTAAGAATAGTCCTGACTAGTTCTTCCTTTTTGGTTTGAGGAAGGAGTCGAGAAACAGTGGGAGCCATCCTGTTTAGATAAACTAAAAACCACTCTAAACTTGCAAGAGCATCATGCTAAAGTGTTTTCTTCTCTCTCTCCTAATTGCAGCGACCAATAACATGACGGGCCTTAAGTTATTATTAGATAAAAATATTTTGACAGGGCCAAACTATAAAGATTGGTTCCGGAATGTCAAGATGGCAATAACTTATGACAAATTGGGGTATGTCCTTACTACAAAAGCCCCTGCCGTCCCAGGTCCAGAATCCAGTGTCGCGGATAAGGAAATCCGCAAGACCTGGGAGTTAGACTGCGCGAAGGCCAAATGCATCGTGCTTACCTCTATGGATAATGAATATCAGAGGAGGCACGAGAATATGGATATTGAAGCCATATTTCTCCACATCAAGGAACTGTATGGAGAGCAATCTCGTATAGCTAGATACGAAACCTCGAAGAACTTGTTTCAGTCGAGGCTGGCCGTCGGATCATCTGTAGGGGAACATGTCATTAAGATGATTGGCTATATTGAGGAGCTCGCGGACCGCAGGACAACATTAGAGAACGAGCCGTATACGGACTTAGTTCAACAGTCCCTTCCTTCCACCTACGCCCAGTTTATCTTAAATTTCAATATTCACGGTAAAGAAGTTGAACTTCCAGAACTCCTTAACATGTTGAGGAGTGCAGAGGGCACCTTGCAGAAAGCAAGGGAAACACCACTATGTTTGTTCGCGGTGCTTCCTCTTCCAGGTCCAAGGCAAGGGCCAATAGAAGGAAGAAGAAGGCCGCTACCAAACCGTTGGTAAGGTGTGAGTCAAGGGAAAGGTAAAGGTTGCGGTGCCAGTAGTAGTAAAGGACGAGTGCTTCCACTGTCGTAGGAAAGGCCATTGGAAGAAGGATTGCAAAGCTTGGATTGCCAAGAACCAGGACCCGAGGCAAGTTGTGGTTTCGGCTTCAGGTGTGTTTGTAATTGAAAATTGTCTGTCAATCAAATCTACTTCCTGGGTATTGGATACCTGATCAGGATCTCATATATACAATTCATTGCAGGCACTGAGAAGCCGTAGAGTGCTGAAGACTGGTGATATAACCCTGAGAGTTGCGAACGGAGCGAGCGTGGATGCTGTGTCCGTAGGGGATTATCACCTTGGATTGACGAGTGGACATATTTTGGTTTTGCGCAATTGTTTTTGTGTACCTAGTTTAACGTGTAATATCATATCAGTATCGTTGTTATCAAAAGAAGGTTATGATTTCACGTTTGTAAGCGATGTTGTTAACATCCACCTTAATCATGGTTTGATTGGGTCCGGTACAATAGATAACGGTATATACGTGTTAAACCAATTGCAGATTTTCAATGTCCAGAAACGCACTAAAAAGAAAGTCTCCAGATATAAATCAGGCTTTCTTATGGCATTGTAGACTAGGTCACATCAATGAGACAAGGTTAACTAAGTTACATAAAGAAGGATACTTGGATCCGTTCGAATATCAATCTTATGCCACTTGTCAATCATGTCTCAAAGGAAAGATGACAAAGACTCCATTCACTGGACATGGAGTAAGAGCGAGTGAGCTCTTAGGACTTATACACGACGATGTATGTGGTCCAATGTCTACACATGCAAGAAGCTGTTTTTCATATTTCATTACTTTTACGGATGATTTCTCTAGGTATGGATTCATTTTCTTGATGAAACATAAATCCGAGGCCTTTGAGAAATTCCAAGAATATAAGAATGAAGTAGAAAACCAAACCGGCAAAAGTATCAAGACACTGAGATCTCATCGAGGTGGTGAATACTTAAGTGCCGAGTTCCTGGGTTACCTAAAAGAGAAAGGAATTCTCTTTCAGCTTACTCCTCCATACACTCCACAACACAACGGTGTATCGGAGAGACGGAACCGAACCCTATTGGATATGGTACGTTCCATGATGTGTAATGCTGAGTTACCGCGATCTTTCCGGGGTTATGCACTAGAATCAGCTGCATATCTTTTGAACAGGACTCCTGCCAAGACTGTACCTACCACACCATATTAGACGTGGAGTGGGAAGAAACCCTATCTTCAGTATCTCAAGATATGGGGATGTCCAGCTTTTGTTAAAAAGCAGCATGCAGACAAACTCGAAGCACGCTCAGTATAGTGTAAGTTTGTGGGATATCCAAAGAACTCCAAGGGGTATTTTTTCTATTACGCAGAGGAACAAAAGGTTTTTGTTTCTCGTAATGCCCATTTTCTAGAACAGCAGTTTTTAGAAAAGGAAACAAGTGGGAGCGCAATAGAACTGGTAGAAATTCCAGAACCACAAGTTACTACTGAAAGCTTGGTAGAACCAGAAGTTCCAGAAGAATATGACATTCCCGCACCCCTCCGCAGAAGTAGTAGGCCGTCTCATCCGCCTGAGAGATACTACGGTTTTCTCATAGACGAGGATAGAGAGGATTGCATCATTGATAATGATGAACCTACTAGCTTCCAGCAGGCCATCCAGAGCGGCAACTCAGTAAGATGGCTGGATGCAATGAAGACCGAGATGGAGTCCATGTACACCAACAAAGTATGGACTTTAGACTTTGCTCCAGATGGGGTAAAAGCCATAGGATGCAAGTGGATCTTCAGAAAGAAGATTGGTGTAGATGGACAGGTGGAAACCTATAAGGCTAGACTTGTTGCAAAGGGTTTTTGTCAAAGGCCTGGTTTGGACTATGACGAAACTTTTTCTCCAGTGGCTATGCTCAAATCCATTTGGATCCTTCTTGCCATTGCTGCCTTTTATGATTATGAGATCTGGAAGATGGACGTAAAGACGGCTTTTATAAATGGAAATTTGGACGAGTGCGTCTATATGGATCAGCCAGAAGGTTTCAATCAGAGTGGGAGCAGCGGGAAAGTATGCAAGTTGCTTAAGTCCATTTATGGACTGAAGCAGGCATCGTGGAGTTGGAACATCTGTTTTGATGAAACGGTCAAAGAATATGACTTTATCAAAAATCCAGATGAGCCATGTATTTATAGTAAGATTGTAGCACGAACTGTCGTATTCCTTGTCTTGTACGTGGATGACATTCTCTTGATAGGAAATGATATTCCTATGCTACAATCTGTCAAAGGATTCTTGTCACACAAGTTCTCCATGAAAGACCTGGGTGATGCCTCTTACATTTTGGGGATCCAGATCTATCGTGATAGATCTAAGAGGATGTTGGGACTTTCACAGTCTAGGTATATCAACACTATACTGAAAAGATTCAGTATGAAAGATTCTAAGCGCGGTAATTTACCGGCTTGTCACGGAATCACCCTCTCCAAAAAGATGTCTCCCAAGACTGATTTGGAAAGGGATCGCATGTCGTGTTAGTGTATATGCCCTAAGGGCCATTATTGTATCATACTAGGCTGTATATTACTTAATGGGAGCTTGGGATATTCACAGTTGTATATAACAGTCTTGCTAAAAATGGTAGCATGCTACTTGGTTTGTGTCTACTTTAATATGTGCATATGTTTCTTGTAACGTATCACTTAGTAGAGCCCATAGGATCTTTGCTTGATTACCAGCGTCGTGATGGCAGTCACACTAGTGGGGGCTGGGTAGTCTGTAAGCAACATCCTATACAGGTCCCTGGTCGTTGGATTATCGAGATAGGGCATCGATATTCCGGAGTAGACTAAGTGTGTACGCTTCTCATCCCAGTTGGGGAGATGGTCTGTCCCACAGCCATCAGTACGTCGTACTGGAGTACGTCGTACTGGAGATAGTATACAGGTGCTCGTTAGGTTACGGGTACACCGGACAGGACTCGCAGGGGAACTGATTGGTTGGTATTATACCCATCGTCAGTTAACAGTTCCCAGGTGACATGAGTACAGCATAGTCCGCAGACTTGACACTGCTACTTCGCCTCGAGTGTGTCCCACTGTTCTTAGATTGCTACCCTACCACGACTCAAAGGAGTCGTGCAAACAGGTAGCAGTTGGGTGCAGTCCTGAGCACTTGGAGGCAGTGGCGGTTAGACAGGATTCGTCTCTCCCGGTATTGGGAGTTGATATCGCGCTGTGTCAGAGAGCCATTACGCAAAGTCCCTGACCAGGGCAAGCGAGATTTACTGGTAGGTTCCAGTAGTTTCTCAGGGTGTAATGGGCTATGCTCCGACACGACTTATACAGCTATTAGGGGACTGACACTTGCCGCCCCTAGGCTCGATATGCGATAGTCTTAGACGAATAGACCAGACTGTACGGAGATTGTCACATCAGGCTCAGTAGGAGTTCGGATGGTTTTTCTCATCGGCCTTCTTATCAACATCTACCTGGGGACCGTTACGTACAGCTAGTGCCGCTTGCGGTCTGTGGTTAAACCCACTGCCAGCGTAGTGTCGAGTCTTTAGAGTCCCACACAGAGAGTTTCCCTGCTCTAGGCGAAACGATATAGAGGTCGTATAGTTTTACGACAAGGGTTCGGACGCATACGTGTTTAAACGCACGTACGACGTTCGGACAGTTTTTACTAGCCGGCTTTGGTTCAAGCCAGATTCTAGTATCAGGTTATTGGATTTATACAGTCTAAAGTTTTTCCGTGTTTTCACGGATTGGAGAGGCGTTCTCGTAATTTTCCGGGAAGCTTCTAGAAGCATGGTGACTTGGGGGTTAAGGTGGTATAAACATTTATTGCTTAATGACTCATTTGTGTGATTCATCCATGGAGTTAATGCTTCATTTATAAAGCTAATGACTCATGAGATGAATCACACAAGGTGAATGCATCAACCATGATGATTAATCATATATATTATTTATTTGATAAATTGTTATGGTTGATATATTCTAATGAGTTCATTTTTCAATATCATTCTCATCATCACCTTCTCTCTCCTCAAGCTCTCTCATTCTTGAAACCCTAACCCTAACCTCTCATGTGTTGAGATCAAGGGTTAGCTAGACTAATACATCCATAACCTCACTCTATATCCCCTAGGTAGCTTAGATTAGCACTTTGAGCAACCTAGTTATCTCAAGTTAGATATAAAGCTTGGCGTAGGAGCTCTCGGGTGGATCGTCTTTGACTCGAGGAGGCCGTTGAGGTGCCGATGTTCCAAGGAGCCTACGAGGAGTGGAGGACCGCGATGAAGACCTGAAGGACAAGTAACGTGAGGTATAACTTCGAATCCGAGTAGTTAAACCTTTCGTAGTTTGCTAGTAACGGTTTAGAAACGATTCATGCGCTCAAGTCCGTGTTACAAAGCTTTGAAAATCGTTTTTCATATATTCCGCCTCCCCGCAAGTTCGTGGGGTGCGTGACATGGACTTACAGTGGTATCAGAGCCAACTAAACCATTACTAGCTTGTTAGCAACTGATTAGAACTTCGATCGTCAGAAAACGCGAAAACGAAACCCCGGAAATCCCAAGTTTCTGTTAATTTTAAAAGTGTCTACAAAAAATATTTGACATACCTTAAAATTCACAGCAGGGTATTTTAAGAATACTGGGAAAATACGAGCCAGTAACTCGGCAAGACGGCCGCGGATCCGCGGCAATAAGGTGCTTTTGGCCGCGGATCCGCCGCCGAGTCAACGCCGAGTTGACTCGGATTTGCTCAGTAATTCCTATTTTGTGGTTTTCTGTTTTCCAGTATGTTCTGTTTCTACCCAGGTTGCTTCTTTGCTGGTTTGCTTTTGGGGTAAACACGGAATATGGTAATCGATCGATGTTCTAAGATATTTGCTAATTGGGTTTTTATCTGTAATGTTTAATGTGTTCGTAAACCTCCCCTAACTGCTAGTATGTCGGTTGGAAGGGGGTTGCACATTTCTGTAATATTTACTGTTTGTGTATATGGACTTGATTGGAATGTTGTGATGATTAGCCGGGGTTTGAGATGGGTTTAATATTCATTCATTCGATGTAAATGTAGTATGATGTAATATTCTTTTGCGGGGCACATCCATGTTGCGGTTGTAGCCACCGTTGTATTATTTCTTTTTACTGTTTTTGCTCCTAGGATAGACCCAAGGCGGGGTACATAAACTACCGGGTGCTTTGAAGTGTTTAGTGGCCTACTCACTTTGTTGAAGGAGACTGCTTCACTTCGAGTACTTGGCGGGTAGTTTGCCGTACCCGTAGGGGTCTAGGGTGGGGTAATGGCTATTCATCACAACTGTGTAATCTGTCTTTTATTGCAGACTCAAAGCAAATACGGATTGCTAGTATATCCAATAAAGTTCATATGTGATCTGGAATGCTTATTATTGCGTCTGATGAATGTACAATATCTATATATGATAGCTATTAGACGTCACTTATGTTTTACACCCGCGCTAGCCCAGCCCCCGCTCTGTCGTTAGTTAAGTAACCTAACGGGTGATGACGGGATCCCGTGGCGAATACGGATGGCATAAGAGGATGTGGTATTTTCGTTGTTTTCTGCAATGATAGGTTATAAGATGGGACGCATTATTATAATGCAAAGAAAATAAACCATAGTTTAATCGTTGGAACAAATTTAAAAGAAACCACTCGGTTATTTTAAAAGATCAGAATTTTTAAATTACGGAGCTTTAACCACTCCTTTTAAAAAGTATCAGGTTCCTTCGATTATATCAAGTTCACTACGTTCACGGTTTTGCCAAAACCATTCGTAGCCCTCTGTCATTTCTTATGGATGGTCAGTAGTATTCAAGCTATGTTTGTTGGCCCTTAGTCAAGGCATAGTGTTTGGTAGCTGCTGGGGTATTCATTTGTTGCATAGATAGATGCGTTGGTTTGGGACAGTCGTATTACTTTGTTGGCCCTTAGTCAAGAGTATGTACGGGTGGGTTCAAATTAACCTGGACAATGACGGGTAGAACTTGACATGTGACTTATGATTTGTTGGCCCTTAGTCATGGTCATAAGAGTATGGGGCAAAAATCCACATCGGGAATTTCTAAAGAAACTGAAATTTGCAGAGAGAGCATACCATTTTGGAGTTTGATGAATGTTGGTAGGATTGCTTCAACATTATCATACGATGATATTTTGGATCCCGATCTGTCACGACCCGAAAGTACGGAACGTGACCGGCACTTAGATTACGAAGCGTCTAGAGGTGTAACGTAACCTAAGTAAGCCGAAGCCCAGAAATCTAAACCATAAAAGAAGAAGAAGTAAAAGAAACATGTAGAAAACAAGTTTGAAAGCATCATCCAATTTTTCTAAAAAATTTCGGCAGAGTCTCCTTTGTAAAAACTGGCCCCAAACGGGTACAAACAAGTATAAATACATACAAACAATAAAAAGCATCCCCAAACGGGAGCTAGCTCTACGCCAAAAGGCGGAAACAACCGCATCAATGCACAGTAGTATACAACGCCAAAGGGCGAGGCTTAAAACTCAAAAGAAAACAAAACCACCGGATATCATAATAATACAAGCGCGACTCTAAGGTCGAAATAAACAACTGATCCAGTAAACTATCAAGTAATACAAGTTTGGTTGATGGAGCTACTAGATAGAATTGAAATAATAAAAATACAACGGCGGTCCAGATACAAATGAACCAACCTACCGTGCAAATCACCTGGAATGAAATGATGTGCCAGCAAACAGCCAAGAAACCCTGTACATCAACCTGTAATAAAATTTGGCACAACGGGGGTGGGTTGCCAACTCGTGAGTAGAAGATATCTGCGAAATGAAATCGAATGAACGACGCTGTCCTAAGTCATAATAATATACTAATATACTACTAGTCATCAAGTAAAGACAGGATAATAAGCTACGTGTAAGTGCAAATGCTCCGTGCTCGTATCAGTGCCTCATATAGAACTATGTCATGTGAATGAGTATGCATGCACCATGAATGTGAAATAACCAATCCTGAAATCTAGATATATCTGTATAAGAAATCTTTAACATTTATCATGGTAAAATGTGTATAGAAATCTGAAATATCAACGATGAAATACATGGAAATCCGTGTCAAGCATCGACACAAAACATGTAAATCTCAAGTCTCAATACCTCATAATCTCAATGTCTCATAGTCTCAATATCTCGGGCTCCGTCAGTCCGGATCGGCCCATATCATCAAATCTCACGACAACGGTCGGTATCCTCCGGATATCCGCCGCGCCAGATATCACCGGTAGGTAGTCCTCCCCTGCTAGGCTCATCGTCTACAACTCGATCTTCTTGCCCCGGGGTACCATACCGGGCCCACCATGTACCCGAGACGGTTCATCCACTCCTCGAATCGGGTCTCGAAATCCAACAGAAAACATGAAATCTCATGGTGGACGACACATACATCATGAGAAAACTGCATCTTATGTTTTAAAAAGAGAGGAGGAGAGAGAGAGAAGTTTTTATATATTCTTGCGGTTTTCCCCAAAAATCCAGAAATCTCATAGAAATCCAAAATCCCAAAATCATGAGTAAGTATATGATAAGTGTCGGCATATGCCCCATAATACTGCATAATAACATGAAAATGCGAATGCATGAAATGTCTAAGTAATAAATACCATATCTATACTAATACCAGAGAGTAATCACAATATTATATCGATCTAGCTGTTAGCTGATTGTATCAATAAAAGATAATATGATCTAAAGTGTACGTGACATAGCAATTACCGTTGATGATGTGTGTGAGCCGGCAAATAAGTGTGCGTGGAATATGCGCATCATCGGTAATGGTGCTGGTGTCCTAACAGGCAAAGTTTTATTCTGATTATAAAAACATATGAATGAACATGCACCATTATGATTACGGTATGAATATAAAGACGTATGTGTAATAACCACTCATATGTGATATACAAGTATAACTACAACTATATGACTCGAGCCTAAACTAGTGTCCATCTAACCTCCTAAGGAACTAAACCTAAGAAACTAGTCGATAAGAAATAAGAGTCCACCTAAGGTCTGAATCCATATCTCTAATAGTCGGTGATCCAGCCTCAATAGCGTCACGTACGTAGTACAGCTTCCTCGAATCAAGAGTGCGGATCAATCATCATATCTATACCTCGTACGGTAAAATCCATCGTACGGCATCCCAATATCGGGGTACGGGTCAAGTATCACCTACGTGTCTCATCATTCGTATAATATCATCATCAACACATGTCAAGATCAAGGTGCTATACTGTAATCGCATACATCAATCATATATTATTGTCAGCATAAATATACATCGTTAATTTATCCTCAGAAATATCATGTCATATGTATCATATTGTGATTAAGTCACACTTAGATCATATCGTAATCAAGTCACACCTATATGATATCGTAATCAAGTCACACATATATGATATCGAAATCAAGTCACACCTATATGATGTCGTAATCAAGTCACACCTATATAATATCATATCAGAATTTCAGGCACAGGTTACGGTCCGGGTTCTATTTTAGAGTCCCATATACTTCAATATCATCACCACCCTTTCTTATTGTTCAAGTATACAAATCCATTATCTCATTTTCTAATGATCCGCTAACATCATAACACGACTGTATAGCCAAGAATCATGGCATCAGCCCAGTTATATTGTTTCATCCCCGTATATCATATCACATCCTTGTATCACATATACGTATTGTGTATATATATATATACCTATACCTAGTCCTATATGTATATATACATACACGTATACATCACGTCGAGTCTCAGTGTGTGCGTGTGTGTGTATCTACCTGAAACCTACGAATCTCTTCCAAGGTATTCATCCTCTGGTATGGTCTTTCTAAATCAGTTTAGTCCAACCTAGGGTCATTACTAGGGTCCTACTCGTCAAGAATCTAAGGTCACGTCTGGCTTCCTAATGACAATAAGTACTATCCCTATTCTACGTTTGCGGGGGTGCTAAACGCCATCCACCCGACTTCCCCCCGTAGATATACATCTACTCACCTGGTCCTTGTCTGCCGAAGACGGTGTCACCATCCTCTTCTTCATCGCCCGCGGTCCACATGAGGGGTACCTATACGCAAACACATATAATATCGTAAACTGAATTACGGACAACATTAAAACGACCCACGAAACGCGCATAGGTTAAAACCTATGTCCCGCTCATGCAAAAGAACCAAATATCGCTCGATATCGGCGTACAAACGCCGATTGATCAAGATAAGCATCAACAAACAACTCAAAGTTATAAAACTCATTACTTATAATATAAAACATGATTTAATTCATCGAAACCCTAAAAATCGATCAAATCGTCCGATTCCGTAAAACCTGAAAACACCAATTTACCGTTTTACTTCAAAAACTGATGTTTAAAAGAAACTAATGGTCATAATATTCATTAATTAGCATAACTAGACTATATAAACCATCACTATATTTTTAACACCCTAATTTATATTAGTTTGAAAATTCTAGTTTGCAAACTTGCCCAATTTCGATAATTTTAAGGAAAATTTCACAATATCACATCTAAACTGGATTTTGCATGAATTAATATATTAAACTACAATTCATGATGATAATGATATAATGAAACCATAAATTATATTTTAAATTTCATTTATTTAAGAATTTCCAAAATCTAGTTAGCAAAATCGCATTTTTATTAGTATTTTTCAATTATCAATAGAAACTAGTAACCAATTTAAGTTTTTCATTCCACCAACAAGTTAATATCCTCATTAAAACCACAATCTAGTGTTACAAACATTAATTGGAATTTTATCTCACCAATATATACAATATATAGAAATCTAGTTCGCAAAATGGATTAATTTAAACAATTTTGGATAAACAATTTACAATATATCATCCATACAAGATTTTCCACTTATAAAAATGTTAAACTAGTTATTATAACCCTACTTAATTAATAAAAACCATAACTTAATTTTATAAAGCCTAACTTGAATTTTAAAACTTGTAGATAGAAATTATTTATTAAATCTAATTATGCTTAAATGAAACATCTAATAATAATAAATCAAAAGAAAAAGATTTATACCTCCACAACATGAAATACAAACATGAAAATAAGCCTCCAAAATGAATGCTTTCCATCTCCAAAATCCATGTAAATATGAGCAAAGAATAGAGGGTAGGAATTAATTAGGATTTTGTGGGGTTTTTATTGAATTTTTGATGAATTTTGATGATTTTTAATACAAAAATGATGGGGGAAAAATTTTGGGGCTGCCCATGGAGGTGAGGCCGGCCATGAGGTGAGGAAAAGAGAGGAGAGTGAGAAAAGGTGAAGAAAAGTGTAGAAGGTTTCACAAAAATATCACACAATTAAGTCTTTTCATGAATTTATTTAAAAATTCTTTATTTTCTTCACTCCATTTTACCTAGAATGGTCTAGAACCATTGTAAAATTTTGAAAATAAATTTTGCATGAAACACACTTGATTCTAAGATGCAATGGTTCATTTTTGTAAATTAAACCCATTCAAATTTGTAATTTACACTAATTTAGTGTAAAAATAAAGGTTATGTTAATATTTAAAATAATTAATTTAAGAAAAATATTTAATTAAACTAAAAATTTATAAGTGGCTAAATAAACACCATTTACTAGTAATAACATAATTAAAATATATATTTTTAAATTTATAGTGAAAAATAATTACGGTTTAGTTTTATGAAAACTACGTTTTACTTTACCGAAAATTATAAAATTCACTTAAACGATTTTATTTATTTAATTAATTAGTTAATTATTTTTAAAATGTTACAATCTTCCCCCATTTAAGAAATTCGATCCCCGAATTTAAATTAAAACTCCCCCCAATTACTAAAACATTCAGCAGAACACTCAAATCGTCGTGGCTCCGAAATCATCAATACATAAAACACGTTTTTAGCACGATACAAGCGCATGAAAAACAAGTACGTAACTCAAAATCAAAACTCTGTCAAACATAACACAATCATCGGAGTTATGGTGAAAATAAAATATCAAAACCCAGTACGAAAACCAACATAATATACATCAAAACTACAACTTATATATAGTGCGCATCATAGTAAAATCGTCCAAGCATCTGGATAAAGAAGCATGCAAGAACCCCTTTTGAAAATCGCCGTGTGATGCACGTGTCACGGCATAAGTAGTGGACGTTTATTTAAAAAAATTATCTATATATATCTTTTATTTATCATACACGTCCCGCCTGGTTATCAAATCAATAGGAATGATTATAAAAGCATACTGCTTAAACGGAATTCAATCCCAATCACATCATAAAAATATCATGTGCGTCCGGTGCGCACTGAAATCGAAACCAAATACAGATACCACGAATACACACAAAAACGAAACTAAGTGAAACAGGTGTGCACCAAAAACATCTGTTAAGTGCAACGGGCGTGCACGACTCAATATCAGGTGCATCTAATCTGCACAAAACCCCGATTTAGTGCATCTGGTGTGCACAAAATCGCATCAAGTGCGCCAAGTGTGCGCAAGAATCTCAATCAGGTGCACATGGTGCACGAAATCATACACTGAATATCAAAATCGAAATCACAGTACGAAAATGCATGAAAACTAGGTCGAAGCATATGTCAAAATCATGTGTAACCATATGCACGAAATCAAATCAAAATCTCAAAATGTGTTAAAACCAAATCAAGTGCACTGGGTATGTACTAAACAACATCAATACAACTAATATATGAAACACAAATAGAATGTAATGAAGGTACACATAAGAAATACCAATCGTAGAACAAAGTCCTCAAAATACCAAAATCCGATCAACGAAAATATGAAATTCAAATCACCAAATCACAATCGTAAACACTATCGTCAATATACGCCTCTTTCCCTCTTTCCTCTGGTGTCGACTGCTTCGAACTCGTCTCTTCATAGGTGTGTCGACTGCGCTACCAATGGCAATACTCATATCAAGAGTCTCCCACGTAGTCGATCCCTTCACATGATATCCGGACTACATTAAACTTTTCGATCGATCCATCAAAATCCCATAATTCCCCGAGAGCTCAACACTCAAGTACAGTTTAAAAATATCCGGTACATACCCCAGCATCGATGGTCTAGCCGTAGAAGGGCAAACCCAAGCCTCACTAATGGCACCGCGGAACTGCCGTAAACCCTAAGGTTCAAGGGCGTTCTCGTGGTCATTATGTCGAGTTAGGGTTTCATTCTTCTAGAGGGTCCATAGAAATACCTGCATGTTCTTCCGAATACCTTAAACTTGGGAAAATGGGTTTCTGACAATCGTTCGAATCCTTTAACTTCGTCTGGTCGGCATGTGAATACCCTTCGTCCGCACGCTAAACAATGCTTCAATCCTCAAGAATAACCAATACGCTAATGGTTATCACATTCGAGCCGCAGCTCCCTCTGCCCGTGCGCCCGTGGTAACCGAAACCACCCTCCGATATCGACGAAGATAGATCAAAAGAACGAATGAAATGCGGTACAAACAAATATACATCCTAAGGCTACTTAAGAAGAGCAGCGTATCGTAAGTATGCCGCGGATCATACCCACGGCACGTCACTCAACCTAAGTCGCCTACTCCATCAACCAAGGGTCACCTAGACTTATACAAGGTTAAACCTAGCGCTCTGATACCAACTTTGTCACGACCCGAAAGTACGGAACATGACCGGCACTTAGATTACGAAACGTCTAGAGGCGTAACGTAACCTAAGTAAGCCGAAGCCCAGAAATCTAAACCATAAAAGAAGAAGAAGTAAAAGAAACATGTAGAAAACAAGTTTAAAAGCATCATCCAATTTTTCTAAAAAATTTCGGCAGAGTCTCCTTTGTAAAAACTGGCTCCAAACGGGTACAAACAAGTATAAATACATACAAACAATAAAAAGCATCCCCAAACGGGAGCTAGCTCTACGCCAAAAGGCGGAAACAACCGCATCAATGCACAGTAGTATACAACGCCAAAGGGCGAGGCTCAAAACTCAAAAGAAAACAAAACCACCGGATATCATAATAATACAAGCGCGACTCTAAGGTCGAAATAAACAACTGATCCAATAAACTATCAAGTAATACAAGTTTGGTTGATGGAGCTACTAGATACAATTGAAATAATAAAAATACAACGGCGGTCCAGATACAAACGAACCAACCTACCGTGCAAATCACCCGGAATGAAATGATGTGCCAGCAAACAGCCAAGGAACCCTGTACATCAACCTGTAATAAAATTTGGCACAACGGGGGTGAGTTGCCAACTCGTGAGTAGAAGATATCTGCGAAAAGAAATCGAATGCACGACGCTGTCCTAGGTCATAATAATATACTAATATACTACCAGTCATCAAGTAAAGACAGGATAATAAGCTACGTGTAAGTGCAAATACTCCGTGCTCGTATCAGTGCCTCATATAGAACTATGTCATGTGAATGAGTATGCATGCACCATGAATGTGAAATAACCAATCCTGAAATCTAGATATATCTGTATAAGAAATCTTTAACTTTTATCATGGTAAAATGTGTATAGAAATCTGAAATATCAACGATGAAATGCATGGAAATCCGTGTCAAGCATCGACACAAAACATTTAAATCTCAAGTCTCAATACCTCATAATCTCAATGTCTCATAGTCTCAATATCTCGAGCTCCGTCAGTCCGGATCGGCCCATATCATCAAATCTCACGACAACGGTCGGTATCTTCCGGATATCCGCCGCGCCAGATATCACCGGTAGGTAGTCCTCCCCTGCCAGGCTCATCGTCTACAACTCGATCTTCTTGCCCCGGGGTACCATACCGGGCCCACCATGTAGCCGAGACGGTTCATCCACTCCTCGAATCGGGTCTCGAAATCCAACAGAAAACATGAAATCTCATGGTGGACGACACATACATCACGAGAAAACCGCATCTTATGTTTTAAAAAGAGAGGAGGAGAGAGAGAGAAGTTTTTATATATTCTTGCGGTTTTCCCCAAAAATCCAGAAATCTCATAGAAATCCAAAATCCCAAAATCATGAGCAAGTATATGATAAGTGTCGGCATATGCCCCATAATACTGCATGATAACATGAAAATGCGAATGCATAAAATGTCTAAGTATTAAATACCATATCTATACTAACACCAGAGAGTAATCACAATATTATATCGATCTAGCTGTTAGCTAATTGTATCAATAAAAGATAAAATGATCTAAAGTGTACGTGACATAGCAATTACCGATGATGATGTGTGTGAGCCGGTAAATAAGTGTGCGTGGAATATGCGCATCATCGGTAATGATGCTGGTGTCCTAACAGGCAAAGTTTTATTCTGATTATAAAAAAATATGAATGAACATGCACCATTATGATTACGGTATGAATATAAAGACGGATGTGTAATAACCACTCATATGTGATATACAAGTATAACTACAACTATATGACTCGAGCCTAAACTAGTGTCCATCTAACCTCCTAAAGAACTAAACCTAAGAAACTAGTCGATAAGAAATAAGAGTCCACCTAAGGTCTGAATCCATATCTCTAATAGTCGGCGATCCAGCCTCAATAGCGTCACGTACGTAGTACGGCTTCCTCGAATCAAGAGTGCGGATCAATCATCATATCTATGCCTCGTACGGTAAAATCCATCGTACGGCATCCCAATATCGGGGTACGGGTCAAGTATCACCTACGTGTCTCATCATTCGTATAATATCATCATCAACACATGTCAAGATCAAGGTGCTATACTGTAATCGCATACATCAATCATATATCATTGTCAGCATAAATATACATTGTTAATTTATCCTCAGAAATATCATGTCATATGTATCATATTGTGATTAAGTTACACTTAGATCATATCGTAATCAAGTCACACCTATATGATATCGTAATCAAGTCACACATATATGATATCGAAATCAAGTCACACCTATATGATGTCGTAATCAAGTCACACCTATATGATATCATATCAGAATTTCAGGCACAGGTTACGGTCCGGGTTCTATTTTAGAGTCCCATATACTTCAATATCATCACCACCCTTTCTTATTGTTCAAGTATACAAATCCATTATCTCATTTTCTAATGATCCGCTAACATCATAACACGACTGTATAGCCAAGAATCACGGCATCAGCCCAGTTATATTGTTTCATCCCCGTGTATCATATCACATCCTTGTATTACATATACGTATTGTGTATATATATATATATACCTACACCTAGTCCTATATATATATATATATACATACACGTATACACCACGTCGAGTCTCAGTGTGTGCGTGTGTGTATCTACCTGAAACCTACGAATCTCTTCCAAGGTATTCATCCTCTGGTATGGTCTTTCTAAATCAGTCTAGTCCAACCTAGGGTCATTACTAGGGTCCTACTCGTCAAGAATCTAAGGTCACGTCTGGCTTCCTTATGACAATAGGTACTATCCCTATTCTACGTTTGCGGGGGTGCTAAACGCCATCCACCCGACTTCCCCCCGTAGATATACATCTACTCACCTGGTCCTTGTCTGCCGAAGACGGTGTCACCATCCTCTTCTTCATCGCCCGCAGTCCACGTGAGGGATACCTATACGCAAACCCATATAATATCGTAAACTGAATCACGGACAACATCAAAACGACGCACGAAACGCGCATAGGTTAAAACCTATGTCCCGCTCATGCAAAAGAACCAAATATCGCTCGATATTGGCGTACAAACGCCGATTGATCAAGATAAGTATCAACAAACAACTCAAAGTTATAAAACTCATTACTTATAATATAAAACATGATTTAATTCATCGAAACCCTAAAAATCGATCAAATCGTCCGATTCCGTAAAACCTGAAAACACCAATTTACCGTTTTACTTCAAAAATTGATGTTTAAAAGAAACTAATGGTCATAATATTCATTAATTAGCATAACTAGACTATATAAACCATCACTATATTTTTAACACCCTAATTTATATTAGTTTGAAAATTCTAGTTTGCAAACTTGCCCGATTTCGATACTTTTAAGGAAAATTTCACAATATTACATCTAAACTGGATTTTGCATGAATTAATGCATTAAACTACAATTCATGATGATAATGATATAATGAAATCATAAATTATATTTTAAATTTCATTTATTTAAGAATTTCCAAAATCTAGTTAGCAAAATCGCATTTTTATTAGTATTTTTCAATTATCAATAGAAACTTGTAACCAATTTAAGTTTTTCATTCCACCAACAAGTTAATATCCTCATTAAAACCACAATCTAGTGTTACAAACATTAATTGGAATTTTATCTCACCAATATATACAATATATAGAAATCTAGTTTGCAAAATGGATTAATTTAAACTGTTGGGGTAAAAATTTACACCCCGGTTGACCAAGTCAAAATCAAAGTCAACCCCAAGCCAAATGGGCCCAAGCCCAGATCCAGTGGGCCCATGCCCGGGTCGAGCCAGAACATGAAGCGGCCGGCCTCCCCCCATGCCAAGATAAAATTTTGTAATAAATAATTTTGTTGTATTTCTTTTGTTTTGTTTTATGGATAAATGTAAGAAAAATAGGCATAAAGCCAAATTTTTGTAAAGCCCATGGCTTATGTGCAAAAAGAAATGGCACATGAGCCATGGGATAGGCAAAATGCCATTTTGTGATGCCAAAGGGGCTATGTGTAAAGTGTATAGCCTATAAAGGCAAAGATAATGAAATATCTCAACAACTTTTTTCTCTCCAAAAAAAAAAAACTTCAGATCTGAGATCTTTCTTCCTTCTTCAAGGTTCCAAAATCTTCTTCTTTCTTTTGAATTAAATCAAGAGTTTTACTCTTCCTTTTTCAAAACTAAATAATTTTCCACCACAAAACCCATTAAGGGGAACTCAGATCTGCTATCAGATCTCAAAAAGAAAAGATTTTTAAATCTCACATCTCTTTATCTCCAAGATCCGGCCAGCAAAGGAAGAAGAAGGACCCATTTCCTTAACACAAAGCATCTTAGGAGTTTAACTCCACCATATTTTTTCTTTAGAGAATTTCCGGGGCTAAAAAACCCCCCTTTTTCCCCGCTGGTGCGCTAGCGCTCGAGCGCAAAGCGCCCACGTGCCGACACGTGGCGCGCTTGCGCTCCAGCGCTCTGCGCTCGAGCGCAAAGCGCCCTCGTGCCGACACGTGGCGCGTTGCGCTCCAGCGCTCTGCGCTCGAGCGCAAAGCGCCCACGTGCCGACACGTGGCGAGCTTGCGCTCAAGCGCCCAGGCGCTGGCCCCACGTGCCGACACGTGGCGCGCTTGCGCTCCAGCGCTCTGCGCTCGAGCGCAAAGCGCCCTCGTGCCGACACGTGGCGCGTTGCGCTCGAGCGCAAAGCGCCCTCGTGCCGACACGTGGCGCGTTGCGCTCCAGCGCTCTGCGCTCGAGCGCAAAGCGCCCTCGTGCCGACACGTGGCGCGTTGCGCTCCAGCGCTCTGCGCTCGAGCGCAAAGCGCCCACGTGCCGACACGTGGCGCGCTTGCGCTCAAGCGCCCAGGCGCTGGCCCCACGCATCCTTTGGATGTCTTTTTCCCCATTTTTTTTATATATACATATGTATACAAATGTACACATACACATACTCCACGACACTGTCCCTGTTAGAAAAAAATTTCTAACGGGACGCTGCCCCGCACCCCGCAAGGGGGCTGCTAGCCCCCTTGACCCCCGTAAAAACTCTGCGTGGCTCCCGATATATCCAAAACCCCCTTTTAAAACAAAACACACGCACACCGCACATTGAGTTCGCATGACCAGTTTAACCCGTTAATCGGAGGTTCCCTCGCCCCAAAGGCGATGGGTAATTAACGGCAGCTTAGTCTGCGGCTGCCGGAGATTCGGATCCCCATAATCATTAAACCCCAGCCTACCCTAGGCATGGGGAATCTGTAGTACGCCTGACAAGCGTGCGCATATTCCCATCTCAATGGGGTGACGAAAAACACCCTATAGATTCTGGCACGCCCGGTGGGACCAATCTCTCCTCCCATATTTCGGGTTAAACGTTCATGCGAACTCAATCAATATATATATCGATTGCCTATACTGAAATGATGTTCTTTTTTCCGTGCAGCAATCAACCTTCGACGACAATGTCTCCCCAGACGAATTCAGCTTCCAACGTGACCCCGATTCCGTACGTGGTCAAGATCAACGCTCGTGTGGTTCTCCCTGCAAGCCTCAGTCAACAGTGGGAGGAACCGCCCCGCCAGTTTGGCTCCGTCGTCATCTACCCTGCCGGAAGCGCTCATCTGGCGGAAATCCCGGCGGAACAGGTGGCCAAGCCGGTCCCAAGGGGCAAGAGGCCGAATGTTGTGATTGCTAAGGCACCACAACCGAAACTTAAGATGGTGTCTGAACGACTCCCTGGTGCCCCAGCTGGGGGCAAGACTTCCGGTGCGAAGGGCAACATCAAACGTCGCGGACGAGCTCAGGCAGTGACTCCAACAAATGCATAATCGAGCGTATCTCCAAGGCCCTCCATCGCCCGGTCTGCGGCGTCTTCCCAAAGAGCCGAAGTCTGCCAGGTGCTTAGAACGGAAAAGTTAAGACAGAAGCGGCTCAGGTATCGAGCCAACAAGAGGGCCAGGGCTTCGGCCAAATGGAATCGTGTGAAGTTCCAAGTGCAGGGTTGCCCTGCGACGACGGCTGAGTCGGACGTAAGAATCAGCAATTCCTTCGAGCCTCTGAAGTGGGTTCAGAAAAACGCCATGACCGCCAGAATCAAGAAGACAGCGGTCCGAACAGTGCCACAAAGAGACGTGTCCTGGCCCCAACAGGAAAAGTATGACATTGTCTCTTCAAGAGTCTATCAAGCACTCTGTGCCGCACGAAAGCAGCGGGGCAAACCCAGAAAAGAAGCGCCAGCACCATTCAAGAACCTGGTTAGGCCAGCCGACTTCAATCGACTACCAGCTACCGAAGAAAGGGGGTC
Organism: Agapanthus africanus; assembly: GCA_030015575.1. Taxonomy (NCBI): domain Eukaryota; kingdom Viridiplantae; phylum Streptophyta; class Magnoliopsida; order Asparagales; family Amaryllidaceae; genus Agapanthus; species Agapanthus africanus. Next base: position 189,996,430 of record CM057340.1, read on the forward strand.
AAGACAACGATCCGTGAAATCAGCCGCCAATGATAGAAAGATGGCCGGATATATCATCCATACGGTCTATATGGCGGTCGGGCGCCCCAGCGACAACCTTCGCAGCAAAAGCAAGGATGGGGCCACCACATCCCAAGCTCAATCTAGCCTGAATGTGGTTGCCGCTGCCCAAGAACAGCCGCCCCCGCTGGATGAAGAAAACCCTCTCGATGAGGATGATAGGCAGAAAGACCCCTCGGTCCATGCAGAGTCAAGCTCAGACAGCGAGGAAGAGCTGACTTTCCGCCCCAGGACCGCAGAGCAAGAGCTGCTTCAAGAGCTTCGAAAACAGCTCAGGAGCAAGGATAAAGAGATGGCCAAGCTCTATTCGAAAATTGACGACCTAAAAAATATTGTGATGCAGCTTACGGCTCAAATTGCTCGAGCGTCTCCCAATCAAGCACAAGCCGCTACTAATCAGCCGGGTGATGACAATCCGAGGCAGCCAATGCCTGTTTCTTCGGGTCCAAGACTGGTCGAGCCTATGAAAGCCGGCCACACTCTGCTTCTGGGGACGCCTTGGCCCCAGATAGCACTATCCCGCTAACACAGGATCGGATAATGGATTTGGTCACCAGCAAGGTTAAAACATTGGTGGCCGAAGCTGAAGCTCAGAAAGAAATCGGCAGTAGTGGGCGGCCATACCCGCGCAGTACGATCTGATTGAGTTCCCAAGCGGCTACGTCATTCCTAAGTTCGGAAGATTTGATGGAACGGGGAATGCAAATCAGCACGTTGCCCACTTCAAAGCATCGTGCGGAAATACAGGGGGCAATGACGCGCTCCTTCTTCGTCAGTTTGTCAACAGCCTGACCGGTGTCGCTTTGGACTGGTACGCAAGCATACCAGACGGGTCCATCATTACCTTTGCCCAAATGGAGTCTCTATTTCGGCAAAGGTTCATGAGCGTCAGTGATAAAATCTCCATTGCCGACCTTGTGAGGACCAAGCCGGGGAAGAATGAAAGCAACACTGACTTTATCGCCCGATGGCGTAATCTCACGGTCAAGTGCAAACCGCCGCTGGAGCAGGACCAGTCCGTCAGCCTTCTTATTGGGAACCTCAGCAATTGGATGGTCCCATTCTTGTGTACAGCTGGTCTCAAGACATTTCAGGAGCTAACCAAGAAAGTCCAAATGCTGGAACGCTCGAAGCAAGAGTCCCCGCCGGACTCTCAGAGAGACAAAACTTGGAAAAGCAAGCGGGACGACAGCCGTAGAAGCGGGAGTTCCAGCAGTACTAATGTCTTCAATGCATCCGACAATGAAGAAAAGCGAAGGGCGGGCGAATCCAAAACCAACCGGTCTCGAAAGCCATTGCTGGGAGGAGATGGGCCTTCCCTAGAGGAGAAGAAGAACAAGGTTTACTCTTTCAGAAGGGACAAGGTCCGTAAGATATTTAAAGATGCCTTGAACAACGGCTTACAATTTCCGGAGTCAAAAAGACCCCAAGAAGCAAAAATGACCGACAATCCTCTGTATTGCCCGTACCACCGAGTAGTGAGCCATGCGATCGAAAATTGCTATATCTTCAAAGACTGGGTCGAGAAGCAGTACAAGGCTGGAGAGATCGAGCTGTCCAAAAGCGTGTTGGTGAACAATCAAGTTGCAACCGCCAACTTTATACAGACAGAAGTTGAAGCCTTCTGGGAGCAGACAGCTGAACCTGCTGCCCTGACAAACGAAACTGACTCATCGCGGCCTCCGTGGAGTACACACATATCTAATAAGATGAAGAAGATGCTAAAGCTACTTCAGAAAGAGCCCAGGATGGAATGGGAAGGACCGAAGAAGCCTACCAGTCCAGCTGCCAATGCGACTCCATCAGGCTCAAAATCCAAGAAGCTTAAGAAGAAGAAAAGTGCAGCTCGGCGCGAAAAAGAGTCTGCAGGGAAATCAACCATTCAAAAATATATTGATTCCCTCGAAGAATATGAACAAAAGGAAAGAACATTGATTCAATTGAAGGAGTTCTTCCCTGTACAAGCGGCTGAAATTCTGGAGGAGTTAGAAGAAGACTCCAATGAAGAGATCCCAGTAGTGACCTGCTACGCCATCCATCTTGGCAGCGACTCGGAAGAGGAGCTCTGTTTTCCCGAAGAGGACGAAGTGCTCGCCACAACGGCCAATCAAATCCAGCTCAGAAGCGGCAGGGCTCTACCGCCAAATCAGGGCAACGCCCCAAAAGGGAAGGAAAAACAAGTAGCTAATGAAGAAGATGGCAGAGAACCGGCTGATGAAAACACAAGTCCTTCCTCGGTGGACTATAATGTCTTGGCACATCTCCGGAAGCTTCCGTCTCTCTTGAGCATCTACGACGCCTTGGTCCTATCTAAGGAGCTTAGAGATGTTCTCATTCACGCTCTACAAAGCCTCGAGCGGTATCAGGCTCACTTTGCGGAAATTAATATGAAAGAAGCCCAGCACGCTTTGCATGCCGCCGTAGTCACATTTAAGGATGAAGACTTGCTACTGGGAACGGCTGAGCATAATCGACCGCTTTACGTGACCGGGTACAGTGACGGAGATCGAATTAATTGCATATTGATTGATCCGGGGTCCTCAGTGAACATCATGAACTTGCGAACTCTGAAGAGTTTGTCAATGGACGTCCGACACCTGTCAAGGGAAAGGATTGTCATTCAAGGCTTCAACCAAAATTGCCAGCAAGTTCTGGGGTCTATAGCTTTGCCAATCAAATTCGGGGATCTGCAAACTGAAGCTAAGATATACGTGATCGACGCCAACACGTCTTATAAGATTCTCTTGGGGCGGCCGTGGCTCCACGATTACGGCATCATTCCGTCAACTCTCCATCAATGCATGAAGTATACTAAAAATGGCGAAGAAAGACGCATTGACGGAGACATCCAGCCGTTCGGTGTGCATGAAGTCCGATATGAAGATTCTCGGTACTTTATGAACCACCAAAATGCTAAGCCACAACTGACTGAGGATAGACTGGCCCCAAGACTCAAAAGCAAATCTACGCCGGCTATCACTTTCAAAAGCAAAAATACCCAAGTGCGCCCGCATTTCGGCAGCGATACTGATGAGTCCGATGCTGGAAGTCCGTCCTTCCACAAAACTCGCCCTTATTTCGGTAGCGATACGGACGAATCTATTACTGAAGGCCCATCTAGCAGCAAAGCCCGCCCTCATCTTGGCAGTGACATTGAAGAGTCAGAAGAAGAGGACCTGCCGTGCAACAGCTGTGCAGATGGCCCCCCATGCAGCAAGCGAAACTACGAGAGACCTTCGAAGTCGCAGAAGGGTCCGTAGCCGTCACAAGGGTACCAGAGCAGATGTGCAAAGAGCTCGATGCGTTGTCAGTCTCCACCATAGACCAGCTGAAAACTTTCTACGTTCCCGGGAGGAAAAGTGGACAGAAGGGCATCCTGTTTTATGGGTCAAACCCCGTTGTGCATCCGGACGATTTGTCTGTCGCATGCCTTCCATACGAAAGAGGCATAAGGGCCGTCCTCAATCCCAGATACTATGCGCCCGAGATGCGGGAATACTTCAAAAAGTGCGGATGCCGGTTATATCAAACGGAGTCCGAAGGGCTATGGCATCCACCCCAGGTCCGAGCACTCATCGATGGACGAATTCCAGATAAACGGGGCATAGGCTACGTTCAACCTGATTCCAATGCATGCTACATGATCCATGTTGGTGAGGCCAGCGAAAGATCAAATGATGATGATAATATAGCCGAGCCAGAAGAAGCTCCTCAAGAGCTCGAAGATGGCGGACAAGCAACCTTTGACGAGCTAACCGAGATTGACTTAGGAACGCCCGATAATCCAAGGCCGACCTATATCAGCTCACTCTTGTCGGAGGAAATGAAAGAGCAGATAATTGCCCTGCTGCATGAGTTCGTCGACTGCTTCGCGTGGACGTACAAAGAAATGCCAGGCCTTTCCCCTGAAGTGGCTGTGCATAAGCTGGCTATATCTCCTGATGCTAAGCCAGTCAAACAAGCCCCACGAAGAATGAGAAGGGAACTAGAAGAAAAAGTCATCGAGGAAACCAAGAAGCTCATCGATGCCGGCTTCATCAGGGAAGAGAAATATGCGGACTGGATCGCATGCATAGTCCCAGTGAAGAAGAAAAATGGGCAGATCCGAGTTTGTGTCGACTTTAGGGACCTCAACAAGGCATGTCCTAAAGACGACTTCCCGCTACCGGTCATGGAAATGATGGTCGATGACACCTCAAATTACGAACTGTTCACCTTTATGGATGGCTCGTCCGGATACAATCAAATCAAGATGTCGCCTGAGGATGAGAAGCACACAGCGTTTCGAACTCCGATCGGAATATATTGCTACAAGGTGATGCCGTTCGGACTGAAGAACGCAGGTGCTATATATCAAAGGGCAATGACCAATATCTTCGATGACCTAATTCATAAAGTCGTCGAATGCTATGTTAATGATCTGGTCGTCAAGACTAAAGCCAAGGCCGATCATATCCAAGATCTCAGGACCGTTCTCACCAGACTGAGGGAATACGATCTAAAGATGAATCCTCTGAAGTGCGCTTTTGGCGTGTCATCGGGAAAATTCCTGGGCTTCATAGTCCGACATCGAGGGATCGAAGTTGACCCATCAAAGATAAAGGCTATCATGGAGATGCCCCCTCCGAAGAGTCTGACGCGGCTAAGGTCTTTTCAAGGCAAGCTTGCTTATATACGGAGGTTTATCTCAAATTTATCGGGGAGATGTAGGCCCTTCTCAAAGCTCATGAAGAAAGGAGCTCCTTTTATCTGGGATGCTGAATGTCAAGCAGCGTTCGAAAGCATCAAACAGTACTTGTTGCACCCTCCAGTGCTGGCCGCTCCCATTCCAAATAAACCGTTGATTCTCTACACTGCCGCGCTAGATGAGTCACTCGGTGCGCTCCTTGCCCAGAATAACGAGGAGGGGAAGGAACATGCCCTCTACTACCTCAGTCGAACTCTAGTCGGGGCGGAACACAACTATTCCCTAATCGAGAAGCAATGCCTGGCTCTGATATTTGCTGTGAAGAAGCTGAGGCACTATCTGCTTGCTCATCGGGTTATGCTAATCTCCAAGGTCGATCCGCTCAAACACTTGATTATCAGAGCGAGCCTAGCCGGCAGAATGGCAAGATGGGCTGTTATGCTACTCGAGTTTGACATAGTTTATACTCCCCAGAAAGCAGTAAAAGGGCAAGCTCTTGCAGACTTTCTCGCTGCTCATCCCATACCAGAGGGATCGCCGCTAAATTGTGAGTTACCCAACGAACAAGTGCTGCACCTCGAGGAAGACGAGCCATATTGGGAGCTCTACTTTGATGGGGCTTCATCAATAAGGAGCTCCGGCAGATCAAGCGTCCTGGAGGTAAAAGCGGGGATAGGATTGGTGTTCACCACGCCATCAATGGGAACCCTGCGGCGTTCTTTCGCTCTCACCGAGCCTCGGACAAACAATGAAGCTGAGTATGAAGCTCTGATAGCTGGTTTGGAGCTCGCCATAGAAATGGAAATCCGTCGGCTATGAGTTTACGGTGACTCCCAGCTCGTCGTCAACCAAGTAAGCGGCGATTATAAAATATACAAACCCGAGTTAGCTCGGTACAGAGGCCGAGTGGTGGAACTCATGAAACGGTTCACTCACATTGAACTAATGAGAGTCCCTAGAGCGTTGAATGGGAAGGCTGATGTACTCGCTCGCCTGGCCAAGGAGCTGGCTGATCCTGACATGGACGAAATTCTGATCACAGTCAGGAGCCGGAAAATTCTACCCCCAGTCTCTCTACGAGAAGAGGAAAGCGCGGAACAGAAGAGCAGACCTGCGGAAGAAGCTTCGATCATCCAAGACGAGCCCGATTGGAGAGAACCCTCCATAGAGTACCTCCGATACGACAAGCTGCCCGAAGAAAAATCTGCGAGGATTCAGCTGAAGAAAAGAGCTCTCCGATACGTGTTTGTAAATGACACGTTATACCGCAGGTCATATAACCAACTCTGGCTCAGGTGTCTGTCATTGGCCGAAGCCCAAAAGGTCATGAAAGATGTTCACTCGGGCGTTTGCGGTGCTCACCAATCCGGCCCCAAGATGCGACTTCAAATCAAACGGCTTGGGTATTACTGGCCCACCATGATACGGGATTGCGGAGAACATGCAAAGAAATGTCAGATCTGCTAAATCCATGGTGATTTCATTCACAAGCATCCCAATCCGCTGCATCCTACGGTGGCGTCGTGGCCCTTCGAAGTCTGGGGCACCGACATTGTTGGCCCAATTGATCCTCCATCATCTAAAGGCCACCGGTTCATACTGGCCGCGATAGACTACTTCTCCAGATGGGCTGATGCTGTCCCGCTAAAAGAAGTCAAGACTAAAGATATTCTGACATTCTTCCAGCATAATATTCTATACCGCTTCGGCACACCAAGAAGAATCATTTCTGACAACGGGCCTTCTTTCAAGAGCTTCAATGTCTCAAGGTTCGCTACTCAGCACAAGATAGACTAGAGATATTCCTCCATCTATAATCCAAGAGCCAATAGGCTAGCCGAAGCCTTTAATAAGACTCTATGCAAGCTCCTGAGGAAAAATGCTTCAGCCAACAAGAGAGACTGGAATCTCAAACTTCACGAGGCGTTGTGGGCATATCGTACCACGCACCGTACTCCAACTCAGTCTACTCCATACTCATTGCTCTTCGGAGTGGAGGCGGTCCTCCCCCTCGAAGTCGAAGTTCCAAGCTTAAGAATGGCCGTTCAGCACGAGTTGACGGAGGAGGAAAACGTGTTCCTTCGACTTGAAGAGCTCGATGCCCTCGAAGAAAAGAGGCTCGCGGTGCAGCAAAATCTGGAGCTATACCGAGCCCAAATGTCACGGGCCTATGACAAGATAACCCGTCTTCGCGCTTTCAAGAAAGGTGAATTGGTGTTGGTCCTTAAAAGACCGATTATCCTCAATCGACATGCCAAGGGAAAATTCGAGCCAAACTGGGAAGGACCATACGTCATCGAGAAAGTGTTCGACGGAGGATCCTACCAACTAATAGGTGCCGAGGGAGAAAGGCCCATGCCACCCATCAATGGCCGATATCTTAAGAAATACTACACATGAATGCTCCAAGTCGCAGGCGAATTGAGCACATCAGCCCTACGGTCTGGATCATATATCCTACAAAACCGTATACAATCCACGGGCGTAAATGACCCCTATTTCTCCCAAATCTTGCCGGTGAGACTACTTTTAAAGTCCCACCAGCGGCAAAAAAAAAGGAAAGAAAAAAAAAGAAAAAAAGAAAAGAAAAATAAAAAGGTATGTCCACAAGCAAAACGGGCACGGATGAAAACCCGAAAGGGCTCCGTGAGTAAAAACAGCAGGACTACCGGCGAGTTTGTGAAAACCCGAAAGGGCGCAAACTCGTGAAAAGAGATGAATACACTCGCAAAGTCCTCTCGACCTTGTGAGGAGAAAACCCCTGCGTGAGATCCTTACGACTCACAAAGGAGCAACACACTTAGGAATCCTCACGATTCCTAAGGAGAAAATACACCTGCGGGATCCTTACGACTCGTAGGGAGAAAATGCTTTTATGGGACACTCACGGCCCATAAAATTGAAAAGCCTTAGGTGATAGGGACCCAAACCTGTCTCCTAAGCCATCGTTCCCCAACGGGCAACGGCAAATGATGAGTCGCTCCTGGCATTTCGCTTCAGTGTTAGCGGTGCTGATGCCGACCAAAAACCCAAATCCTAAGTCCTCCCAAGGCAAATGATGAGTTGCTCCTGGCATTATTCCAGTGCAGCAATGCTGATGCCAAACAAGATCCAAATTCCAAGTCCCCAACCCCAAAGTGGCGAATGATGAGTCGCTCCTGGTACCATATTCCAGTGTAGCGACGCAGACGCCAAACAAATTCCAAATCCCATACCCCAACGGCGAATGATGAGTCGCTCCTGGTACCACATTCCAGTCCAGCGATGCAGACGCCAACAAAGCCCTGAAATTTTTCCGGCCCTACGGTCTGGATCATACATCCTGCAAAACCGTATACAATCCACGGGCGTAAAACAATCCCAACCTCTCCCAAGTCCTACCGGTGAGACCACATTCAAATTCCCCCCTAAAAAAAATTCCCAAATCCTCCCGGGGCAAATGATGAGTTGCTCCTGGCATTATTCCAGTGCAGCAATGCAGATGCTAAACAAAAACCAAAATCCAATTCCTCAAAATTCTCCCGGCCCTACGGTGGGTCCCCAAGTTAACCATCGTATACAATCCACGGGCTCAAATAATTCTCATCATACCCGTGCCCCACTGTAATCACCAGTTACGCGGCTGGTCTCCGCTTTGGGAATGATGCTCCATTGATAAGACCCACTCATGTGTCCTCACGATATATGAGGAGAACAAACCTTTGTGGGATCCTTACGACTCATAAAGGAAAAATACACTTAGGAGTCCTCACGACTCCTAAGGAGAAAATACACCTGCGGGATCCTTACGACTCATAGGGAGAAAATGCTTTTATGGGACCCTCACGACCCATAAAATTGAAAAGCCTTAGGTGATAGGGATCTAAACCTGTCTCCTAAGCCATCGCTCCCTAATCCACAAACGGCGAATGATGAGTCGCTCCTAGTATCATATTCCAGTGCAGCGATGCAGACGCCAACCAAATTCCAAATCCCATACCCCAACGGCGAATGATGAGTCGCTCTTTGTACCATATTCCAGTGCAGCGATGCAGACGCCGACAAAGTCCCGAAATTTTTCCGGCCCTACGGTCTGGATAATACATCCTGCAAAATCGTATACAATCCACGGGCGTAAAACAATCCCAACCTCTCCCAAGTACTACCGGTGAGACCACATTCAAAGTCCCCCCCAAAAAAAAAATCCTCCCGGGGCAAATGATGAGTTGCTCCTGGCATTATTCCAGTGCAGCAATGCAGATGCCAAACAAAAACCAAAATCCCAAAATCCTCTCAATGACAGATGATGATTCGCTCCTGGTACCATATTCCATTATAGCGATGCTGATGTCAACCCAAATCAAAATCAATAAGTCAACATCCACTCCGACACCGCAGAAAGCGGAGTAAGTCAGAATCCAATCTCGACACCACGGAGCAAGTCAAGTTTACCCCTGACACTGCAAGAAGCCGAGCAAGTCAAATCAAGAACCGACCGTCCAAGTCGCTAAAAGGGCAGCACCGACCGTCCACGTCGCTAAAAGGGCAGCACCGACCGTCCAAGTCGCAAAAAGGGCAGAACCGACCGTCCACGTCGCTAAAAGGGCAGCACCGACCGTCCAAGTCGCAAAAAGGGCAGAACCGACCGTCCAAGTCGCTAAAAGGGCAGCACCGACCGTCCACGTCGATAAAAGGGCAGCACCGACCGTCCAAGTCGCAAAAAGGACAGAACCGACCGTCCACATCGCTAAAAGGGCAGCACCGACCATCCAAGTCGCAAAAAGGGCAGAACCGACCGTCCAAGTCGCTAAAAGGGCAGCACCGACCGTCCACGTCGCTAAAAGGGCAGCACCGACCGTCCAAGTCGCAAAAAGGGCAGAACCGACCGTCCACGTCGCTAAAAGGGCAGCACCGACCGTCCAAGTCACAAAAAGGGCAGAACCGACCATCCACGTCGCTAAAAGGGCAGCACTAACCGTCCACGTCGCTAAAAGGGCAGCACCGACCGTCCAAGTCGCAAAAAGGGCAGAACCGACCGTCCACGTCGCTAAAAGGGCAGCACCGACCGTCCAAGTCGCAAAAAGGGCAGAACCGACCGTCCACGTCGCTAAAAGGGCAGCACCGACCGTCCACGTCGCTAAAAGGGCAGCACCGACCGTCCAAGTCGCAAAAAGGGCAGAACCGACCGTCCAAGTCGCAAAAAGGGCCGCAACGACCGTCCATGTCGTAAAAAGGGCAGTGCCAGCTTCCCAAAAGGTGGGAACCGAATCAAGTCGCCTCCATGTGAAAGAAGATCCATCAATTTCATGCACACGACCTACATATGTGGTGTGCATTTATTGATGGGGGGCAATTTGTTGGGGTAAAAATTTACACCCCGGTTGACCAAGTCAAAATCAAAGTCAACCCCAAGCCAAGTGGGCCCAAGCCCAGATCCAGTGGGCCCATGCCCGGGTCGAGCCAGAACATGAAGCGGCCGGCCTCTCCCTATGCCAAGATAAAATTTTGTAATAAATAATTTTGTTGTATTTCTTTTGTTTTGTTTTATGGATAAATGTAAGAAAAATAGGCATAAAGCCAAATTTTTGTAAAGCCCATGGCTTATGTGTAAAAAGAAATGGCACATGAGCTATGAGATAGGCAAAATGCCATTTTGTGAAGCCCAAGGGGCTATGTGTAAAGTGTATAGCCTATAAAGGCAAAGATAATGAAATATCTCAACAACTTTTTTCTCTCCAAAAAAAAAAGCTTCAGATCTGAGATCTTTTTTCCTTCTTCAAGGTTCCAAAATCTTCTTCTTTCTTTTGAATTAAATCAAGAGTTTTACTCTTCCTTTTTCAAAACTAAATAGTTTTCCACCACAAAACCAATTAAGGGGAACTCAGATCTGCCATCAGATCTCAAAAAGAAAAGATTTTTAAATCTCACATCTCTTTATCTCCAAGATCCGGCCAGCAAAAGAAGAAGAAGGACCCATTTCCTTAACCCAAAGCATCTTAGGAGTTTAACTCCACAATATTTTTTCTTTAGAGAATTTCCGGGGCTAAACACCCCCTTTTTCCCCGCTGGTGCACTAGCGCTCGAGCGCAAAGCGCCCACGTGCCGACACGTGGCGAGCTTGCGCTCCAGCGCGCCCACGTGCCGACACGTGGCGCGTTGCGCTCCAGCGCTCTGCGCTCGAGCGCAAAGCACCCTCGTGCCGACACGTGGCGCGTTGCGCTCCAGCGCGCCCACGTGCCGACACGTGGCGCGTTGCGATCCAGCGCTCTGCGCTCGAGCGCAAAGCACCCACGTGCCGACACGTGGCGCGCTTGCGCTCAAGCACCCAGGCGCTGGCCCCACGCATCCTTTGGATGTCTTTTCCCCCCCGTTTTTTTATATATACATATGTATACAAATGTACACATACACATACTCCACGACACTGTCCCTGTTAGAAAAAAATTTCTAACGGGGCGCTGCCCCGCACCCTGCAAGGGGGCTGCTAGCCCCCTTGACCCCCGTAAAAACTCTGCGTGGCTCCCGATATATCCAAAATCCCCTTTTAAAACAAAACACACGCACACCGCACATTGAGTTCGCATGACCAGTTTAACCCGTTAATCGGAGGTTCCCTCGCCCTAAAGGCGATGGGTAATTAACGACAGCTTAGGCCGCGGCTGCCGGAGATTCGGATCCCCATAATCATTAAACCCCAGCCTACCCTAGGCAGGAGGAATCTGTAGTACGCCTGACAAGCGTGCGCATATTCCCATCTCAATGGGGTGACGAAAAACACCCTATATAAATAATTTTGGATAAACAATTTACAATATATCATCCATACAAGATTTTCCACTTCTAAAAATGTTAAACTAGTTATTATAACCCTACTTAATTAATAAAAACCATAACTTAATTTTATAAAGTCTAACTTGAATTTTAAAACTTGTAGATAGGAATTATTTATTAAATCTAATTATGCTTAAATGAAACATCGAATAACAATAAATCAAAAGAAGAAGATTTATACCTCCACAACATGAAATCCAAACACGAAAATAAGCCTCCAAAATGAATGCTTTTCATCTCCAAAATCCATGTAAAGATGAGCAAAGAATAGAGGGTAGGAATTAATTAGGATTTTGTGGGGTTTTTATTGAATTTTTGATGAATTTTGATGATTTTTAATACAAAAATGATGGGTGAAAAATTTTGGGGCTGCCCATGGAGGTGAGGCCGGCCATGAGGTGAGGAAAAGAGAGGAGAGTGAGAAAAGGTGAAGAAAAGTGTAGAAGGTTTCACAAAAATATCACACAATTAAGTCTTTTCATGAATTTATTTAAAAATTCTTTATTTTCTTCACTCCATTTGACCTAGAATGGTCTAGAACCATTGTAAAATTTTGAAAATAAATTTTGCATGAAACACACTTGATTCTAAGATGCAATGGTTCATTTTTGTAAATTAAACCCATTCAAATTTGTAATTTACACTAATTTAGTGTAAAAATAAAGGTTATGTTAATATTTAAAATAATTAATTTAAGAAAAATATTTAATTAAACTACAAAATTAATAAGTGGATAAATAAACACCATTTACTAGTAATAACATAATTAAAATAGGTATTTTTAAATTTATAGTGAAAAATAATTACGGTTTAGTTTTATGAAAACTACGTTTTACTTTACCGAAAATTATAAAATTCACTTAAACGATTTTATTTATTTAATTAATTATTTAATTATTTTTAAAATGTTACACGATCCTACTGTGAGTATATACTACTTATCAGGAGATTCGTCACTTAACGATCAATGCTATAAACCAAGTAGGTGCCTAGAAAGGTGTCAGTGGGGTTACGCCCCCAGAGAAAAGAGGTTATTTAATTAAGTAACTTCGCGAAAGCGTTGGAAAACCTCCCTCGAAGTATCGACACTGACCTGGCTGAACGGTTAAGCAAGAATTGTATGGTGAGAATAGTCTTGGCTAATTCTTCTTTTATGGTTTGAGGAGGGATTCGAGAAACAGTGGGAGCCATCCTGTTTAGATAAATTGAAAACCATTCTAAACTTGCAAGAGCATCATGCTAAAATGTTTTCTTCTCTCTCTCTTAATTGTAGCGACCTTGTGACCACGACTAGGTTACATCTAGATAATAAATTGACTGAATCTTACTTATATGAGTGGCAAAAGTCTGTCCAGATGTCCATTGCCTATGACAAGCTGGACCACCCTATTACTACTCAAGATCCCGCCGTCCCAGGTCCAGTTTCCACTGTCGCGGATATGGATATCTGTCAAACAAGGGAAAAAGATAAAGCGAAAGCTAAGTGCCTCTTGTTAGCTTCAGTTGATGGTGTATACCAGAAGCAGCACGAGAAGATGGACTTAGTTTCCATCTTTCTCCATAACAAAGATTTATATGGAGAGCAATCTCATATCGCAAGATATGAGACCTCGAACGAATTAATTCAAGCGAGGTTGGCTGACGGGTCATCTGTAGGGGACAACGTCCTTACAATGACTAGCTGTATTGATGAGCTTCAAGACCTGGAGACCGTGTTGGGAAACGAGTCAGATACTGACTTGATTCTACAGTCTCTGCCTCCTACCCTGAAGGAAACCAGGGAAGTAGAAGGAAAGAGAAGGGCAAAAGTTTCGGGACTGGATATAGTAAAAGAGGGACGTTCCTATTGTTACAGGAATGAACATTGGTAGAATGATTGCAGGGCTAGCAAAGCCAGAAGCCAGGATTCGAAGCATGTTGTGGCTTCAGCCTCAAGTGTATTTGTTATTGAGAACTGTTTGTCAGTTAACCCTACTTCCTGGGTATTGGATACCGGGTCAGGATCTCACATCTGTAATTCGTTACAGGCTTTGAGAAACCGTAGGGTTATCAGGATAGGTGATATGACCCTCACAGTTGCTAACGGAATGAGCATGGACGCTGAATCCGTAGGGGAATATCATCTTGGACTGATAACTGGGCAGATATTGATTCTGCGTAACTGTTTTTATGTACCAGGTACAACTTGTAATATCATATCTGTATCCTTACTTTCTAAGGAAGGATATGATTTTACTTTTATAAGCGATGTGGTTCACATCCACTTAAATCAAGTTATGATTGGGTCAGGTACATTACAAAACGGAATATACGTATTAAATCAAACTCAGATTTTCAGTATCCAGAACACACTTAAAAGAAAGTCTCCGGAATTAAATCAAGCTTTCTTATGGCATTGTAGACTGGGTCACATCAATGAGAGAAGGTTAACTAAGTTACATAGAGAATGATATTTGAATCCGTTCGAATATCAATCTTATGCTACTTGTGAATCTTGTCTCATAGGAAAGATGACAAAGACTCCGTTTACTGGACACGGAGTAAGAGCAAGCGAGCTCTTAGGACTCATACACAATGACGTGTGCGGTCCAATGTCTACACATGCGCAAGAAGGTTATTCCTACTTCATTACTTTTACGGATGATTTCTCTAGGTATGGATATGTCTTCTTAATGAAGCATAAATCCGAGGCTTTTGAGAAATTCTAAGAATACAAGAATGAAGTGGAAAACCAAACCGGCAAAAGTATCAAGACACTGAGATCTGATCGAGGTGGTGAATACTTAAGTGCCGAGTTCCTGGGTTACCTAAAAGAGAAAGGAATTCTCTCTCAGCTTACTCCTCCATACACACCACAACACAACGGTGTATCAGAAAGGAGGAATCGAACCCTATTGGATATGGTTCGTTCCATGATGAGTAAGGCTGAGTTACCGCGATCATTCTGGGGATATGCACTAGAATCAGCTGCATATCTTTTGAACCAGGTTCTTACCAAAACTGTGCCTACCACACCATATCAGATGTGGAGTGGTAAGAAACCCTGTCTAAAACATTTTAAAACATGGGGATGTCCAGCTTTTGTAAAAAGGCAGCATACGGACAAGCTCGAGGCACGCTCAGTGCAGTGTAAGTTTGTGGGATATCCAAAGAACTCCAAGGGATATTATTATCACGCAGAGGAACAAAAGGTTTTTGTTTCTCGTCATGCCCATTTCTTAGAAGCTGAATTTTTAGGAAATCAGAAGAATGGGAGCGAAATAGAACTGGAAGAAATTCCAGAACCACAAACTACTACTGAAAGTATGGTAGAACCAGAGATTTCAGAAGAAAGGGACATCTCGACGCCACTCCGTAGGAGTAGTAGGCAATCTCATCCGCCCGAGAGATACTACGGTTTTCTCATAGACGGGGATAGAGAGGATTGCACTATTGACTATGATGAGCCTACTAGCTTCCAGCAAGCCATTCAGAGCGGTGACTCAGTGAAATGGCTGGATGCAATGCGGGCCGAAATGGAGTCCATGTACACTAACAAAGTATGGACTTTGGACGTTGCTCCAGATGGGGTAAAACCCGTAGGATGCAAATGGATCTTCAAAAAAAAGATTGGTGTAGATAGACAGGTTGAAACCTATAAGGCTAAACTGGTTGCAAAGGATTTCCGTCAAAGACCTGGTTTGGACTATGACGAAACCTTTTCTCCAGTAGCTATGCTTAAATCCATTCGGGTCCTTCTTGCTATTGCTGCCTTCCACGATTATGAGATCTGGCAGATGGACGTAAAGACGGCTTTTCTAAATGGAAATTTAGAAGAGAGCGTCTATATGGATCAACCAGAGGGATTCATTTAGAGTGGGAGCAGCGGTAAAGTATGCAAGTTGCTTAAATCCATTTATGGACTAAAGCAGACATCACAGAATTGGAACATCTGTTTTGATGATGCTGTCAAAGAATTTGACTTTATCAAAAATCCAGATGAACCTTGCATATACAGTTAGATTGTAGGGAAAGCTGTAGTATTCCTCGTCTTGTACGTGGATGACATTCTCCTAATAGAAAATGATATTCCTATGTTACAGTCAGTCAAAAGATTCTTGTCACATAAATTCTCCATGAAAGACCTGGGTGATGCCACCTACATTCTGGGGATCCGGATCTATCGTGATAGATCAAAGAGGATGTTGGGACTTTCACAGTCCAGGTACATAGACACCATAGTAAAGAGATTCAGTATGGATGATTCTAAGCGCGGTAACCTACCGGCTTGTCACGGAATCACCCTCTCCAAAGAGATGTCTCCCAAGACTGATTTGGAAAGGGATCGCATGTCGATTGTACCCTACGCTTCTGCGGTAGGCTCTATAATGTATGCGATGTTATGTACCAGACCAGATGTAGCATACGCATTGAGCGTTGTAAGCCGGTATCAGGCAAACCCAGGGGAGAAGCACTGGATAGCAGTAAAGAACATTCTCAAGTACCTAAGGAGGACTAAAGATATGTTCTTGGTGTATGGCAGAAAAGACCTCCAGATTGAGGCCTTTGCCGACTCCGGCTTCCAGAGTGACAAAGATGACTCCAAATCCATGTCGGGTTATGTCTTTACCCTCAATGGAGGGACGGTCTGTTGGAAGAGTTCCAAACAGGAGACCGTTGCTGACACAAGGATGGAAGCAGAGTACATAGCTGCTTGCGATGCCGCAAAAGAAGCTGTCTAGATGAAGAACTTCCTCACAGAACTTCAGGTGGTTCCTACCAATGTTGATCCAATACCTCTGTATTGTGACAACAACGGTGCTATAGCTTTAGCGAAGGAACCCAGGTCCCATCAGAAGTCCAGACACATCTTAAGGCGGTATCCCCTGATCAGGGAGATCGTAGATCGCCGGGAGATCGAGGTGAAGAGAGTAGAGACGGAGAATAACATTGCTGATCCATTCACAAAGGCCCATCCTCAGACGCAGTTCGAGAGGCTATTCGAGATGATAGGTCTACGATATGCCAGCTTATGGCCCTAGTGCAACTGGGAGATTGTTAGTGTATATGTCCTAGGGGCCATTATTGTATCATACTAGGTTGTATATTACTTAATGGAAGCTTGGGATATTAACAGTTGTATATAACAGTCTTGCTAAAAATGGTAGTATGCTACTTGGTTTGTTTCTACTTTAATATGTGCATATGTTTCTTGTAACGTATCACTTATACATATTAGTAGAGCCCATAGGATCTTTGCTTGATTACCAGCGTCGTGATGACAGTCACACTAGTGGGGGCTGGGTAGTCTGTAAGCAACATCCTATACAGGTCCCTGGTCGTTGGATTATCGAGATAGGGCATCGATATTCCGGAGTAGACTAAGTGTGTACGCTTCTCATCTCAGTTGGAGAGATGGTCTGTCCCACAGCCATCAGTACGTCGTACTGGAGATAGTATACAGGTGCTCGTTAGGTTACGGGTACACCGGACAGGACTCGCAGGGGAACTGATTGGTTGGTATTATACCTATCGTTAGTTAACAGTTCCCATGTGACATGAGTACAGCATAGTCCGCAGACTTGACACTGCTACTTCGCCTCGAGTGTGTCCCACTGTTCTTAGATTGCTACCCTACCACGGCTCAAAGGAGTCGTGCAAACAGGTAGCAGTTGGGTGCAGTCCCGAGCACTTGGAGGCAGTGGCGGTTAGACAGGATTCGTCTCTCCCGGTATTAGGAGTTGATATCGCGCTGTGTCAGAGAGCCATTACGCAAAGTCCCTGGCCAGGGCAAGCGAGATTTACTGGTAGGTTCCAGTAGTTTCTCAGGGTGTAATGGGATACGCTCCGACACGACTTATACAGCTATTAGGGGACTGACGCTTGCTGCCCCCTAGGCTCAATATGCGATAGTCTTAGACGAACAGACCAGACTGTACGGAGATTGTCACATCAGGCTCAATAGGAGTTCGGATGGTTTTCCTCATCGGCCTTCTTATCGACATCTACCTGGGGACCGTTACGTACAGCTAGTGCCGCTTGCGGTCTGTGGTTAAACCCACTGCCAGCGTAGTGTTGAGTCTTTAGAGTCCCACACAGAGAGTTTCCCTGCTCCAGGCGAAACGATATAGAGGTCGTATGGTTTTACGACAAGGGTTCGGACGCATACGTGTTTAAACGCACGTACGGCGTTCGGACAGTTTTTACTAGCCGGCTTTGGTTTAAGCCAGATTCTAGTATCAGGTTATTGGATTTATACAGTCTAAAGTTTTTCCGTATTTTCACGGATTGGAGGGGCGTTCTCATAATTTTTCGGGAAGCTTCTAGAAGCATGGTGACTTGGGGGTTAAGGTGGCATAAGCATTTATTGCTTAATGACTCATTTGTGTAATTCATCCATGGAGTTAATGCTTCATTTATGAAGCTAATGACTCATGAGATGAATCACACAAGGTGAATGCATCAACCATGATGATTAATTATATATATTATTTATTTGATAAATTGTTATGGTTGATATATTCTAATGAGTTCATTTTTCAATATCATTCTCATCATCACCTTCTCTCTCCTCAAGCTCTCTCATTCTTGAAACCCTAACCCTAACCTTTCATGTGTTGAGATCTGTCACGACCCGAATATTTCGACTCGTGACCGGCACTTAACCACGCTACGTCTACAGGCGTAACGCGACTAAGTAAGCCGAACCCAGAAATCAAAACCATTTAAAAAAATAGTGAGTGTTGAAAACATTTAGTAAAACATTTAGAAAACCTTAAATAATTCAATAAGTTCTTTTAAAGTTACTTAATCATTTAAATAATTTTGGCAGCATTTCCTTTGTAAAAGTAGCCCCGAGGCCAGGTATAAAAGAGGATATGAGTAAAAATGAGATATAATGAAACAAAACATTCCCAAACGGGAGCAATCACGCCCAACGGCGGAAACCAACATCACAAGAGTAATATACGACGCCGTAGCGAAGAATGAGCAATAAGTAAACATCACAGAATATAAACTGCAAATAAAAACAGTCGGCTCCCACGAGCTCGACACCAGAATACAAAATATACATCATCGTCCTCACACAGTATCTAAGTCCAGTACATAAATGGTAGATGGAGAGTACTAGATACAAAAAGGGATACAATAAAAGTAATCAGATACCACAACCCACCTAAATGCAAAACAGCTCTCGCCGCAACTGTAGTGGTATCTGTAGCCAAAAGATGCAAAAGACAGCCTGCCGCGACAATGCTGAGGGCAACCTGCAAATACTGTGGCACAACGGGGGTGAGTTGCCAACTCGTGAATAGAGATAACATATAAAGGTAATCGCGAGCATGCACATATTGCGCTACTCTAACAAATGCCAGCAGATGATATCAATGCGAAATAAGCAGTATGTGCAATAATCATGCAGATGCTCTGTCAGGTAAAATAACTACAGGATGAGATATATGGTAATCAATGCTGAGCATGGGATAAACAACATCTACACGGAATGTGATTGTTTTATTTTCTTGATTGGATGTAAAAGTATCGAATCAAATAGTCCCCGGCAACGGCGCCATTTGATTGAAACGAATTCTTGATGTGTAGTATAAAATTGTAAAGAAATCACAACCAAAAATATTTGACCGCAATCAACTACGGTGTCGGATTGTAGTTAGTATGTGAGTGCGGATCGTCCTCAGGGAAAGTGTAATCGTTCGTCTTTCGAATTAGATGAGTCGAAACTTTAAAGAAAAGAAAACAAACAATTCATGATTTAAATTTTGTATTTCAAGAAAAAGAAAATATCTAGATCTAATAACAAGAAAAGATAGAATCTAGAATTTATAGTTTGTTGATTTTTCCAAACCAAATATCAAGAATCGAAATGAGGCTCGTAGGAATCGATCGGATCTATAGATGTGATGTAATCTTACAATTACGTATTCTTATCCTTCGATGAATTGATACTAGATCGATGATGATCGACGAGAATTAGGGATTTCTTGTGAAACTAGGGTTTCATCTTATCCCTTGTTCTTTCATTGATACCATTCATATTCTAGCCTCTAGTAAATTCAAGAAACGATCGTAGATCCCTAATTTCGAGCGATCACAATCAAGAAAGCATCGCTACGAAACTAGGTCATCGATTCTTGAACTTGCTAGGGTTTACAAAACTCGTAGGACTTAAAAATAGTATTAAGATTTGTTACATCATCATTCTACAATCGTCTCGACTCCTTTACGAGCGGAGTTTTACTCACACATCACAACAAGAACAACAATTACAAATTGAGATCTAATCATGATGCAAGAATTAAAAGAAAGAAAGATTAAAGAATTTCACCTTTTATTTATATCAACAATTTCATTACATTCGCTCAAGAACTACAAGAGGAAGAATTCGATCGTCGACTTGGCTTCGCTCGTCTCCGTGGATCGCGGATCGGCTTGGATCACTTGCCCGATTGAAGATCGGCTCGGCTCCTAAAAGGTTGAAGGCTTCTCGCTTGATTTGGTACTCAAGATCTTGGATTTGGAGTGGAATTAGGGTTAGGGTTTCGCACAAGCTTTGTCACGAAGCTTGTGGAAGAAGATGATGTAGAATTATTCACTAAAGAGTGATTAAAGAACTAATGATTCACCTCTTAACCATAGGTCTAGGTTCCTATTTATAGATAACTAACCCTAGATCTAGGATTTCAAATTCTAACTTTCCCTCCAAAAGTTTGTTGAGGGAATTCAAATTTCCCTCCAAAAGTTAGTTAGGGGAGAAGGTTCTAGATGTAATTAGTTAGGAGGAGCTTCTAGAATAGGATTAATTAGGAGCTTAATTTAGGATTAGCCTTCTTAATCTTCATTTCTGATCTGGCATTATCTTCGAGGGTATTCTGGAATTCTACATATCAGAAAGCACTGTGGGACCAGAGACAGGAATTGTGCCCAAATTTGGAAGGCTGACGTGGCAGAACCGCGGCTCTTCCGCCGCAATAACAAGGATATGGCCGCCCTTCCGCGGCTCCTTAATGGGCTTGGACCTTGGGTCTTCTGTGGTAGTCTTGGGTCATGTTGTGGGCCTTTATTTTATATACAGAATTGTCTAATTCCTTCTTCACTGTTACCAGATCTGAAATGATTGAATTGGCTTATTGTTTGATCAGCTTCTTTTGATTTTCTTCCGTATTTTCCTGCACAGACTCAAGACAAGTGTTGCGCAAATACAGAAAAAGATGCGATGCCATGAAATGCGGTTAATTTCCTTTAAAGTGTCGGTTTAAAAGTCTAATACATGCAATCTCATATTTTGTGACAGATTTGTTAATATGTAGAATATGAATGCCGAACACTTCTAAGTGTATGCAAATGTTAAGGAAATTGCCGGCTAAAATATACAATATTTTCGACTGATCAAATACCCCCAAACTTAATTTCGATCGTCTCGAGCGAATGTTTTATTAAAAAGAGAAGGAGAAAATAAAGAAAGAGAAAAACTAACTAGCACACTTTCGTAGGCAACACGATTGCACTGAGCACGTGCAACAAGCCTTTAAACCTCTAGGTGTCCCTAGTAGGAGGAGTGTTGTCTCCTGAGGGTTTTCAGCGGATTGCACCCACAAAATCCAATAATAAAAGGAAGATCATGAATATTACATTTAAAGAAAAGAATTGTAAAAGAAAAGCCTTGAAAATTAGGGTTTCCAACTAAGCTAGCTTTTCGGTTGTCATGAGCCCTATCTTAATGGTCATGAAAAGATGTCAGAAATCACGTCCTCCCTCAATAAAACATCGTCTTATTCTTCATTCCTATCTTTCTTCCAAACATCGATCATATCACCCTGCGTGTGTGTAAAGACATCCCTACACCCGGAGAATTCAATTCAAGCTATCATACTCTTGCCCATCAACCTTAGTACTCTTCTTTTTTTTTTCTTTTTTCGATGAGCTCACACACTTTCATGCGACCGTTAATACTTCTTGAGGTACTAACCGACCGATTACTCATGTGCTTGCTTATTTGGTATATTTTCCTAATCTTGCACCACCTTAGGTATAGCAGTGACTCCCAGACCAGTTGACCTTGGGGCACTAGGTGAAGAAGCACCCTTTTGCTATATATTTTTTTATTACCCTTGGTGATAACAAAACCAGTGTCCATTTTTCTCACCATATATTTTTTCATACTTTTGGCTTTAAGACAAGAGCATTTCAAGGTATCCTCTACTATCCCAGGCTTTAAGATGTGTGTAGGTGCGAATAGCAGGGTATTAACGTTCAAAATGTTTGGCTTTCCAGAATAGAAACTATTTTTCAGACTTAGTTTTATCCTCAGATTAGTGACGTCCTTCATCTTACTAACCCTTGGGACAACGGCTCATAACTACTTATTACTAGTTCGTATAAGAAAACTTCTAATTTTCTTAGTTTTCTAAAATTTTTCTAATCTCATGGATGTAATTGTTCATTATCTAAGCTTTTATTATCTTATTTATATACAAAAAATATTTTTATAATTTTGAATTTTTTTTAAATTTTTATGGTTTTCAAAAAAAATGTTTTGTGCTTATGCAAATGATATGCAAATGATGCGAAAATAAGCACAAACCTCCCCCAAACTTGTTTTCAACAGTGTCCTCACTGTTGCCTTCTGCTAAATCTACAAAACCTGTAAGTCTGGGAGGAATTTATTAGTGGGGGCAAAATATTTAAGTGAAGACCCTCCCCGAAACTTATTCTTGGCTCATCATTTTGTAAAAATTCTTTTTAAGAGCCCGATTAAATGTCCCCCCCAAACTTGAGTTATGCAATGTTAATCTTTGAAAATCATATGAGGGGGTCAAAAATCAGTGGTCGATGCCAAGCTTTGCAAAGACCGAATGTCAACACCAACCATTCGAAAATTTTGTCAATGCAGTGCTCTGGTTGGTGGAAGAAGAAGTGTGGAAAGGTTAAGTGGTGGAATAGAATGTGTGTGCGTCTCATTTTGGAGAGACGATGCAGTGTTTGTGATGGATTGCTCGCATTCTTTTTACAAGTTACAAAAAGGGGTGGAGGTTCAATTTCATTGATTTGGAGATGATTCATCTCAACACCCGTGTCATTTAAAAATGCGAGTTCATCAGCGAAGATCTCCTCAAAAGTTCCATCAATACCCCGGTGAATAATATCGTCATAAAGTGCGGGGTGATCTTCAGACTCTAAGAACAGTTCATAATCAGTGTTAATTGTTGACCCGGACATCTCGGTGGAAGAGTCCGTATGTGTATGATACATAGTTGGGTCAAACAATAACGTATGAAAAGAGTCAAGATCGATATCAGGAGGATCATCAATTTCGCTGCTGTCGACATCCATTAAGTCGACAGAACAGACCTGAGCAGTAGGTTCGGAGGGTACACTTCCCAACTTGTAAATGTTTAGTTCTATTGACCTATTCCCGAAAGATAGGGTCATAGAACCGTTACGACAGTTGATAATAGCATTGGAAGTGGCCAAAAAGGGGCGACCTAAAATCACCGGAATTTGATTCCGTGGGTTCGCTACAGGCTGTGTATCAATTACAATAAAATCTACCGGGAATATAAATTCTCCGATTTTTATTAACACATCCTCCAGTTCACCCCTAGGTTTGGTGATTGATCGGTCAGCCATCTGGAGAGTGCAATTGGTTGGCTTCAACTCTCCGATCCCTAGTTGCTCATAAACTGAGTAAGGAAGCAAGTTAACACTAGCGCCAAGATCCAGTAGAGCACGGTTAATGTGTTTTTCCCCGATAGAAACGGAAATAGTAGGATATCCAGGATCCTTACGTTTCCTCGGTAATTGTTGGGGGAAAGCCGTGTCTATTGTTTTTTCCATAAAAATCTTCTTGGGCACTTGAGTCTTCCTCTTCCTAGTGCACAAGTTCTTAAGAGTTTTCGCATAAGACGGAACTTGTTGGATGGCATCTAGGAGAGGGATGTTGGTGTTTACTTGCTTAAAAATGTTCATGATCTTCTCCATATGTGGACTCGGTGTGTTAGCCCTTAACTGATTAGGATAAGGTGCTTTAGCAATAAGTGCTGGGTCCATCACAGGAGAAGGAAGTGGGTGTGGAACTGATCCCAAAATAGAAGTGGGGATCGTCCGTGGAGGGGTAAAAGAGGTGGGCTGTAGTGGTGAGCCTTTTGGGAAATGGAGAATAGGCTCGGAAGAAGATGGTGGGGTAGAAGAACTGGGGTAAGAAGTGTGTGTGTGAGGAAAGGTCTCAGCCGGGGTGTTATTGATTGATTTATCAGTATCATCAAACTCTTCCCCAACATGAGTGTCAAGCACTCTTCCAGATCTCAACGTGATTGTATCCACATCATGTAAATAGCTAGAATTGGGTAAAGGTTGAGCTGGAAGTTTCCCTTTCTCTCTTGCACTCATTTCAGCTTTTAAACGTGCAATTTCTTCTTCCATCGATTTAATACTCTCGCTTTGGGACGCAGAGTTTTTCTTTATATAATCGACAGAAGACTTCATTTCAGCCGAAACTTGCATGATATTTGTTAAGACCAAATTCATGCATTGTGCAATTGAATAGGATTCATCCGTTCTGGTCAACTGCAAAGGACTAGATGGTGCAAAAGTGTTGACCGGATTTTGAAAATTTTGTGCTTGAAAGGGGTGCTGACTCAATTGTGGTGGTTGCTGTTGTGGTGGAGGGGCCCCTTGGAAATTGTTTTGGGTTGGAACCGTGTTTTGAAATTGGGATTGGTTCCAATCAAAGTTAGGGTGATTCCTCCAACCCTGATCATATGTGGAGGAAGATGGATTGTTTCTAGGTCTTTGAAATGCGGCATTGGTATGCTCATGACCTTGAAACGGGCATTCTTCCGTCAAGTGAGACGGATCAGAACAACAACCACATACAGTTTTGGAGAGTGATATTTGACTTAGGGCGGCGGCTAAAAATTTGTTTTCCATAGCATCAAATTTCTTGTGTAAAGCTGAAATTTCAGCTCTAATTTCTATGGAAATATCATTGCCATCCCTAGATGATTGACTCACACCCTCCCACTGTAAAGATTTTTCTGCGAAATTTTCTAAGAATTCCCAGGCTTCCCTATCATCTTTGGTCATAAAATTGCCTTGACACATGGATTCAAGGGTCTGTCTTGTGTAAGGAGTAATGCCCTCATAAATGATTCGGCACAGTTCCCATCTCGGGATGCCGTGATGTGGACATTGGATTAACAGATCCTTGAAACGGTCGAGACATTTTGAAAATGTTTCATTTGGAAGCTGGGTGAATTGATAGATTTCGCTACGGACTCGAGCTGTTTTGTGATGTGGGTAGAATTTCTTAAGGAATGCTTTGACGAATTCGTCCCAATTTGAGATGGAATGTGCGGTAGTGTTATATAGCCACTTCTCGGCTAAATCGCACAGGGTAAACGGGAGAAGACGTAGACGGAAAGCATCCACAGACAACTGTGAAGTACCCATCATTGCGCATACATTTTCAAATTTCGTGATAAACACGTATGCGTCTTCAGACTCGAGACCGTGGAATTTTGGTAGAAGGTTGATGTATTGGGGTTTTATTTGAAAATTTTCCCCGTTGGCTGGTGGAATGGAAAGACAGGTGGAAAGTGGGCCTCGTGTAGGATAGCATCTCTCTTGGAGAGAGATGCGAAGTGGAATCTGCGCACCAACGGACGGCGGCAGGGTAGTGGAAAAGAAGTTCGATGGAGGTGGATCCATCGATGTGGGTGTGGTGGTGGGTAAAGAAAGGTAAATGTAGAAATACCGACTTTTGGGTCGATCGGGGAACGCGGACAAACAGGCACTAGAATCCCGTTGTCCAGCCTATCTTGCACTAAAAAGGGTTAGTACAAGTGGCAGCGTGAATTTATAATTAGGGGAAATGATGTATGCGGTGTTTGCTTTGAAAAAGATACGGATTTTTTTTTGAAAAAATATGATGCAACAAACAAATGCAGCACACAAAACCCTAATTCTATTGGTCACCTAGGTCAAACTCTAGACCGCTCCTAACTGCCAAAAGACAAGTCGCAGGATAGATCCTCCACTGCCTCTTTGTTCCCCTGTGGCCGGATAAGTGCCAGGTAAGTGGGAAGGAACCACCACTACAGTGGACCTAATTAATAACCACTAGCCTTAGACACACTCGCCTTAGGCACCACAAGAAAACTCGGATAAGCAATGAATTACCCACGGCCTTCTCTTGTCCTATTGAGCGCGACGGTCCTTAGAGTCTTCTCTAGATTTCTTTTAGTTAATGGAGGTAATGCGGATGCAAGTTTGACGATTTTCGGGGCCTAGGAAGGGTAATGAAATCCCCACCTAATTTGGATTTGGTCGTGCCCCTTAATTTTCCGTATTAATATGCAACAACCACAAGAATCAAAAACACGCACAAATTTATTTTTCTTTTGCGGCGCTGCGATTTATTTGCAAAGAAACCTGCAGTAAAATTGTTATTGGAGCAGATAAGGTAAGAGATAAGAAAGTTAGGGACTTACAGAGAAAAAATGATGCAGAGAGGAGCTAAGTTTGCGGCGCTTCCGCCGCGAATAAGGTACTTTAGCCGCGAATGGGCGGTCCAATATTGGGATCAGTGCTTCAAATTTTTTTGTACTGTTCCTCTTGAACTTATAACCTCTCTGGTATTTTCAGAAAAAAATTTCCACAGCTCCAAAAATTCCAGAATTCCTCGCAATCAAATCACAACACACGTATTAGTGTTTGCACGAATTTTGATCTAAAAATTATGATGAAATAAATTGTTCAACTCAAATTTCAAAATACGAACTATTAGCGCACTATCCCCGGCAACGGCGCCATTTGATTGTTTTATTTTCTTGATTGGATGTAAAAGTATCGAATCAAATAGTCCCCGGCAACGGCTCCATTTGATTGAAACGAATTCTTGATGTGTAGTATAAAATTGTAAAGAAATCACAACCAAAAATATTTGACCGCAATCAACTACGGTGTCGGATTGTAGTTAGTATGTGAGTGCGGATCGTCCTCAGGGAAAGTGTAATCGTTCGTCTTTCGAATTAGATGAGTCGAAACTTTAAAGAAAAGAAAACAAACAATTCATGATTTAAATTTTGTATTTCAAGAAAAAGAAAATATCTAGATCTAATAACAAGAAAAGATAGAATCTAGAATTTATAGTTTGTTGATTTTTCCAAACCAAATATCAAGAATCGAAATGAGGCTCGTAGGAATCGATCGGATCTATAGATGTGATGTAATCTTACAATTACGTATTCTTATCCTTCGATGAATTGATACTAGATCGATGATGATCGACGAGAATTAGGGATTTCTTGTGAAACTAGGGTTTCATCTTATCCCTTGTTCTTTCATTGATACCATTCATATTCTAGCCTCTAGTAAATTCAAGAAACGATCGTAGATCCCTAATTTCGAGCGATCACAATCAAGAAAGCATCGCTACGAAACTAGGTCATCGATTCTTGAACTTGCTAGGGTTTACAAAACTCGTAGGACTTAAAAATAGTATTAAGATTTGTTACATCATCATTCTACAATCGTCTCGACTCCTTTACGAGCGGAGTTTTACTCACACATCACAACAAGAACAACAATTACAAATTGAGATCTAATCATGATGCAAGAATTAAAAGAAAGCAAGATTAAAGAATTTCACCTTTTATTTATATCAACAATTTCATTACATTCGCTCAAGAACTACAAGAGGAAGAATTCGATCGTCGACTTGGCTTCGCTCGTCTCCGTGGATCGCGGATCGGCTTGGATCACTTGCCCGATTGAAGATCGGCTCGGCTCCTAAAAGGTTGAAGGCTTCTCGCTTGATTTGGTACTCAAGATCTTGGATTTGGAGTGGAATTAGGGTTAGGGTTTCGCACAAGCTTTGTCACGAAGCTTGTGGAAGAAGATGATGTAGAATTATTCACTAAAGAGTG
The DNA here is from genome assembly GCA_030015575.1 of Agapanthus africanus. Taxonomy (NCBI): domain Eukaryota; kingdom Viridiplantae; phylum Streptophyta; class Magnoliopsida; order Asparagales; family Amaryllidaceae; genus Agapanthus; species Agapanthus africanus. The sequence continues at coordinate 190,023,910 of CM057340.1, forward strand.
ATTAAAGAACTAATGATTCACCTCTTAACCATAGGTCTAGGTTCCTATTTATAGATAACTAACCCTAGATCTAGGATTTCAAATTCTAACTTTCCCTCCAAAAGTTTGTTGAGGGAATTCAAATTTCCCTCCAAAAGTTAGTTAGGGGAGAAGGTTCTAGATGTAATTAGTTAGGAGGAGCTTCTAGAATAGGATTAATTAGGAGCTTAATTTAGGATTAGCCTTCTTAATCTTCATTTCTGATCTGGCATTATCTTCGAGGGTATTCTGGAATTCTACATATCAGAAAGCACTGTGGGACCAGAGACAGGAATTGTGCCCAAATTTGGAAGGCTGACGTGGCAGAACCGCGGCTCTTCCGCCGCAATAACAAGGATATGGCCGCCCTTCCGCGGCTCCTTAATGGGCTTGGACCTTGGGTCTTCTGTGGTAGTCTTGGGTCATGTTGTGGGCCTTTATTTTATATACAGAATTGTCTAATTCCTTCTTCACTGTTACCAGATCTGAAATGATTGAATTGGCTTATTGTTTGATCAGCTTCTTTTGATTTTCTTCCGTATTTTCCTGCACAGACTCAAGACAAGTGTTGCGCAAATACAGAAAAAGATGCGATGCCATGAAATGCGGTTAATTTCCTTTAAAGTGTCGGTTTAAAAGTCTAATACATGCAATCTCATATTTTGTGACAGATTTGTTAATATGTAGAATATGAATGCCGAACACTTCTAAGTGTATGCAAATGTTAAGGAAATTGCCGGCTAAAATATAAAATATTTTCGACTGATCAGAATGTCAACGTGGACAACAATCGGTGCCCACAACTGCACCCAAATCCCGAATAACTCAGGCGCCGGCACACCCATCGGCCTTCAAATCCTGTAAATCTCTGAGAAATCACGAGTGCCCAACATCGGCACCCAAAATATCATAAAATACTCGTGTCCAGCATCGACACGCAAATCCTCATATATCGGGCTCCGTCAGTCCGGATCAGTCCACGGGCTCCGTCTGCGGTATCGACCCTCGGCCCCGGCAGTACGGATCATCTTGCATCCATCTCTCGACTCTGGTCAGTATCCTCAGGATAACCGCCAGGTCCAACCAATCACCGGTAGGTACTCGCCACCCTTCCAGGCTCATCGTCTACTCCACGAAAAACATTTCTCGCCCCGGGGAACCATACCGGGTCCACCACGAACCTGCAAACGGATCATCCAACTCCTCGAATCGGGTTTCAAGCATACGTCTCAGCACCGAGAAAACGCGTGGTGGACGCACCAAAATATCATATCACGAGAAACCGGGTTTTCAAATAGTGCATCTTTTCTTAAAAATCCCACGGTCCTCAAAAACCAGAAATCACATGAAAATCCAACACCAAGAAGTAAATCCAATGCGATGTGCTATGTACATCAATCCATGATATAGGTATAAGGGAAAACCGCTTTTAAAATTAGCTTCCGTTTTTAAAGATATCATGCGGCTCCCAATTTCCATGAAAGTCATATCGAATCATATATGAAATGAACTACAGCAATATAATCATGGCAGTTCTACAGTGAGTGTGTCATGGCAATTACTAACAGTGTGTGTGTAGCATGCAGATTAGTGCTCGTGCAACATAAACCGTTAGTAATAGTGCGGTGTTCTATCAATTCTAAGCATACATATAGCAGGGAATGCAATATGAAATGACAGTCCATGAGGTAAATGCAACATATAATAATAAGGTCCTATCAGCCCTGACGCATAACGCCATGCGGGCGATATCCCCGTAGATGTGAAATCTACTCACCGAAGTCTCGCGCTAAGTGTAGCCGACGACTTGCTTGCCCTTCTTCGCAGCGTCCGTCTCACTCGCCTGCGAACCTAGAATCACATAACATATATCACACATAAGCTCAATTTCACAAAAACGTGATATTACGGTCCAACTAGACACCTGTGTCGTAAACCAATCGCGTGCGCGCGCGATACGCTAAAACGTGTGATCACGCGCCAGAAAATACCCTGACGCGTCGCGATACGCAGAAATCCCAAACCCACACACGTATCACGTGTGTCGCGAAGGTTTAAAATACGAGAAATAGGTATTTAGTCCCAGATTTTTATACAGAACTTAAATTACAAAAATATGTATATCACAAAACTCCACATAGCAGCAGACACCCATAGGACCAAACCCCAACCCAAACCCTCCCCATCTGGCCGCAAATTGCGGCCAGATCGAATATTCCGGCGGCCTAAACATGAAGAAAGGGGGTCGGGTTCTACCTGGGGTATCAGTACCTAACCACTATACTGCAGTCTTCTCAAAATTATTCTGAACTCACCGGGTCGATAGCAGTTTTCAGAAACTCAAATTTTGCTTAAAAATGATGAATTTGCATCAAATAGGGATCTGGTGGTATTTTAGTGCAATTGGGGTTTAAGCTGGGTTAATATGGCCCTAACAACACTCTAACAACTTACTAACACCACAACACACATCACTTGGCCAAGGTTCACACTAAACACCTCATATCGCACTAAATCGCACCAAAAACCACTAACCGAAGCAAAACTACACTAAACAAGTAAACTAGGGAGTAAGTTTAGGAAATATACCCCACACTCGACCTTAGGGAGCTGGAGGAAGAAGAAGAAGTGAAGGGAAGGAGCTGCAGTCGAATTTGCTGCTGTTGCTGCTGCTAGCTGCTGCTACTGGTGCTGTTTCTGCTGCTGTGAAGCCTGCTGCTGCTGCTGTGGATGCTTGCTGCTGCTGGTGCTGAAGAGGTAAGTGTGTGTGTGTGTGTGAGAGAGTGAGGTTTGAGAGAAGAACAAAAGGAAATGAGAGGAAAAATCATCACCCCAATGTCAACCCCTCCTCTCTCTCTCCTCATTGATTGCAAGCATGGCTTAAGCCATGATGCACTCTCTCTCTCTCTCACCAAGTCAACACCCCAAGGAAATTCAAATTAAAGCAACTATTAAATTTTAATTAAACTTAATTAAAACCCAAAAGACTTAATCCCCATGATTAACCCACCATGGTTACTAATCATGGTAACAACTCATTTAAAAACCCTAGTTTACATGCACATGTGTGTGCAAGCCTAGGAAAATTTTAGAAAAATATTTATTAAATTAGGAAAAATATTTGAAACACAATTTGGTAAATTTTTTGTTAAAAACCCATTACTTAAATATAAATAGTCACTAAACACATCCTAAGGTGTTACAAGATCAAGGGTTAGCTAGACTAATACATCCATAACCTCACTCTATATCCCCTAGGTAGCTTAGATTAGCACTTTGAGCAACCTAGTTATCTCAAGTTAGAGATAAAGCTTGGCGTAGGAGCTCTCGGGTGGATCATTTTTGACTCGAGGAGGCCGTTGAGGTGCCGATGTTCCAAGGAGCCTACGAGGAGTGGAGGACCGCGATGAAGACCCGAAGGACAAGTAACGTGAGGTATAACTTCGAATCCGAGTAGTTAAACCTTTCGTAGTTTGCTAGTACCAGTTTAGAAACGATTCTTGCACTCAAGTCCGTGTTACGAAGCTTTGAAAATCGTTTTTCATATATTCCGCCTCCCCGCAAGTTCGTGGGGTGCGTGACATGGACTTACATGTCGATTATACCCTACGCTTCTGCGGTAGGCTCTATAATGTATGCGATGTTGTGCACCAGACCATATGTAGCTTACACACTAAGCGTGGTAAGCCGGTATCAGTCAGACCCAGGGGAGAAGCACTGGATTGCAGTAAAGAACATTCTTAAGTACCTGAGAAGGACTAAGGATATGTTCTTGATTTACGGCGGAAAAAACCTCCAGATCGAGGCTTTTGCTGACTCCAGCTTCCAGAGTGACAAGGATGACTCCAAGTCCATGTCAGGTTATGTGTTTTCCCTCAATGGAGGGGCGGTGTGATGGAAGAGTTCCAAGCAGGACACCATTGCTGACTCGACGATAGAAGCGGAGTATATCGCAGCTTCTGATGCAGCAAAAGAAGCAGTCTGGGTAAATAAGTTCTTAACAGAACCGTAACATTTCAGAAAAATAAAATATTATTTTTAGGAATTTTTATAATTATAATGAATATTTTAATATTTCGGTATAATTAAATACCGATAAATTGGGGAAAATTTTGAAAACTTTGAAAATTACTAAAATGAGGATGCTTTATTGGATTTATGCAAATTATGAAGTTTTACGATTTATTTGACACTAATTTAGTGCTAATCGCGATTAAAAATCGCTAATCGTGTATTAAACCGGATTTGTGCACATGACATGCACCATGTCAAGTTACACTTGTTACATTTTCATCATGGCTTTTCTTCATGTTTTATATCATGGTTGTTGTTTTATTTGAGAGGGGACAAGAAAAGAAAAGAAAAAGATAAAGGATTAGAATAATAGGTATGGGTGAGAAAGAGAAAGGCGAGGGTTATTTTTGACTTGGCCATTCTCTCATCTCACCATCTTCATCACATTCTCTCCTCTCCCTCACTCTCTTGCAGCTGCTGCTGCTGCCCTCACTCCCTCACCCTCTTCAATCCTCTCAAACACCATTAAAAACATCTTAAAACCCAATACCCACTTTATTAAAAATGTGTATGAGCCCACTAGCAATACATTGGACCAAGAAAGCTTGCATTTTGGACACTTGGGGCAACTCAAGAAAATTCTTGAGTTGCCAAATGAGGTATTCTCTTAACCATTAGCCTAGTATTTCTATTGCTTTTACATCCATGTTTGTTTAGAACCGATTTGGCGTCGTTTAGTGAGATGTGGAAATTTCTAGTTAGGGTTTATGGAATTCTTGAGTTGTGATGTGTAATTGAGCTTAGTAGAGGCCACACAAACCCCCTAGCGCTAGAATTCAGACCCAAAACAGAGACTAGAACCCCAGAATACGAACTTTAAAAACCCGATATCGGAAAACTATGGATTTTGTGAGTGTATATTGAAATCTGCTAACACCCGGGTGACCTGAAAATTAATTAGCAAACACAGAGAGATGTGCAGGTGATTTAGAACATACCCTAAAGACCCGAGACCCCACTTCCAATTTTTGGCCGCAAAAATATTCTCTCTAGCCACAAATTGCGTCCAGACCTGGGCTAATGTGGCCCGTGTTTGTTCTGTGGTTCCTTCATCAGTAAAATAGACCCTTGGCATATGAAAAATTGACTAATTTGACCTAGGGTAAAATCTGGGACCATTTTCAAGAGTTGCTGTTTTGATTCGGGGTTTCATTTTGCGTATTTTGCATTCTGGATTTTTGTATCTGTGTTGTACCTCGATCGTTCGACGTTTGTACGACGATATCGAGGGTTGGTGGTGGTTTTGAAGACGTGGTCCATAGGTTCTAACCTTTAGGCCTTTAGCGTGTTGTTTTGGTTTTCCGATATGATTTTAATACGCAATTGCGATACGTTATGATGTGTAGGTACCCCATGAAGACTTCGAGACGACAAGCAAGCGCGTGGCGACGTCGGCAATGGAAAGCGAAGAGCAAAGTGAGTAGATTATATCTACGGGTGGATGGCGTATAGTACCCCCGCAGTTCGATGCTTAGTATGCTATACATATATATACTATATATATATATATATGATATCTTTTGTGTGTGACATGGATATTCAAGATGTGATTAGGTGTTCTATGGTTAGATTAAGGTTTTTAGAAGTGAACTAGTATAGCCTCTTAGTTGCGAACCTTAGAATAGTTTTACACCCACACGCGCACACATGCTTACTTTGTTATACTTGTGCGTATATGGGAATACGTATATATATAAACACATATAGGTACGGGACGATGTATATATATACATGTATACCTACACTTAGATGATGAAGATAGTGGATGATATTTGGAGATGAGTCGATGAGATTGGGCATGGTGCCATGAGATCGGTGATATGATGTGGTTCGTATTATGAGATACGACATGAGATTTTAGCGGGCCTTTGGGTGTGTGTTTTACACACGCATTTATATTTATATAGATGGTATCGGCTTGTACTAGACTTAGATCAGTACCCCAGTTCATGAGATATGATGATAAGGATACCAGATAATTGATGAGATAAATGTGAGATCGGCCCGTACCCAGATTTGGGATGCCGTACGACGGATTTACTTACGAGCTACATATTGATGATAGATCCGCACTCTTGACTAGAGGATGTCATATTATATATTGTATCGTACGTGGTACTATTGAGGCGAGATCACAGACTATTATATATGTATATATATATCGACACAGATTTAGGTGGTTTCCGTACCCTTTCGATTAGCTTGTTTGTTAGATCCGTCGTTTACTTAGTAGATGTTAGACTAGACCTGAGTCATACCTATTTCAAAACTAACGAATCGTGAGTATTTTAAAGACAGGCTAAGGGATTCTACGAATATTTTCAAAAGACACATCTTTTCTTAAAAACACCGTAGCCCTTATTTTTCTAAAAACCCCGATTCGTCTTATTTCAAATGGAAAAACTGTATGCCATTTACATATTGATGTAGATTCTTCACTGTGGTGTTTATTATTCATTTTCCGCATATTCTTGCTATTCGCATCGCATCACATGTTTAAATGTGTTTATTGTTATTTTAAACCCATGCTGTCAGGACACCAGCACCATTATCGATGATGCGTATGTTCCACGTACACCTACTTGCCGGCTCACACACTTCATCATCGATAATTGCCATATCACTACACAGTAGGATTGTTGCATCAGGATATGACTAATTGTACATCTATATTGGCACACATACATATTGTACACTTATACTTGCGTATATACCTACTTGTACATCCATATTGGCGCACAAGCATATTGTACACTTATACTTGTGTATATACCTACTTGTACATCCATATTGGCGCACAGGCATATTGTACACTCATACTTGCGTATATACCTACTTGTACATCTATATTGGCGCACAGACATATTGTACACTCATACGTGCGTACACACATATTGTACACCCATACTTGCATACATACGTATTTGCACATACATAGATGATTCTGGCTTTATTTTGGAGTTCTGGGAACCGCAAGATATATTTTAAAACTGGATTTATTTAAAAGAGCGGTTTTCCCCTCGATGTGTGCATATTACTGTTTTATATTGCATGATATACAGATATGCTTACATTTCTATCATATGTCGCATACATCATGCTTTATGATTTTACGCATTGAGATATGCCGTTTTCATGAGATTTCTGGATTTGAGAACCGTGGTCATTTTAAAAGAAAGTATGCATTGTTTAAAAACCCGGTTTCTCTTGATATGATATTTCAGTGCGTCCATCATGCATTTTCTCGGTTCTGAGACGTGTGACATGTGAAACCCGATTCGAGGAGCTGGATGATGCCGATTGCGGGTACATGGTGGACCCGGTATGGTACCCTGGGGCAAGAAAGGGATGCTGTGTATACAGACGGTGAGCCTGGCAGAGGGACTACTACCTACCGGTGATAGTATTTGGGCTCGGCGGATATCCGGAGGATACCGACCGGATTCGAGAGATGATACGGGTCGATCCGAACTGACGGAGCCCGTGGGCCGATCCGGATTGACGGAGCCCTATATATATGAGGATTTACGTGCCGATGCTAGGCACAGGTTTCATGATGTTTTCGAGTGTTGATGCTGGACACTCAGGTTCCATGATTTTGATGTGTCGCGAGGGACACAAGTTGATTTATATCCTTATACTTCCATGCATATGCTTATGATATTCACATGCATGATGTTTTGTGTCATTGGTTAACACGTGGACGAGATCCACATACATACAGACATTGATTACATAGTTGGATGATATCCACATGCTTATAGACTTCATGATATAGTTGACATTGATTCATGTTGATTACATTGATCATACCTCATATTTATGATATGTTGCTACCTGAAGCACTGACACGAGCACTTGGTACTACACTTATGTATAGATGTTTATCCTTGCCATCTTATCATGCTTCAGACTTTATCATATTGAGGATATATATTATTACTGATCGTTTGACTTAGGATGAGTCATACATACGATTTCTGCTCTGTGATGTTTTCTATACACGAGTTGGCAACTCACCCCCGTTGTGCCACAGTTTCTTGCAGGTTTTGCCGTATAGGTTTCATTGCAGTTTTCTGGCACACCTGCTTCCTTTCTGGGTGATTGCTTTGGTAGGTGGGTTCACTCGCATCGTGACCACCCTTGTATTTATTTTAATCAGTTGTATCTAGTAATTCCATCAACCAGACTTATACATTTATTTCAGACTTAGAAAACCAGACTTGTATATTTATTTCAGCCTTAGAAAACCAGTTGCGTATTATTTCGACCTTAGAGTCGCGCGTTGCAGTATTATGGTTTTCATGATGATTTTGAGTTTCCTTTTGAGTTTTGATCCTCGCCCTTCGACGTTGTTTATTATATTGCTTGCGTGGTTGTGACCGTCGATTGACGAAGAGCTAGCTCCCTCTTGGGGATGCCTTTTATCATTATGCATATATTATTCTTGTTGTACCCCGTTTGGGTCCAGCAATTACAAAGGAAACTCTGCCGAAATTTTCAGAAAAGACTTGAGAATTTAAAAATGCATATTCGACTTACTTATTTAAAAACCTTATTTTTAAAACATGTTTTCTTCACTTCTTTAAAACTAGTTTTCCTTCACTTCTTTCTTTAAAATGGTTTCAGATTTCTGGGCTTTTGGCTTACTTGAATTAAATGAGGTCCTATAGACTTCATATGATTTAAGGGCCAGTCACGTGCTATTTCGGGCCGTGACAAAGTTGGTATCAAAGCGCTAGGTTAACCTTGGTTAGAGTCTAAGTTTGAGTATGTGGAGCCTAGAGCGTTTGTATATATTCGGAACTTAGGTTTGGCCTTACGGAACTTAGACTTAGTCGAGGGGGTATAAGACCCGAACTTTCGTCATATAGGTTGACCTTGGTTGATGCAGTAGGTGACTTAAGGAGAGTGACGTACCGTGTGTATGTTCCGCGGCATAATTACGATACGCCACTCCGCTTAAGGAGCCTTAGGATGTACATTTCCTTGCACAGTAATATATTCATTCCTATGATCTATCCTCATCGATATTGGTTATGATTTTGCTGCCACGATTACACGGGCAGAGAGAGCTACGGCTAGAGTTGCGGTCAGCACGAGTTCGTCACGAATGAGGACTGACCAGGGCATGATTCCAGAGACATATGATTGCATAGAGGCGTCGTTTTATTGTTTTTTCGCGCCATGAGCGTTTGATGGATCGCTTTTATGGGTTTTCTCGGACGTGCAGATCAGCACCAGAGGATTAGGCTACTGCTAGAGACCAGCCAGAATATGATGACCGTCGATGCACCTATTAATTGATGATCGAGGCACTGTTTAGCGTGCGGACAAATGAGCCAGTTGTTGCTGCGAACGACGAGATATCGCCTCAGATGTTGGAGCTATTGCAGTACGAGATGTACTTAGAGATATGATGGAAGGTCGCTAGTCACCCGAGGATGAATGACTAGGGACATGTGGTTCGTTCGCTTACCCCGATGCGAGATCATTAGATTGATTGATTCCAGCTAGAGACGACTTCACGCAGGTACGTTGAAAGTCGATGGAGACGATAGAATGCCAGGAGCCTATTTTCCAAGTTTAAAGTATTCAGAGACAAATGCAAGTAATGCCATGGACCCTCTAGAAGAATGAAACCCTAACTCGACGTAATGACCATGGAACGCCTTTGAACCTTAGGGTTTGCGGCAGTTTAGCGGTGCCATTTGTGAGGCTTGGGTGTGCCCTTCTACGGTTGGTCCACAGATGCTGTGGCATGTACTGGAGTACTATTAAATTGTACCCATGATATTTAGCTCTTGGAGGAATTATGAAACCTTGACGAATCGATCGAAAGTCTTGACATCTTTCGGATATCATGTGATGGATGCATTGCTTGGGAGACTCCAGATACGAATATAGCCGTTGGAGCACAGTCCATGCAGCCACGAAGAGACGAGTCCGAAGCAGTCGACATTAGATAAAAGTGGAGTAAGAGGTTCGTACGAGATCTTGATGAGATGACGTTCCACTCCCGCCGACATCAGATATGTGATACGCATACAGAGGCGTTGATTATTGATATATCTTCCAGAAGGAGTCGCGATGAGAATGCAGTCGTTCTGGAACAAGAAACAGATATAGAAAATGGTGATAACCTCCGTACAGTTCGGCAGAAACAAGATTGAGAGAGACCTCGACAGGACCTTTCTGGAATACTATACGAGGAGACTTGGACCCAGGATCGGTCATATTGCGCACACCCAGCAGGCCAGAGTTCGGCATTGTCGACGAGATAGTTGGCCAGAGATCTGTAGAAGATGTGCCAGAGCGGGTCTGTTTCCGTCGTCATTCCATATTGGGCCGTTGAGCCGAGGAGCTATATATCTAGCAATGCACAGTGAGAAACAAGAGCCTAAAAGCACCAGACGCCAGACCATGAGCATTGGATGCACCGACACCTTCTCGACTTTGAAGGAGGAAATATCGACGACGGTATTTATGATTTGTGATTTGGTGATTCGATTATCACGTATTCGTCATCGTGGATTTCGGTATTTTGGGCGATTTATTCGCATGATTTAGTCTTGATGACTGAGTTTCATGATATTTGTTTTCGTGTACCGTGGTTCAACTTACTGGGTATTCATATTTTGTGCTTAGTTATTACCTTTGAGATATGGTTTATACACCGTTGTGTTGATTTATGATTTGTGCACAGTGATTGCACTTAATATCGTTTTGTGCCTTGGTCGCACATGTTATGACTTCATGGATTTCATACAGTTGGGTTGATTTTGTGCACATGGTATGCACACGATTTGGTTTTTGCACTCAGTATAGCTTATATGTGCCTGTAGTGCATGGATATGTGTTGTGCACGCAGTTGCATACGTTTATGATTTTTACACCTTGGTACACTCGGTGTTGCTATTTACGCATTTGAGTTATTGTATTGGTATTTTGTGCACTAGATGCACTGTATTGGTATTTTGTGCACTAGATGCACTGGATTGTATTTTGTGCACATGATGCACTGTATTTGTATTTCTTGCACAGGATGCACCGGATTTGTGTTCCGTGCAATTGTTGCACTAGATTTTCGTTTCGTGCGTTTGTCGCACCAGATTTATATTTCGTGCATTTGTTGCATCGGGTTTACATTTTGTGCACCATGGTTGCCCCTGACTTCGGGTTGATGTCATTCGATATGTTGATTTTGATTTCATGCCTATGTTAAGCATGTGATTTGACTTATGCTTTCGGCATAGTTTTCATGCACTTTTAGTGTTTTGATTTGATTTATGCACGCTGATGCACATGCTTGTGAGATTATATACCGCGGTATACCTGTTTTGGATTGAGGTTTATTGTATATCGTCGATATCGATTCTGATACTGATGTTGATTTTGTGCACTCTGTGCATTTGATTTGGATTCTTGAGCATATTTGGCGTGCTTGGATTGGATTTTGCGCATGTTCGGCGCTTGATATTGGATTTCGTGATTTCGTGCATGTCGGATGCACATGATTTAGATTTTATTCGTGCATGATGGATGCACCTGATTTGGATTTTCGCGCATGTTGGGCGCATGTTATGAGATGCGATTTTGGTGCACACCAGATGCATTAAATCGAGATTCTTCGTGCATATCAAATGCACCTGATATTTGTTATCAGGCACACCCGTTGCCTTTGACAGGTGTTTCATGCACACCCGTTGCACTTAGATGTTGTTTCTGTGCACATGTATGGCACATATATGGATTTTGATTTCCGTGCGCACCAGACGTACGTAGCATGCATATGCACATTTTGGGATTGATTTCTTATGGAGCAGTACGTTTTTATGATATTTGCTATTTGTTTTCGTACTGAGCAGGACTAGTCAGAGGACAGTACCTGTATATATTTTGCATGCATTGATAGTTATCGAAGGGATTTCCAAAAAGGGAGCTATAGTCTCAGTATTTACCTACGTGTCTGATATGACACGAAATGTTTAAAATAAGGAAACCCTTCTAAATTGTTTTCAAAACGGCGGAACGTACATATTAAACAAAAGATAAGTATATTTATAGTTATTTTCTTACAATAGACGTCCGCCACTATGCCGCGGTACGCGCATCACACAGCAATATGAAAGATTTGGCATGCATTTCTATCAGATATTTACATGTATAGATTTGATGTTTACGTGTATAGTTTTGATGTATATCATATTGGTTCGTATTGGATTTGACATTGTGTCTTTACTATGACTCCGATGATTGCGGGATACTTGACGGAATTTGATTTAAAGTTATCTGCCCATTGTTCATGCGCATGCATTGCGCTATGATGCGTTCTATGTATTGATGATTTCGGAGCCCCGACGACTTGGACTTCTACTGAAATGTTTTAGTATTAAATTTAAATTTGGGGACCGAATTTCTTTAAGGGGGAAGATTGTAACATTTCAGAAAAATAAAATATTATTTTTAGGAATTTTTATAATTATAATGAATATTTTAATATTTCGGTATAATTAAATTCCGATAAATTGGAGAAAATTTTGAAAACTTTGGAAATTACTAAAATGAGGATGCTTTATTGGATTTATGCAAATTATGAAATTTTATGATTTATTTGACACTAATTTAGTGCTAATCGCGATTAAAAATCGCTAATCATGTATTAAACCGGATTTGTGCACATGACATGCACCATGTCATTGTTACACTTGTTACGTTTTCATCATGGCTTTTCTTCATGTTTTATATCATGGTTGTTGTTTTATTTGAGAGGGGAAAAGAAAAGAAAAGAAAAAGATAAAGGATTAGAATAATAGGTATGGGTGAGAAAGAGAAAGGCGAGGGTTATCTTTGAATTGGCCATTCTCTCATCTCACCATCTTCATCACATTCTCTCATCTCCCTCACTCTCTTGCTGCTGCTGCTGCTGCCCTCACTCCCTCCCCCTCTTCAATCCTCTCAAACACCATTAAAAACATCTCAAAACCCAATACCCACTTCATTAAAAATGTGTATGAGCTCATTAGCAACACATTGGACCAAGAAAGCTTGCATTTTGGACACTTGGGGCAACTCAAGAAAATTCTTGAGTTGCCAAATGAGCTATTCTCTTAACCATTAGCTTAGTATTTCCATTACTTTTACATCCATATTTGTTTAGAACCGATTTGGCGTTGTTTAGTGAGATGTGGAAATTTCTAGTTAGGGTTTATGGAATTCTTGAGTTGTGATGTGTAATTGAGCTTAGTAGAGGCCACACAAACCCCCTAGTGCTAGAATTCAGACCCAAACCAGAGACTAGAACCCCGGAATACGAACTTTGAAAACCCGATATCGGAAAATTGTGGATTTTGTGAGTGTATATTGAAATCTTCTAACACCCGGGTGACCTGAAAATTAATTAGAAAACACAGAGAGATGTGAAGGTGATTTAGAACATACCCTAAAGACCCGAGACCCCACTTCCACTTTTTGGCCGCAAAAATATTCTCTCTGGCCGCAAATTGCGGCCAGATCTGGGCCAATGTGGCTCGTGTTTGCTCTGTGGTTCCTTCATCAGTAAAATAGACCCTTGGCATATGCAAAATTGACTAATTGGACCTAGGGTATTGTTGGATATAGTGCCCTCAGAGTCAATTATTGGATCACAGGTACGTGATTGCAATGATTGAGGGAGGACCTATACCGGTAGGACAGTCTTACTCAAGATGATAGTATGCTATCTGGTTTATCTTTATCATCGTGTACTGCTTTAGGTGACCTTATAGGTCGCTATTACACGTTGATAGAGCCCTTAGGATTCTTGCTTGACTGCCAGCAGTATGATGGCGATCATATACGTAGGAGCTGGGGTCTATAAGCACATCCTTAAAAGATCCCTAGTCATGGGAGTTTTCGAGACAGGGCATCGATACTCCGGAGTAGACTAGTGTATACAGTCGAGACCCCGACGAGGGGCGGTGGCCAGTCTCACAAGCCATTGGTGTCAGTTGGATCACCTAAAATGTATACAGGTGCTCATTGGGTTATGTGTACACCGGACAGGACTCGCCGGGAACATGCTAGTTGGTATTATAGCTCACGTCAGATAGCAGTTCCCTGGTGACATGTATACAGGTTAGTTCATCGACCTGAGATCATCATTTGTCTCGTGTGAGTTCCCACTGTGCTTTGATTACTACCCTACCACGGCTCAAAGGAGTCGTGCAAACAGGTTTTAGTTGGGTACAGTCCCGAGCCACTTGGAGGCAGTGAGCGGATTGGCAGGGGGTTTCGTCTCTCCCGGTATTGGGGGTGAGATCGCGCTGTGTCTAGGAGAGCTATTACACGAAGTCCTTGGCCAAGGCAGGAGATTTATTGGTAGGTATTCCAGTAGTATCTCAGGGTGTTCTGGGCTACACTCCTACACGACTTGTACCGCTTTTGGGGGTCTGACTTTTACCAACCCCCTAGGTCCGACATGCGATGCTCATAGACGAACGGACAGGACTGTACGGATATTGTCACTGACAGGCTCAGCAGGGTGTCAGAATGAGTTCGCTCATCGACCCCCCTTTTTGGTCAGTACCTGGTAGCCCGTTACATACAGCTAGTGTTGGAGATAGTGCCCTCAGAGTCAATTATTGGATCACAGGCACGTGATTGCAATGATTGAGGGAGGACCTATCCCAGTAGAACAGTCTTACTCGAGATGATAGTATGCTATCTGGTTTACCTTTATCATCGTGTACTGTTTCAGGTGACCTTACAGGTCGCTATTACACGTTGATAGAGCCCCTAGGATTCTTGCTTGACTGCCAGAGTATGATGGCGATCATATACGTGGGAGCTGGGGTCTATAAGCACATCCTTAAAAGGTCCCTAGTCGTGGGAGTTTCGAGACTGGGCATCGATACTCCATTAGTAGACTAGTGTATACAGTCGAGACCCCGACGAGGGGCGGTGGCCGGTCTCACAAGCCACTGGTGTCAGTTGGTTCACCTAAGATGTATACAGGTGCTCATTGGGTTATGAGTACACCGGACAGGACTCGCCGGGAACCTGCTAGTTGGGATTATACCAGACGTCAGATAGCAGTTCCCAGGTGACATGTGTACAGGTTAGTTCATCGACCTGAGATCGTCATTTGTCTCGTGTGAGTTCCCACTGTGCTTTGATTACTACCCTACCACAGCTCAAAGGAGTCGTGCAAACAGGTTTTAGTTGGGTACAGTCCCGAGCCACATGGAGGCCGTGAGCGGATCTTCAGGGGTTCGTCTCTCCCGGTATTGGGGGTGAGGTCGCGCTGTGTCTAGGAGAGCCATTACGCAAAGCCCTCGGCCGAGGCAGGAGATTTACTGGTAGGTATTCCAGTAGTATCTCAGGGCGTTCTGGGTTACACTCCGACACGACTTGTACCGCTTTTGGGGGTCTGACTTTTACCAACCCCCTAGGCCTGACATGCGATGCTCGTAGACGAACGGACCGGACTGTACGGATATTGTCACTGACAGGCTCAGTAGGGTGTCAGGATGAGTTCGCTCATCGACGTCCCTTTTGGTCAATAGCTGGTGGCCCGTCACGTATTGGCTTATACCTCTGACGTGCTAGTGGTTAAATCCACAGCCATTGTATTGACGAGTCTTTAGAGTCCACCACACTTTCAGTTACTCAGCTTTCGGGCGAAACGCTGTAGAGGCCGTATGGAGATATGGCAGGGTCCGATCAGATACATGCGGTATTGCACGGATCAGGATCGGACAGTTTTGTACTAGTGGCCGTATAGTTATATGGCAGGGTTTGATCTGATACGTGCGGTATTGCACGGATCAGGATCGAACGGATTTTACTAGCCGGCTTTGGTTTAAGCCGGATCCTAGTTTAGTACAGTGTAGATTTTGTCTCATTGCATTGTATCCGGACGGAATACAGATGCGGGTGTGTATGCACAGTATCGGGGTTTTCCTGTAATTTATTACGGGACCCGTTTTCTGGAGTTGCCAGTTTGCATTCCGTTCCGGCCGGTTTTCCTTTGTTCTTTCCCGGCCGGACTTTTCCGATGGAGGGTGTTATTTGCAAGTTTGCAAATAACACATTGGGGAGGGGGTTTCTTGCATATGGTTTGATTATGATAGCATCCTTTCATTTGCACCATAACTTGCATTTATTGTGATAAGAGTGGGTATGGGTTTGATGTATGTTTGTAATGATTATGCTTTATGATGTGGTCACCATTCTCTTCATCCTACACTCACCTCCCTCTTGCTTTCATATTCTTTCCTCCACCATTCTCATAAAAAGATGGTTGAAGACATTTGAGAGAAAAAAAAGAAGATGAGAGCTTCATCTTGAGAGTTTGATTCTTGATCTCATTTTCATGCTAGAAAAATGCAAGCACCATTTTTCTAATCTTGATTCCTCCATCATCTTCAAAGGCAACAAACCCCAAATGAGACATAGCCTCTACACTACACATTCTACAGCATATCTTGAGCATGTCGAGTTGCCGGCTTCATGCCCGAGTTGCCTCGGTATTGAGGCGGGAGCCCGTAAAAGACGCAGGCGATGTGGTGCCCTTCCGGCGAGGAGGCGACGATGTGGAAACAAGGCTTTCCGCGGGAGATCGGGACGATGACGAGAAGACCGGAGGACTCGGATCACTCGGTATACTTCTCTTCCCATCTCTTGTTAGCTAGTATAGGTTAATGGTTAACGATCCGGGTTTTCATTGTCCGCGGTAGCGCCGGTTTCCAAGTAAGGAAAAATCTTGATTCCGCATTTTGGCCTCGGATAGACGGCCGGGGCGCTGCCGTGGCGCAACAGCTAGTACTACTGACGTGCCAGTGGTTATATCCACAGCCAGTGTATTGATGAGTCTTTAGAGTCCTCCACAGACAGTTTCTCATGTTTCGAGCGAAACGTTGTAGAGGCCGTATGGATTTATAGCAGGGTTCGAACGTACGCGTGCACTTGTGCACGTGTCATGGTTCGGACGGATAATACTAGCGGGCTTTGGTTTAAGTCGGATCCTAGTATTATACTGTGTAGATTTTGTCTCATTGCATTTGTATTCGGTCGAAATTCAAATGTAGGTATATAGATACAGTTGCGGAGTTACCCTGTAATTTTATTACGGGATCACTTTTTGAAGTTGCCAGTTTGCATTCCTTTTGGCCATTTTTCCATCCTTCTCTTTTATGGCTGATTTTTGCTTGGAGGGGTTTATTTGCAAAGGTGCATTTTATAAAAGGGAGGGTGTTTTTCGCGGTGGCTGGGGCTCCAGAAATCTGCAGCAAGCACAAAGTTTTCTTGATTGAGATTGATTCATTTGTGCATCATTGCTTGCATTTATTGTGAAAGACATTGTTGTGACATTTATCCATATGCTTACCTCTTCTTTTTGCTTATGCTCACCCCCTTATGATCTCCACTGCCTTTGGCCGAGCACAAAAAGAAGCTGCCCCATTTTGTGGGAAGAGGATTGATTCATTATCATTTTGCACCAAATCCTTAGCACTTCCTCAAGCTCAAATTCCATCTCTATTCCAAAGGCAACTTCGATTAACCCTTGAGACAAAGTGTTTTACACTTATTCTACAGCAACCTTGGATACGTCGGCTAGCAAACTTCGTGTCCGAGTTGCCTCGGTTCATAGGTGGGAGCCCGTAAAAAGACTTCTCGATGTGGTGCCCTTCCGACGAGGAGACCGGAGATCGGATATGCTGCGAGGAGCTTGGGATGGTGGCCAAAGACCGAAGGACACGGATCGATCGGTATAGCTTTCTAACCCTTCTCTAGTTTGTTAGTTATAGGTTAATGGTTCGATCTGGGATTAAAGTCTGCGTTAGCGCCGGTTTCAAGTTTAGAAAAAGTTTTTGTTTCCGCATTTTGGCATCGGATCGACGGCCGAGGCGCTACCGTAGACTTACAGGTAAAATTTGGGACCATTTTCAAGAGTTGTTGTTTTGATTCGGGGTTTCGTTTTGCGTATTTTGCATTCTGGATTTTTGTATCTGTGTTGTACCTCGATCATTCGACGTTTGTACGACGATATCGAGGGTTGGTGGTGGTTTTGAAGGCGTGGTCCATATGTTCTAACCTATAGGCCTTTAGCGTGTTGTTTTGGTTTTTCGATGTGATTTTAATACACAATTGCGATACGTTATGATGTGTAGGTACCCCATGAAGACTTCGAGATGACAAGCAAGTGCGTGGCGACGTCGGCAATGGAAAGCGAAGAGCAAAGTGAGTAGATTATATCTACGGGGGAAGTCGGGTGGATGGCGTATAACACCCCCGCAGTTCGATGTTTAGTATGCTATATATATATATGATATCTTTTGTGTGTGACATGGATATTCAAGATGTGATTAGGTGTTCTATGATTAGATTATGGTTTTTAGAAGTGAACTAGTATAGCCCCTTAGTTGCAAACCTTAGAATAGGTTTACACCCACACGCACACACATGCTTACTTTGTTATACTTATGCGTATATGGGAATACGTATACATATATATATACACACACATAGGTACGGGACGACGTATATATATACACGTATACCTACACTTGGATGATGAGGACAGTGGATGATATTTGGAGATGAGTTGATGAGATTAGGCATGGTGCCATGAGATCGGTGATATGATGTGGTTCGTATTATGAGATACAACATGAGATTTTAGCGGGCCTTTGGGCGTGTGTTTTACACACGCATTTATATTTATATAGATGGTATCAGCTTGTACTAGACTTAGATCAGTACCCCAGTTCATGAGATATGATGATAAGGATACCAGATAATTGATGAGATAAATGTGAGATCGATCCGTACCCAGATTTGGGATGCCGTACGACAGATTTACGTACGAGCTATATATTGATGATAGATCCACACTCTTGACTAGAGGATATCATATTGTATATTGTATCGTACGCGGTACTATTGAGGCGAGATCACCGACTATTATATATGTTTATATATATCGACTCAGATTTAGGTGGTTTCCGTACCCTTTCGATTAGCTTGTTAGTTAGATCTGTAGTTTACTTAGTAGATGTTAGACTAGACCCGAGTCATACCTATTTCAAAACTAACGAATCATGAGTATTTTAAAGACAGGCTAAGGGATTCTACGGATATTTTCAAAAGACACATCTTTTCTTAAAAACACCGTAGCCCTTATTTTTCTAAAAACTCCGATTCGTCTTATTTCAAATGGCAAAACTGTATGACATTTACATATTGATGTAGATTCTTCACTGTGGTGTTTATTATTCATTTTCCGCATATTCTTGCTATTCGCATCGCATTGCATGTTTAAATGTGTTTATTGTTATATTAAACCCATATTGTCAGGACACCAACACCATTATCGATGATGCGTATGTTCCACGTACACCTACTTGCCGGCTCACACACTTCATCATCGATAATTGCCATGTCACTACACAGTAGGATTGTTGCATCAGGATATGACTAATTGTACATCTATATTGGCACACATATATATTGTACACTTATACTTGCGTATATACCTACTTGTACATCCATATTAGCACACAGGCATATTGTACACTTATACTTGCGTATATACCTACTTGTACATCCATATTGGCGCACAGGCATATTGTACACCTATACTTGCGTATATACCTACTTGTACATCTATATTGGCGCACAGACATATTGTACACTCATACGTGCGTACACACATATTGTACACCCATACTTGCATACATACGTATTTGCACATACATAGATGATTCTGGCTTTATTTTGGAGATCTGGGAACCGCAAGATATATTTTAAAACTGGATTTATTTAAAAGAGCGGTTTTCCCCTCGATGTGTGCATATTACTGTTTTATGTTGCATGATATATGGATATGCTTACATTTCTATCATATGTCGCATACATCATGCTTTATGATTTTACGCATTGAGATATGCCGTTTTCATGAGATTTCTGGATTTGAGAACCGTGGTCATTTTAAAAGAAAGTATGTATTGTTTAAAAACCTGGTTTCTCTTGATATGATATTTCAGTGCGTCCACCATGCGTTTTCTCGGTTCTGAGAGGTGTGACATGTGAAACCCGATTCAAGGAGCTGGATGAGGCCGATTGCGGGTACATGGTGGACCCGGTATGGTACCCTGGGGCAAGAAAGGGATGCTGTGTATACAGACGATGAGCCTGGCAGAGGGACTACTACCTACCGGTGATAGTATTTAGGCTTGGCGGATATCCGGAGGATACCGACCGGAGTCGAGAGATGATACGGGCCGATCCGAACTGACGGAGCCCGTAGGCCGATCCGGACTGACGGAGCCCTATATTTATGAGGATTTACATGCCGATGCTGGGCACAGGTTTCATGATGTTTTCGAGTGTTGATGCTGGACACTTAGGTTCCATGATTTTGATGTGTCGTGAGGGACACACGTTGATTTATATCCTCATACTTCCATGCATATGCTTATGATATTTACATGCATGATGTTTTGTGTCAATGGTTGACACGTGGACGAGATCCACATACATACAGACATTGATTACATAGTTGGATGATATCCACATGCTTATAGACTTCATGATATAGTTGACATTGATTCATGTTGATTACATTGATCATACTTCATATTTATGATATGTTGCTACCTGAGGCACTAACACGAGCACTTGGTACTACACTTATGTATAGATGTTTACCCTTGCCATCTTATCATGCTTCAGACTTTATCATATTGAGGATATATATTATTACTAATCGTTTGACCTAGGATGAGTCATACATACGATTTCTGCTCTGTGATGTTTTCTATTCACGAGTTGGCAACTCACCCCGTTGTGCCACAGTTTCTTGCAGATTTTGCCGTACAGGTTTCATTGCGGCTTTCTGGCACACTGCTTCCTTTCTGGGTGATTGCTTTGGTAGGTGGGTTCACTCGCATCGTGACCACCCTTGTATTTATTTTAATCAGTTGTATCTAGTAATTCCATCAACCAGACTTATACATTTATTTCAGACTTAGAAAACCAGACTTGTATATTTATTTCAGCCTTAGAAAACCAGTTGCGATTATTTCGACCTTAGAGTCGCGTGTTGTAGTATTATGGTTTTCATGATGATTTTGAGTTTTCTTTTGAGTTTTGATCCTCGCCCTTCGGTGTTGTATATTATATTGCTTGCGTGGTTGTGACCGTCGATTGACGAAGAGCTAGCTCCCGTTTGGGGATGCCTTTTATCATTATGCATATATTATTCTTGTTGTACCCCGTTTAGGTCCAACAATTACAAAGGAAACTCTGCCGAAATTTTCAGAAAAGACTTGAGAATTTAAAAATGCATATCCGGGTTACTTATTTAAAAATCTTGTTTTTAAAATATGTTTTCTTCACTTCTTTAAAACTAGTTTTCCTTCACTTCTTTCTTTAAAATGGTTTTAGATTTTTGGGCTTTTGGCTTACTTGAATTAGATGAGGTCCTATAGACTTCATATGATTCAAGGGCCAGTCACGTGCTATTTCGAGTCGTGACAAGAACTTCTGGTGGTTCTATCCATTGTTGATCCAATACCTCTGTATTGTGACAACAACGGGGCTATAACTTTAGTGAAGGAACCCAGGTCCCATCAAAAGTCCAGACACATCTTGAGGCGGTATCACCTGATCAGGGAGATCATAGATCGCCGGGAGATCGAGGTCCGGAGTGTTGCTACAGAGGAGAACATTGCAGATCCATTCACTAAGGCCTTACCTCAGACACAGTTCGAGAGGCTATTCAAGATGATAGGTCTTCGATACGCCAGTACATGGCCCTAGTGCAAGTGGGAGATTATTAGTGTATAAGCCCTAGGGGCCATTATTGTATCATACCAGCTTGTATATTACTTAATGGAAGCTTGGGATATTCACAGTTGTATTAACAGTCTTGCTCAACATATTAGTATGCTACTTGGTTTATATCTATCTTAATATGTGTATATGTTTCTTTTAGCATGTCGCGAATACATATTGATAGATCCCATAGGATCTTACTTGACTACCAGCGTTGTGATGGCAGTCACACTAGTGGGGGCTGGGTAATCTACAAGCACATCCTTTTTCACGTACCTAGTCGTAGGATTATCAAGACAGGGCATCGATACTTCGGAGTAGACTAGTGTATACGCTTCCCGTCCCAGCAGGGGAGATGGTCTGTCCCACAGCCATTAGTACGTTGTACTGGAGATAGTATGCAGTTGCTCTTTGGGTTACGGGTACACCGGACAGGACTCGCAGGGAACTGTTGGTTGGTATTATACCCGTCGTCAGTTAACAGTTCCCAGGTGAAATGAGTACAGCATAGTTCGTAGACTTGACACTGCTGCTTCGCCTCGAGTGTGTTCCCACTGTTCTTAGATTGCTACCCTACCACGGCTCGACTGAGTCGTGCAAACAGGTAGCAGTTGGGTGCAGCCCCGAAGCACTTGGAAGAAGTGGCGGTTAGATAGGATTCGTTTCTCCCGGTGTTGGGGGTTGATATCGCGCTGTGTTTGAAGAGCCATTATGCAAGGTCCCTGGCCAGGGCAAGCAAGACTTACTGGTAGGTTTTCCAGTAGCTTCTCAAGGTGTGATGGGCTTCACTCCGCCACGACTTATACCACTTTTAGGGGACTGACGCTTACCGTCCCATAGGCCCGATATGCGATAGTCTTAGATGAACAGACCGGACTGTACAGAGATTGTCACATCAGGCTCAGTAGGAGTTCGGATGGGTTTCCTCATCGGCCTTCTTATCGACATCTACCTGGGGACCGTTACGTACAGCTAGTACCGCTTGCGGCCTGTGGTTAAACCCACTGCCAGTGAGTGTAGAGTCTTTAGAGTCCCACACGGAGGGTTTCCCTGCTTCAGGCAAAACGATATAGAGGTCGTATGGTTTTACGACAGGGTTCGGACATATACGTGTACTTGTGCACGTGTGATGTTCGGACAGATTATACCAGCGGGTTTTGGTTTAAACCAGATTCTAGTATTAGATTATTGGATTTATGCAGTCTCAGTATATCCGTGTTTTTCATAAATACGGATGAGAGGATCATTCTCGTAATTACTCGAGAAGCTTCTAGAAGAAAGGTGACTCATTTAGTTTTAATTCATTTATGAATTAAACTTAATGAGGTGGAGAGGTGATGTGTAATTTTCATTAATTGCACCATGAGTCATGAGGTGATTCACCTTAAAGTAATTAATGAACCATGGTTGATAATTTATTTCTTAGATATTTTCATGCTTCATGATATTATCAAAATGACTCAAGTTCAATTCATTATCACAAATACATTCTCTTTCCTCAAGCTCTCATCTTCTTCATCCTAACCCTAATCCTCTCATTTGTTGAGAACCCTAGGGTTAGCAAGACTAATAGATCCTTAATCTATCTCTATATCCTCTAGGTCACTTGGATTAGCAATCCTAGCCACCTAGTTATCTCAAGTTAGAGGTTAAAGCTTGAAGAAGGAACTCTCGGGTGGATCTTCTATTACATCGAGAAGGCCGACGAGGAGGTGAACAACAAGAACAAGAAAGACTAGTATCTTGAGGTATAATCATCTATCATACTAGTTAACTACTTTTAGATAGTTTGTTAGTTAGGGTTTAGCAAAGATCCGTTTGATAGTCAATGTTACTTTGAACTAAATGATTGTTTTACCTATTCTGCCTCCCCGCATCTTGTGGGGTGTGTGACGTTGACTTATAGTAACTATGCTACAGTTCATAGTTACTATCACATAACTCCACTAAGTCACCCAAAACTCTAGCGGATGGAGTCAAAATGTAGCTTGACGAACAATAGGGATTCTATTCAAGGATAACAAGTTCACAATCTGGACCGAAAGAGTGATTTAAATTGTCAAGCCCTACTCGGAAACTGCAATCCCAAGCAAACCTGGCTTTGATACCAACAAAACCATGTCACACCCCGCTTCCCAAAATACAGAATACGAGGGGTGACAAGGCCAGCCATGCTCCTACGGTCAAGGAAATATCCTGCCGTAGTCACACCTCAGCTTCTAGCTTTACGTGGTAATCAGTAATCAATGCACAGGTAATGAGAAATGCAGTCATTAAATCAAAACAGATATAAAACTAACCAGATAGAGTCAAAGGAAAGATAGCGTTGACGTCGCTGATCAAGATGTGCGCAATATCCTCGAGGTACGACATGTGCTGATCCGAGCTAAGTCCACTTCCACTCCGAGCATGCATACTCAGGTCGTCAAAGCGACACAATAGCAATAAATATAAATACATATGTAAACACGTGCAATAATGATGAATATGAAACAGTAAGCATGGAGTGATGACATGAGCATGAAGTAACCGGTACAGGTAAACAGTAAAGCAGGTATATCGAATCAGTAATCAATGCATGTCCATGTCACTAAATCTATCAGTCTCTAAGTCCACTGTCCACGTCGCTAAATCTATCGTCATTCCAAGTGTGCGTCAACCACGCAGGACTATCCCCAACCCAAGGGCAGGGCCCCAAGGACAAGGGAACATAGGCTCGAATCATGCTCACGAATAATCAGTAATATCACCCATATGACTCCCAAAATCGCTGTTTATGCCGGCAATGGGACTCCCGAGATTCCGTTGAACTCACACTCAAACTACCCCACACCCACGGTCTACATCAAATACCAACCATAAATCCATATACTAGTCGCTCCATGACAAGTCTACGCGAGAACTAGAGACAGGGTCTCCATCAAGCATGTTTCGACTGGTATCTGAGATAAATGGACAGTATCTGACGTCTTACCTATGACACCAATATAAGTGCTTCCATAACCATCCCACGCCAGTTATAGTGAACACTTACATATTCCCCATAGGCGTCGACAATGCAATAATTAACTGGTTCCGCTGATTTTGTACAAGTACGTGTTACTTTCATTATTAAATGTCACGACCCAAAATTGGCCCATGACGGCCCTAGTACTACGCAACGCCCTAAGACGTAACGTAGTAAAAGAAAGCCAAAACCCAGAAATCTAAACCATAAAAATACGGAAAAGATAATATAAGTTTTTGAAACATTTGAAATCGCAACCCAAATACTTTAAAAGTCCTATTTTATTTCTTTAAAGTTTTAGCAGCACCCCCTTTTTGTAAAACTAGCCAAAATGAATACAACACAAAAATATGACGCCGTAGCGAAGAAATAAAGACCATAGAGAGAAGCTGTATATAAAAAAACAACAAACCCACAAATAATATACAGTAACGTCCTCACCAAGTTTCTATGTCAACAACATAATAGTAGATGGATAGTACAAGATACAACGAATGTACAATACAAAATACAGATGACCACCAAAACCCACTCAATCACTTAAAAAAACACTAATTTAGCACAAAAGCAAAACCTATGGTATTTTAGTGTAATCTGGGATATTTCTCAGTTGAAGTGACCCTATTAACACTAAAATAGGCTAGGTTTACCCACTCAATCATCACTTAATCAATTTTCCACACAAAACACCATAATTAGCACTAAACTAGCTAATTAACACTAACCGACACCAATTAACACATAAACTAAGCAACTAGGGGATTGGGTTCAGAAATATACCCTAAAGAACCCTAGAGAGCAGGTGAAGAAGTGGAGAAGAGCTGCTACTGCTGTTGCTGCCTGCTGCTCCTGCTGCTGCTGCTGCTGCTGATGATGATGATGCTGTTGCTGATGATGATGATGCTGCTGCTGCTACTGAAGGCTGCTGCTTCTGCTGCTGATGATGATGATGATGCTGTTGCTGCTGATGATGATGATGCTGCTGCTACTGAAGGCTGCTGCTTCTGCTGATGATGCAGGTAAGTGTGTGTGTGTGAGTGTTTTGAGAGTGAGAGAATGATAGCAATGAGGGAAATGAGAGTAATGAGGGAAAATAATTCAACCCCCCCTTCTCACTCTCTCTCACTTCATTAATGAAGCATGGCACAAGCCATGTAGCACCATGCTTTCTCTCCCTCTCTCTCTCCCATGGTCAACACATCAAACTATAATTTAAACCCTTTTAAAATTCATTTTCAATTTAAAACAACCATGCACACTATTAAACCCAAAAGCACCTAAACAATAATTATTAACTTAAAGAGAATGGGTTAATCTATCATGCTTGCTAAACATGGTCTAACCCCATCTCTAAACCCTAGTTATCATGCACAAGTGTGTGTGTGCCTAGAAAAATTCTAATAAAATACTCATAAAATAGGGTAAAATATTTAAAACTTAATTTGGTAAACTTTTTATTAAAAACCATACATTAAAATATAATTAGCTACAAAACACAGTCTAAGGTGTTACAATCTCCCCCCTTAAAAGAAATTCGTCCCCGAATTTAAAAATATACCGATACGCGTACCTCCAAAGGGAAGATTACAACTCCCAGATCTCGCTCGCAGCCTCCCAAGTGACTATCTCACTATACGGCTACGCCCAAGAAAAACCCTGCACAGATAGCAAGACCCTTGACCGATGTTCCTCCACCTGCCGAGCCATTGACACAATTGGCTGCTGGTGAACGAAAGATTGCGTCTAAGCAAAAAGGTCTGTGCTAGATCATGTGAGAAAGGTC
The DNA here is from genome assembly GCA_030015575.1 of Agapanthus africanus. Classification (NCBI taxonomy): domain Eukaryota; kingdom Viridiplantae; phylum Streptophyta; class Magnoliopsida; order Asparagales; family Amaryllidaceae; genus Agapanthus; species Agapanthus africanus. The sequence goes on from CM057340.1 coordinate 190,050,612, forward strand.
AAGAAGGTAATTGTAGAGTATCATCACAAGGAATACGGGGTGAAAATCTAATAATCTGGGCGGAAGTGCCAAATTAAAGGCAACGAAACTAACTTGCTTATAGGATCTTAAAAGGACCTAAAATCCTGGGATAAGCTTCCCAAAATCCAACACGTCATTCATCGGAAAGTCCATAGGAATACATGATCTGTCCCTGCGATCTCGAGTCTATGACCAACACAGTCGGCATAAGACCTCTCTTTGCGCTGGGCTACTCTCATCCTGACCTGAACAACCGGATCATCTCCGAAGTCTCTAGATTAGCTGGGGTCCAAAATCCTACTTACGCGGAGTCAGAAAAACAACAGGCTGTTGATCGACACGACCTAACCCCTAAACCTAAAGGTGGCCAATTGGAGTGTCTCCTAATAACGGCTATCGAAGGAGAATCCTAACGATGGCGAGTGACGATCCCCAACCGCTGACAACAATCAAAACAAACACACAACTTAAAAAGAACAACTGAGCAAACTGAGTAAAACCGGACGACAAGAATCCGAATGGAGTCACACCCTGACTAAACTTGGGTAGAAACCATAACGAAATTCGTGGAGATCTGCTCCCACTCCTACTTCGGAACGGTAAAAGATTGCAACTCTCCAGCCGGTCTCAGATGCTCAACCCAAGCACACAACAAGACAGACACCTTGAAACGAAACCTGAAACTTCTCCTTACATCCCTGTCCACCCGTAACTATCTCACAAGTCACGCTAAATGTTGGTGGAACTTGAATGAATATAGAGAGTTGACAGATATGCATGTTCTAGGATTACACGTCTCTACCCGATGATATCAGGTACACAAACGCGTCCCTAACTTAGCACACCATTGTCACAATCAAGGTCTCCGAATCATTACCCAGCCGAGTATGCTCAAGTATCACTGATGAACGAGCATCGGCGGGCAGTGTCTCACGAAAACGATTTAAGGAAAGTGGTCGGGTGCGGACATGAGCAAGCTGTCCCCTCCGTAGAGACGAACTTAAGCTATACTCAACGATCACACAAAAACTGTAAATCTGCAGAAGACTATCACAACAATCAAAATCCGCTGCAGGAAGATGTTCATTAAGTTCTAGTGGTCCGTAGAAAATCGGACACGACTCTCGAACAAATAGTGTCTCCAAATCTCCAACGCAAAACCACCGCGGCCATCTCCAAATCATGAGTGGAATATCCTTCTCGTACTTTCTCTAAATGTAGGGAAGCAAAAGCGATAACTCTATAGTGTCACCTCAGTTCACACTCGAGCCCACTCAAGAAACATTACAGTTAACAACAAAATCGCCCGAACCAAAAACAAAGAAAGAACTGATGCAGTTGTTAACCGAATCTCCAACTGCCGAAAACTCCGTACACATGCCTCAGTCCAAAGAAAAGAAACCTCCTTTCCGGTCAATTCAGTCAACGGTGCAGCACTATTCTAGCAATCCTGCATGAAACGGCGGTAAAACCTGCTAAGCCCAACAATCTGCGGATCTCCGTCCTGCACACATGTCTGGACCGAAGCTGTATGGTCACGATCTCCCTCGGGACCATACAAAACCATCTCCCGTGACTACAAGACCTAGGAGTCAACATAAAACAGGCCTGAAGAAACGCTCCGAGAATTTAGCAAACTGCTGGTACTCTCCCAGTATCTGCATAACAAATCCTCAAGTGCTGCTACTGTTCCTCAAGTCACATTAAATAGACCAGAATGTCGTATATAACACAGCAAAAACTGGTCGAGGAACAGCCTGAAGAAATCTGGTTCATCACATCTACGAATGTTGCTAGGGCATCAGTGAATCCAACGACTCACAAAAACACACAAAGCCCGTCGCACGCACAAGGCAGTCTTCGGAATGCCATCACTCCGAATCCGCAGTAATGATGACCTGATCCCAAGCAAACTTAGAAAATGTCTCGCACTCTGGAGCTGATCGAAGAAATCGTCACGGCGAGGTGAAGGATACCTATCCGCACCGTAAGCCGGTTCAATTAACGATTCGTCGATACGCAACCCTAAACTGCCGTCTTTCCCCTTGACGAACAGAATTAGGAGCTTCCAAGAGCGAAACACTCAGACGCACAAAACTCCCAATCCACAACTCTGCAGCTGATCCTTTAGCTCCCAAGCTTCGCCGGCTCATCCGGAACAATGTCGGAAAAACTCTCGCACGAAAGGAACACCGGTCCAAGAAACCCTCTGTGGCTCCAGTATCACGAATGAACGCCAAGAATCCACGACATCTCCTTAAAAGCCGACTAACGAAAAAGGCTGAATTCAAGCTGTGAGAGGCAGCACCACTATCCACCTGCACAACAAGAACTAACTTGCCGGGAAAACAATTCCTGACTGTCTCCTCACGGTAGTCCACAGACGCCTAGCACGTAGTTAAACAGTCCATGCCCAGGAGAACGTCAAATCCAACATCTCTAGAAGGATCGAAATGATGGACGAATCTCTATCTCCTATCCAATTGGCACACAACTGAATACGTGTCGTGCAACAAAAGAATCGCTGACAGAAGTTAACACAACTACGACTAATCTACCCAACCACGGTACAAGCATGAAAAACAATGAATACATGAAAAGAACATATAATAAAAGATACCTGAAAACTCCACATTGGACGTCTGCGCGTCCCGATGAGTAGAAGCAAACTCCTGTGTCTGCCCTCTACTCGCAGCTGGATGAACTCCTCTGGTAGACTGAGCCCTCTGAGCGAACCTTCCACGTCCACGGCCTCTCTGAGTACGATCCTGACGCCGTGCTGAGGAACAATCCCTGACGAAGTGCTGAAGGCTTCCGCATCGAAAATATCCATGCGCTGACTGCTGACAATCCTAGGGATGAGAGCTGAACGACTGTCCTCGTCCTAAGCCTCTGCTACTCCCACGACGGCCACGAAATCTGTCTCGACGACCAAACCTCTGCCTCTGGGCTGGTACACTGGTACGAGTCCTCCACTGTCCTAGAACTCTCTGAGCCTCTGGAATATGCGCCTCATCAACTGGAGCTGCAACCACTGGTGCTATGTAGGTGACGGACTACTGAATGCTGATCGCAAGTGACAACTGAGTAACAGGGGTGACAACCTCCTGTCGTAGCTCCCGAATGACATCAACCAATGAACTCATCGTCTGGCGGAAGTCCTGCATATCTGCTAAAAGTCTATCAATAGTATATGTCGTAGGCTGATCCGTTTGCACCTGTGCAACTAGAGTGCTATCCTGGTCAGTACTCGTCTCACCCGAGCCAACTCTGACCTCGGCCCTCGCTGCATCACTCTGAGTCCCCATAGTCATCGGCGGCAAGGCTATAAATAGATATAAGATTCGATAAGAATAAGGAATCGAATCTCAAGGATATGAATCATCAAGGAAGGAATTTCAAGCAAATTGTACTTAGGTTACTTAATGCAAGGTACCGCACCGTGGGTATGCTGCAGACATACACACACTACGTTACTCTGCTTAAGCTACCTACTCCATCATACTAAGGTCATCCTACACTCCGAAAGGTAAAACCTAACGCTCTGATACCAACTTTTTCAAGACCCAAAATTGGCCTATGACGGCCCTAGTACTACGCAACGCCCTAAGACTAACGTAGTAAAAGAAAGCCAAAACTCAGAAATCTAAACCATAAAAATACGGAAAAGATAATATAAGTTTTTGAAACATTTGAAATCGCAACCCAAATACTTTAAAAGTCCTACTTTATTTCTTTAAAGTTTTAGCAACACCCCATTTTTGTAAAACTAGCCAAGATGAATACAACACAAAAATATGACGCCGTAGCGAAGAAATAAAGACCATAGAGAGAAGCTGTATATAAAAAAATAACAAACCCACAAATAATATACAGTAACGTCCTCACCAAGTCTCTAAGTCAACAACATAATAGTAGATGGAGAATACAAGATACAACGAATGTACAATACAAAATACAGATGACCACCAAAACCCACCTAAGCAAAATAGTACTGTGAGCTGATGCGGTATCTGTAGCAAAAGATGCTAGCTGAAAAGCTGAATAGCCTGCCTCGACTACTCTGGAGAACAACCTGAAACACCTGTGGCACAACGGGGGTGAGTTGCCAACTCGTGAATAGTAGATAACATATGCAGGTAATCGCAGGAATGCACGTACAGCATGAATCTAAGATATGCGATTACAGTAATAACATGTCATGCAAATGCTGAATAAAGGGAAGTACACTAGCAGGTACAATCAATATGTGAAGCAATAGTAACATGGCAATAATATGCAATAACCATGCAATAGGGATATGAGAAAGTAGATATGCAACTATCATAAGGGTACACTAACAGGTACTACCAATATATGAATCTGTGCATAATGTAGATAAATGTGAGGTATAGGGTGGAATATGTCATTTCCACGGAAACCTGACATCGTGGCAGGATCACAATCCATCAAGACTCTCAAATCCACAATTCCTCAAATCAGCCCCTAAACTGGGCTCTCATATCACATAGGTCTCACATCACCTCAATGTACAATATCGAGTAGCTCTCCTATATCTCGAATGTACAAATCAACAATCTCTTCCATATCCAATATCCAATCTCAATGAATCACCTATATCCCAAGTCGAATCTCAAGTAAGTTTCTAACATCCTAAAAGTATATATATATTTGCAGAAATAAATATGATGGGGGCAATATACATATATTAGCATCTCATTCCACTAATATTGGTGTAAGGGTATATATAACAATGGCAAATCCCCTGTTATATATACAAAGGTGTTTAAAAGAAATATCATGAAAACAATGTGCCAAGCATCGACACAGAAATCCTGATAGGTACGTATCATACGCTGTCCCGAAAGCACGAGTGCCTAGCTCTGACCTTCACCTTTCGACGTATGCATACATGCATGACTCCGGTCGGTATCCCCAAGATAACCGCCGAGTAAAAGGTAATATCACCGGACGGTATGGTTCCCCTGACAGGCTCACCGTCTAACAAATCCAGCGATCCGTTCTCGTCCCGGGGTACCTCCGGGCCCCACCATATACCCTCATGCGGCCTCTACGCCTCCTCGCATGGGGTATAAATAATCAGCACCGATAAAACCCATGGTGGATGCGCAAATATCATATCAAGGAAACCGGGTTTTTCAATGTATGCATAATTTCATGAACTCCCACGGTTCCCAAATCCAGGAAACATCATGTAAAATCCAAATAATAATGCGCAATCCAGGAATAAACATATACGATATATCTGAAATGCGAGCATATAACAGAGAATATGTAGCTGAAACCAGATGTATGCGAAATCAATAAGGTACAGTTAAGTAACATCAGTAAAGGTAAGTATGTGACTGCAACTGAATATGTGTGTAACATACAGGTGTAGCAATGTATAGGTATCTACCTATAAGAACTGATGTCGTATACCCCCTGGGTATAACTAAAATATGTAGGATATCCCCCCGGTATAAGTAAAATGTGTGCAGGGTATACCTCTCGTAAGGTGTATATGTACCTATCACTAAAGGTATGATGCACTATAGGTATACCGATAAGCTAGATGTCATGTGTGATAAGCAATAGTGTCTATAATGGTTAGTGTGTGACATGGCAATTATTGACGGTGTGTGTGTAGCATACAATCCGTGCTCGTGCAACATGAACCGTCAATAATGTGTGCAGTGCCCTACAGCTACTAGTCACGGTACAACTATATCTAAGTAATTAGGTAAAGGCGCAATTCTAACAATGACGTAAAATATGCGATAAGTATTAGAATCCTAGCCCAGACGCATAACGCCATGCGGGCGATTCCCCTGTAGATGTTAAATCTACTCACCTACGCTCCACGCTAGGTGAATCCTACCACCTGTCTCCCTCTGTAGTAGTGTCCGTAGTCCCTGACTGCAAACCTGCAAATAAGACACGGAAATCATATATAAGCCAAATATTCCGCGAAACGCGATATCGAACCAAAACGAGAAACTCGCGTCGCGAACTAAACGCGCGTGTGCACGATACGCTAAAACGTGTGTGTACGCATCTAAAACCATCGCGACACGCTGCGATACGCTGGATCACAGAACCCTCTCACGTATCGCGCAAACACAACGGACACCAAAAACGATATATAGTCCCAGATTTTCCTACAGGCCAAAACTTACAAAACTAGACATGCCAAAGCACTAGACAACCCTACAGACAACCCTAGCCAAGACCCCAACACCCCAGTCCCCAACTTGGCCGCAAATTGCAGCCAAACCTAATAAAACTGCGGCCTAGGAAGAGAATTAGGGGGTCGTGCTCAGGTGGTGGTATCTAGACCTAGTGTACATGCTCCAGTTTTCTCAATTTTGTTTTGTAGGGTCCGGATCAAAAGCAGATTACAAATACCCAGTATATCACTTAAAAAAACACTAATTTAGCACAAAAGCAAAACCTATGGTATTTTAGTGTAATCTGGGATATTTCTCAGTTGAAGTGACCCTATTAACACTACAATATGCTAGGTTTACCCACTCAATCATCACTTAATCAATTTTCCACACAAAACACCATAATTAGCACTAAACTAGCTAATTAACACTAACCGACACCAATTAACACATAAACTAAGCAACTAGGGGATTGGGTTCAGAAATATACCCTAAAGAACCCTAGAGAGCAGGTGAAGAAGTGGAGAAGAGCTGCTACTGCTGTTGCTGCCTGCTGCTCCTGCTGCTGCTGCTGCTGATGATGATGATGCTGTTGCTGATGATGCTGTTGTTGCTGCTGCTACTGAAGGCTGCTGCTTCTGCTGCTGATGATGATGATGATGCTGTTGCTGATGATGATGATGCTGCTGCTGCTACTGAAGGCTGCTGCTTCTGCTAATGATGCAGGTAAGTGTGTGTGTGTGAGTGTTTTGAGAGTGAGAGAATGAGAGCAATGAGGGAAATGAGAGTAATGAGGGAAAATAATTCAACCCCCCCTTCTCACTCTCTCTCACTTCATTAATGAAGCATGGCACAAGCCATGTAGCACCATGCTTTCTCTCCCTCTCTCTCTCCCATGGTCAACACATCAAACTATAATTTAAACCCTTTTAAAATTCATTTTCAATTTAAAACAACCATGCACACTATTAAACCCAAAAGCACCTAAACAATAATTATTAACTTAAAGAGAATGGGTTAATCTATCATGCTTGCTAAACATGGTCTAACCCCATCTCTAAACCCTAGTTATCATGCACAAGTGTGTGTGTGCCTAGAAAAATTCTAATAAAATACTCATAAAATAGGGTAAAATATTTAAAACTTAGTTTGGTAAACTTTTTATTAAAAACCATACATTAAAATATAATTAGCTACAAAACACAGTCTAAGGTGTTACATTCAATCACGCTTTAACACTAACGTACTTGCCATAATCCAAACACTGATATCTATCACTGGGTAACGTGCACGATCACTAGGTTATCAATGCTTTATGACCACTATTCAATGAGGGTATAACCGCTACATGATATGATGAGAATGCAATTGATTACGATATGAATAAAAATATCAGCAGCCAATATCCTACCACTTGCATAATTTACTGTAAATCACACGCGCAGAATTTAGCAAAACAATATAAAAGGGGTAAGCAGTATGTTTAATTATCTGTTCATCAAAATTGGTTTTGCGTCAATCGGGTTTCAGGGTTGCTAGCTATGGTCATTTCATTTTAAGTGTTCACTGCGGGAAATCCAATTTCTGAACTGGAAGTCCGTTTCGTAACACGTTTTACTCCTAGTTGAGTGCATAATTAAGCAACGCTACAGTTTAATAGTATGTAGATTTTTCTGTTATGTTTCCAACGCATCAAACGTACTATCAATATCAGTTCTTTATTAAAAGTTATGTCCTGTCTTGTGTAGCTATGCAAGAGGAGTCACTGCAGAAACTGCAGAACACCTAGGTACGTTAATATGCAAATTAAATATCAAATGACGGTGAAACAGCACGGGATCAGATTAAGGTGTTAGATAACTAAATTTTCTATGCGACCATATGGGGCTCCATGCATTTTCATTTTAAAGATGGGGTATACAGGTGTTCCAAAGCCAGGTATCCAAAACGAACGCTGCCCCGGACTGCAGTTCAGGGCCGCGAATCGCTTCAGTATTCATCGTTACAAATTATCAAAATGCAAAGATAAACTTTGGTCTGTTGTAGGTTTATCTGTTGGCTTCGATACGAGCCATAGAAGATCGCATTTCGATTTGTATTTAATTTACTATTAATTTTACAACATGATATGTACGGGGATTTCCAGATTTAGCGTCGGTTCTCGGGGATATTATTTCAATATAGAACCTTTAACTTTTAGATCCCAACATGTAGTTAATTATCAGTGCACGATCTATATATCACGAAATGGGAGTCTTAATTGACCATATAACACACACACACACATATCAAAAGATGATTATCGAGTTTTAATAATCATAACTATGGGGTTTTATATTGATTTATGACATACACATGCATAAGTATATTTTAGTATATGTAGAATGATAGCAAGTTCAGAAACTTTCCTGGAGACGGCGCAATGACGGCGACACGGTAGAGACGGCAATGACACGAGCACCAGCACGGGCAACAGCAACGGCAGCAAGCTCGGTTGGGCTCGGCTAACGGCTACTCCGCGAGGTCGGCGGTGCTGGTGGTCATCGAAGGTGGAGGGCGGTGATGCTCGGGTGGCTCTGGGGCGGTTGCAAGATGATGTTGATGGTGGCTGGGCTCGGAGAGGAGGCTGCTGTGGTGGTAAGGAGGAGAAGGGGTGAGGCAGATGCGGTGACGGTAGTCCACGGCAATGGCGAGATGAGGGGTAGCCGGTGGCAGTGGCCTCATCGGCGATGGAGTGGGGGTGCAGCGTGCAGTACGCTCAGTTGCAGTGGAGGAGGAGCTTAGGTAGCGGTGCTCGTCGGAGAGAGTGCAGTGGGCGGCTATGGATGTTCGGGTGTGGGTTGGTAGAGGCGACGAGGTGAGGGCGACGGGGCGATGCAGGGGGCAGTGAGGTCGAGGAGTTTGCAGTTATGGGTATTGGTGGAAGGATGATGATGGTGGAGACGTGGTGATGGCTGGGGGTTCTAATGGGTTTGTGAAAGAAGTGAAGGGGGCTCTGCTGTGATCGTGGAGGTGAGTGGGTGTGGAGGTAGTCGATGGTGCGGTTGATGGAAGGCGGCGGTGATGGTGAATGGGTGTTGTTGTAAGGAGATGTGGGTGGTGGTGGTGATCGACGCGGAGGAAGTGGGGGAGCTTGGGTGATGGGAGCGAAGACGTGGCCATCGGTGGAGGTGAGGAGGTGGTCGGCGGAGGTAGCTTGTCGGCGGAGGTGGCTGGCGGTGTCGAGGGGAGAGAGGGAACGGTGGGTCGTTGAGCTCGGTGGTGGAGATGATGAGGTGCAGGGAAAAGGAAAGGGAAGAAGAGAGATTGTGAGGGAGAGAGAGAAGAGAGAGAGGGTGACAAGATGAAGGCGAGGCGGAGGTGGAGGTGAGGTCGTGGCGAGGAGAGCAGGTGAGGATTCGGGGGTAAGAGATCTCGGGGAGACATTAGACCCACGACTGAGTCATGGCCGTTGGAGGGCGCTGGTCTCATGGGGGGAAGTGCGAGCGTGGGGGGGAAGCCGTTGAGGCCTCGGGTTAGTCACGACTATGAGAAATCTGATAGAGCGGAACCGAAGCCGCACCCTGGTGCAGACTCGAAGCGGGGATAGTCACCACTTCGACTGTGCAGAATCCTCGGCTTACCACCACCAACTTGAGGTCATCAAGAAGAAAATCGAGGGGAAAAACCGGGATGGCCAAGCGTCCGGTGAAGGGGCTCGATACTCCGCCGATTTGCTGACGAAACCCTTTACGGAAGAAGTGCTGGCCGAGCACGTGTCGTCCCAGAACAAACCGCCCAAGGTGGCCTTCTTGTAGGGTTCTTATGAACGACAACAAGGTTTCGGGGGGCATCGTCCATGCCATTTTCAAAATTTTGCCGTTTTAAGGGACCCTAAACTTGAATCGATAACTAGAGAATCATACGAAACAACATGTAAACTATTTTACATCTAAGTGATAACAAAATACAACCTTTGTAGACCGGTCCTTCACTTCATTAGCTCCTTGTAGTGGTCCCTTCGCTGCGATCATGGAACTCCCGGACTCTTGCATGGCTTCTCAAGGCGAAAGGAACGATCTTGCTTGAAGTCTTCGAGGCTGAAGATGATCTACATCGAGGAGACACTAATTCAAACTACTACTTCACTAATGTGAGATTAGTGAAGTAAACACCCTATACTAAAGTGCTAATCTAGTAGAGGATGATGAAGTAGGAAGTGGGCTCACTTTAGTTTTATTTTTCTCACAATATTTTCTCTCTTTAGAAAATCCTAGCAAGCCTTTTGCTCAATGAAGAAGAAGATGAGCAAAAGAAATGAGAATGAACTAATGAGGTGAGAGAAATAACCATGGGTGAGTTTGTATCATATACTAACTCATGTAGAGACATAACCATGGCTTAATTATAATGGTTAGGTTAATAAATATCTTAAGTAAAACAAAACTAGTGGACTTAGTCAAAGCATCCACAAGCTTCTACAAGCTTCATGCATTTGAGCTATTATCCACTAATTTGGAATTAATTTAAATACTAAAACCCAACATTATAATTAGTATGGTGTAAGTCTCATACACCCATGTAGTGTGTATCAACAACCATGATACAAAATAAAACACAATTAATATATATCACATATATATTAAGTATGCACATGTGAGAATAATAAATGCTTAAGTGAGCTAATATTAGTTAATGTAAATTAGTATATAAAATATACAATTATACACTAAACTATCAAATCAACTCTTGATTTATTAATCCGGCTATATCACATATAACCGACTAATATTAAATGTACCAACTTATCGAATCAACACTTGATTCGATAACCCGGCTATATCACATATAACCGTCCGATACAAATATCGCGAGAATAGAATATGGTATCACATACTCGCATTATTCTCGGTCCCGCACATATCACATATGTGCTCCTACTTCGTTTTACCTGAGCCAGTAATACCCTTATGTAGGACTCTAAAGACTCGTCAATACGCCGGCAGTAGGTGATGATCACATCAAGCACCCATAAGCCGTCAGCGGTACTAGCTGGACGTAATGGCTACCCGGGTATTGAGCGATCAGAAGATCAACAAGAAAGCCCGCTCTAGCTCCAGTAAAGCCTGTCAGTAACACTACCGTACAGTCCGGTCTCCTTGTCTGATATGTCGCATATCCAGTCTAGGGGTGGTAAACGTCAGACCCCAATAACTGATAAGTCATGCCGATATGAGGCTCATAATGGGTCGAGAAACTACTGATAACACTTACCAGTAAATCTATAAATCAGTCCTGGCCAGGAACTTCCCTGTTATGGCCAATTGAGCACAACACAACATCAACCCCCAATACCGGGAGAGACGAAACCCCTCCTATGGCTTATTGCCTCCATGTGACTCGGGACTGTACCCAAAAACCACCGTTTTGCACGTCCTCTTGAACTTGGTAAGGTGGAAATCAAAGCACAGTGGGAATCACATAAGACTCTATGACGATCTCGGGTCTACAGACTAACATGTACCAGTGTCACCTGAGAACTGCTATCTGACGTGAGGTATAATACCATCTAGGAGTTCTCGGCGAGTCTGTCCAGTGTACCTAGTCTCCACTGAGCACCTGTATACCATCTCTGATGTTAAACACCAATGGATATGGGATCATCCTGTTAGTTGTATGTATGCCCTAGAGGCCAGTATTGTACAGATGTTGTATATTATATTGGATGCTTGGACATATATAGAGATGACTTTCTTGCTCGAGATGATAGTATGCTATCTGGTTACTCTTTATCTTAACATGTACACTAGTCTCTTTATACTGTCTTATAGTTACATGTTGGTAAAGCCCTTAGGATATGTACTTGACTACCTGGACTATGATGCAGATCATACTAGTGGGGACATGGTAGTCCATAAGTACATCCTTCAAGGTCCCTAGTCGTGGGTGTATCGAGATGGGGCATCGATATACCAGAGTAGACTAGCGTATACGCTTCTCGACCCATGTGATGGGCGATGGATGATCCCATATCCATTGGTGTTTGACATCAGAGATGGTATACGGGTGCTCAGTGGAGACTGGGTACACTGGACGGACTCGCCGAGAACTCCCAGATGGTATTATACCTCACGTCAGATGGCAGTTCTCAGGTGACACTTGTACAGGTTAGTCTGTAGACCCGAGATCGTCATAGAGTCTTGTGTGATTCCCACTGTGCTTTGATCTCCACCTTACCACGTCCATGAGGGCGTGCAAAACGGTGGTCTTTGGGTACAGTCCCGATTCACATGGAGGCAATGAGCGATAGGAGGGGTTTCGTCTCTCCCGGTATTGGGGGTTGATGTTGCCCTGTGCTCGATTGGCCGTAACAGGGAAGTCCCTGGCCAGGGCTGATCAGAGATTTGCTGGTAAGTGTTACCAGTAGTTTCTCGACCCGTTACGAGCCTCACATCGGCACGACTTATCGGGTTATTGGGGTCTGACGTTTACCACCCCTAGACTTGATATGCGACATATCAGACGAAGAGACCGGACTGTATGGTAAGTGTTACTGGTCGGATTCGCAGGAGTGTGAGCGGGCTAGCTCGTCGATCTTCTGATCGCTCAATACCCGGGTTGCCGTTACGTTTAGCAGACCGCTTGCGGCTTGTGGGTGCTTGATATGATCATCATCTGCTACCGGCGTATTGACGAGTCTTTAGAGTCCTACACAGAGGTTTCCTGGTTCAAGCGAAACGAAATAGGAGCGCATATGAGATATGTGCGGGACCGAGAATAATGCGTGTATGTGATACCGCATTTCATTCTCGCGATATATGTTTCGATTGGTTATATTCGATATGACCTAGTTATCGAATCATTGATTCGATAAATCGATACATTAAATACTAGTCGGTTATGTGCGACATGACCGGATCATTGAATCAAATGTTGATTTAATGATTTGATGTATAATTATATATTTGATATATTACTTTGCATTAACTAGTATTAGTTCACTTTAAACGGATTTTTCTCACTTGATGCACATTGTATATGTGATATGCTTTCGTGCACATTTTTGTATCATGTTTGATGATACTTGATCATTTAGTTAAGTGTATAGAATTAATCCATGGTTAATTTGATAATTAGGGTTTTGCATATTCATTTATTTATTTGTTTGTTTATTTATTTATTTGAAATGGATTAAGATAAGAATGGTGGCTTTATTTGTTTTATGTTGAAGCTTCATGAAGCTTTGACTTTGCTAACCATTCTTGTCTTCATGCTTAACCCTAACCCACTCAAATGACCATGGTTTATTCTCTACACTTAACCCTAGTCTAAGTTATGATAAGTATTGATTTTCTATTTTCTTTTTAATAGAACTTATCATAACCATCATCTTCTTCTTCTTCTTCTTCAAGCTTGCTACATCAATGGCAACTTGAGTTTTAGTGAGAGAAATCCAAATCTAAAGTGAACCCACCTCCTATTTCTTCATCCTCTACCTCTTGCCAAGTGGTTTTGGGTGTTTTCTTCGCAAGTTTCACTACTTGGTGAAGTCGGAGCTTGAACTAGTGCAACCTCGACGTAGATCGTCTTTGACACGAAGCCGACGACCTTGCTCGCCCGTTTTCCGATGAAGCCGACAAATGAGTCGAGGATTCATGATGGACAGCGAGGGCATGACCACGTGGAGCTAAGGAGGTGGAAATTCGGATCTACAAAGGTTGTAGCATCTAACTTCTAGTTAAATAGTTAACTAGTTTTTAGTTTCGCCTAGACATCTAGCAACGATCTGTTAACTAGGGTTTCTCGGCACCATAATTTTTTAAATTTGGCATGTTCGATGCCTTGTGAGACCTCTATAGGATGCCTAGGAACCCTACAGTGGTATCAGAGACTAGCTAGAGCCTTAGGCGAAGTCTAGACGAAGTTTGAAACCCGGACGAACCGAAAACCCAACCCCAAAATAGCTCTCTGGAAATTTTCCGAATTTATGGTTTTTTGTCAATTAAAAATGCTTTAAAAAATCAGCAATAAAATCTAAGAATTACTGTGCAAAAAGTTTCCTGTGAACAGTACAACCTGCGGCGGAACCGCGGCAGAAGCATGGCTTCTGCGGCGGTTCCGCGGCTCCTTGATGACGTAAGCCCCACTTCTTTGCACAGTAATACCTGATTTATTATTCTGAGTTTTCTGGGAATTTTAATTTGACTCCAGGTTTGAGTATTCTGGGGTTGTATTGGGAATCGTCGATTCGATCGGATTATCGAACTTTGTCTAAGTGCTTTCCGGATAATTTTTTGAATATGTTAAAAACTTCGACCGGTTATAAATACCCAACTTTTCCCCTGTCGTAAAATATCCAAGTGTTGGATTATTGTGTGGTTTAAGGACGTTCTGAGTAGTGCAAGTAACACGATGGTCCCTCTAGAAGACAACAAACCTTAACTCGATTATGTGACCGTCTTGAATTGCCCTTTGAACCTTCGGGTTTGGGGCAGTACGGCGTGCCACATGTGAGGCGTTGGCTTCGCCCTTCTACGGCTGGACCGTTGGTACTGAGGCATGAAACGAATGTCTTGGAACCTATTTCATGTGTTGGACGGTTTCGGGAAAACTTGGGTATTCAAATGTTCGATCGGAAATTTTAATATATTCTATTTATCCGGAATTGGATACAATAATTGGAATTCACAAACAGTTATGAGATAACTGGATGAATGTTATAAATCTAGCAGTTTAGTCACATACGATATTGAAAAGAGTTTTCGATAATGAGACTAAAATGCGAGGTTTGTAACTGTTAGGCATGTGATGTCTAAAGAGGTTGCGGATTCCAACTGTTGTAGTTTTACACTTTCTTTTCTGTGACCGTAAGTGCAATATGTGAATCGCCGGTTTCGTTGCTATATGTCAACGACAATTGGGATGCGCATATTTACTTACGTTGATGACATGTGATGTTATGTGTTGCTGGATATGTTATATTGGATTGTCGTGTTTGAATAGCCGGGTTTTTTTTATGTGAGATGAGTGTTTTTCATTTTCATTCATGTAAAAACTTGTATGTAATATTCTTTTATTTGGGGCACTTTCAGGTAGCGGAAGCTGTCACCCTTTGTATATTATTTACTTTTCCGCATTAGGATAGACCCAAGGAGGGGAGTACAAGTAACCGTGTTCTGGGGTCCAGTGGGAGACCAACTCGAGGAGTCGAGTCCGGGTCTCCTAACCCTAGAATTGGCAGGGTTGCTTGCCGCTCTCGTAGGGGTCTAGGGGTGTGGGATTGGCTATTCATCACGACCGTGGAATCCGTGTTTTATACTGGCTCGTATTGAAAACACGGACGTCCTAGTATATCCAATATTTCATATGTTTATTCTGCTGCGATATCTGTGTTGTTCTCTGATGGATATAGTATATAGTATATATGATATATTATATAGACGTTACTTATGTTTTACACCCGCGCTAGCCCTGCCCTGCTCTGTCGTTAGTTACCTAACCTAACGGTGCACGAGGGGACATCGAGGCGAATGCGGATGGCATAAGTGTACGTCATATCTATCTGTGATGTTTAGGTATTTAAATGATGGGAATTCATTAATGTGATTAATGAAAGGAAAGAACCTAAGATGTTGTAGAATCAGATTTTAAATAAAACAGGTAGCTACAGTTCTTGCTTTGCACAGTGGTATATATGATATACCCTGCACCTTATTCGATGAGGAAAGGACCGAGATCCCTTCACCGGGAGTGACTCCTTTAGCAATAACTGGCAGATGCTACACACTCGGTTTGCTTTTGACTGCTTTTGCGTTTTTTCTTTGCACAGCGATATATATGATATATCCCGCACCTCATTCGACGAGGAAAGGGCCGACGATCCCTTCACCGGGAGTGACCCCTTTAGCAAAACTAGAAAAGCCTCAAAATCATTCCATTTTAAAACTTCATTTGATTCTACAACGATATCAAGTTCATTACGCAATAGGTTTTCAGAAAAACCTAACGTAGCCCTCCGTCATTTCAGATAAGTACTAGTTAGTATTCGTGCTACGTTTGTTGACTATGTTAAGGCGTAGTGTGCGGTAGCTAATTAGTGCTTATCTGTATAAGCATATGATGCGATTGGATTAGGGTAGTCGTGCGACTTTGTTGACTATGTTAAGGGTCGTGCGGGTGGGTTTAATTCAATCGGGAAATGACGGGTTGAACTTGACTAGCACTTATGATTTGTTGACTATGTTAAGGTCATATAGCTGCTAGGGGCAAAATAATATCGGGAATTTCAAGTGTTGAAATTTGCAATGAGATTGCATACCTTCTATGAGATAGTTGGATCCCGATACCCACTGCGAGTAAGAGTTACTCCTGGGAGAGTTTTACACATTGCAATTAGCCGATCAAGTAGGTGTATAGAAAGGTGTCAACGGGGTTACGCCTCTGGGAAAACGAGGTTTACAGTAATTAGGTTCGTGCGAAAGCACGGGGGACCTCCCTCAAAGTACCGACACTGGCCTGGCTGAAAGATTGGCGAACTTGTAGTGTGTAATTAATCCCGGCTAGTCTTTCCTTTTAGGGTTTGAAGGAAGATTTGATAAAAAGCAGTGGGAGCCATCCTGATTAGATAAGATAATAACCAATCTGATCTTGCACGAGCTTACGCTAAAGTGTTTTCTTCTCTCTCTCTCCAGGTAGAGACCATTTCATGCCTTAATAAAGATAATAATATGGATGTATTGACCGAACCCGCATGTTATACTGTGCTGGGGAATGTTGGTTCCGTTCTTTCTTATAAAAGTTATAGGAATGAACAGGAAATAGGGGAATACCAGAATTCCCATGCCACCAGAATGAAGAAAGTACATGTTGATGCATTTTCTTCGGGTGTGTTCGTTACAGAGAACTGTTTCTCCATTTGCTCTACGTCCTGGGTATTGGATACCGGGTCAGGATCCCATATATGTAATCAGTTACATGGGCTTAGGAAAGGTAGAGAACTTGGAGAAGGTGATAAAGACATTAGAGTTGGAAATGGTGCAATTGTTGCAGCTAAGACTGTCGGGGAATATCACCTTGTATTACCAACTGGTAATACATTGGTTCTGAACGAATGCTATTACATGCCGAACCTGATATGCAACATTATATCGGTTTCTTTGCTAAGTAAAGAAGGATATAATTTTGTATTACAGGACAATGTTATGAACATTTTCCATAACCAAAAGTTGGTTGGATCAGGCACGTTGTGCAATGGCATTTATGTTCTAAACCAATCAACAGTTCTGAGTATAACAAACACACACAAGAGGAAGAGTTCTGAATTGAACGAATCCTTCTTGTGGCATTGTAGACTGGGTCACATCAATACGACACGACTGGCTAAGTTGCATAAAGATGGATATTTGAAACCTTTCGAATTTTCATCTTATGACACTTGCCAGTCATGTCTCAAAGGCAAGATGACCAAAACTCCGTTTACGGGACACGGAGAAAGAGTTACCGAACTCTTGGGACTGATACATAGTGATGTATGTGGTCCCATGTCTACACATGCCAGGGATGGTTCTTCGTACTTCATTACATTCACTGACGATCTCTCTAGGTTCGGGTATGTGTTCCTGATGAAACACAAATCAGAAGCTTTTGAGAAATTTAGGGAATATAAACAAGAAGTTGAGAACCAAACCGGAAAAAGTATTAAAATCCTTCGATCTGATCGAGGAGGTGAATACTTGAGCAATGAATTCCTGGACTTCCTAAAAGAGAATGGGATTCTCTCTCAGCTGACTCCTCCATATACACCACAGCACAACGGTGTATCTGAACGGAGGAACCGCACCCTATTAGATATGGTACGCTCTATGATGAGCACAGCTGAGTTACCTATTTCCTTCTGGGGATATACACTGGAGACAGCAGCATACCTATTGAATCAAGTTCCATCTAAATCTGTACCTACCACACCATATGAGATATGGAGTGGGAAGAGACCATATTTTAAACGAGTTAAAATATGGGGTTGTCCGGCCTATGTCAAAAGACAAAATCCAGAGAAACTCGAGGCACGGTCAGTTCTTTGTAAGTTTGTGGGATATCCTAAGAATTCCCAAGGATATTTTTTCTACCATGCTGAAGAACAAAAAGTGTTTGTTTCTCAATATGCCACCTTTTTAGAAAAGGAATTTCTTGAAAAAGAAATTAGTGGCAAAGTGGTAGAGCTGGAAGAGGTTCCAGATACACAAACAGTAACAGAAGATTTAGTGGAACCAGAGCATTCAGTAGCTTCCGACGAACCTCAGCCTCTCCGCCGATCTAGTAGGGTTCCTCGCCAGCCTGAGAGATACTACGGTTTTCTCATGGATGGTGGGAGCTAGGATTGCATCATGGAGGATGATGACCCAACTAGCTTCGAGCAGGCCATCACGAGTAGGGACTCGATGAAATGGCTGGATGCTATGCGGTCCGAGATGGAATCCATGTACACCAACAAGGTATGGACTTTGGAGGTTGCTCCTGAAGGGGTAAAACCCATTGGGAGCAAGTGGATCTTCAAGAAGAAACTTGGTGTAGATGGGAAAGTGGAGAATTTCAAAGCTAGACTTGTAGCAAAGGGTTTTCGTCAAAGACCAGGTGTGGACTATGACGAGACCTTTTCTCCAGTGGCTATGCTTAAATCCATCCGGATCATGCTTGCCATCGCTGCTTATCATGATTACGAGATCTGGCAAATGGATGTTAAGACCGCTTTTCTAAATGGTGATTTAGAAGAGTGCGTGTACATGACTCAGCCAGAGGGCTTCGTAGACAGTGGGAGCAGCGGGAAGGTGTGCAAGCTGCTTAAATCCATTTATGGATTAAAGCAAGCATCGCGGAGTTGGAACATCTGCTTTGATGTCGTTATCAAAGAGTTTGATTTCGTCAAAAATCCAGATGAACCTTGTATCTACAAGAAGGTTGCAGAGAGTAAGGTTGTCTTCCTCGTATTGTACGTGGACGACATACTCTTGATAGGAAATGATATTCCTATGCTGCAAGCGGTCAAGCTCTTCTTATCACAAAGATTCTCAATGAAAGATCTTGGTGATGCCTCCTGCATATTGGGAATTAGGATCTATAGAGATAGATCCAAACGGATTTTGGGATTGTCCCAATCCAGGTACATTGACACCATACTAAAGAGGTTTAGTATGGAAGAGTCCAAGCGTGGGAACTTGCCCACGATCTCTGGAGTCACTCTCTCCAAAGAGATGTCTCCCAAGACTGATTTGGAGAGAGCTCGCATGCAAGGGATACCCTATGCTTCGGCAGTAGGCTCTATCATGTATGCGATGCTATGTACCAGACCCGATGTAGCATACTCACTAAGTATAGTGAGCAGGTATCAAGCTGATCCTGGAGAGAGTCACTAGACAGCTGTGAAGAGCATTCTCAAGTACTTGCGAAGGACTAGAGATATGTTCTTGGTGTATGGTAACGGAGAACTCCAAGTGGAGTCCTTTACCGATTCCAGCTTCCAGAGTGATAAGGACGACTCTAAGTCGCAGTCGGGCTTTGTCTTTACCCTTTACGGAGGGGCGGTTAGCTGGAAGAGTTCCAAGCAGGAAACCGTGGCAGACTCGACGATCGAGGCTGAATACATCGCTGCCAACGATGCTGCCAAAGAGGCTGTCTGGATCAAGAAGTTCATTACTGAACTTGGAGTGGTTCCATCCATTGAGCATCCAATACTTTTGTATTGCGATAACAATGGAGCGGTGGCTTTGGCCAAGGAACCCAGGTCCCATCAGCGGTCCAGACATATTCTGAGGCGGTATCACCTGATCCGGGAGATAGTTGATCGTCGGGAGATCGAGGTCAGGAGAGTTGACACGAAGAACAACACGGCGGATCCACTCACGAAGGCCATTCCCCAGATACAGTTTGAGAGACTCTTCGGGATGCTCGGTATGCGATACTACAGCAGCTGGACCTAGTGCAAGTGGGAGATTGTTAGTTGTATGTATGCCCTAGAGGCCAGTATTGTACATATGTTGTATATTATATTGGATGCTTGGACATATATAGAGATGACTTTCTTGCTCGAGATGATAGTATGCTATCTGGTTACTCTTTATCTTAACATGTACACTAGTCTCTTTATACTGTCTTATAGTTACATGTTGGTAAAGCCCTTAGGATATGTACTTGACTACCTGGACTATGATGCAGATCATACTAGTGGGGACATGGTAGTCCATAAGTACATCCTTCAAGGTCCCTAGTCGTGGGTGTATCGAGATGGGGCATCGATATACCAGAGTAGACTAGCGTATACGCTTCTCGACCTATGTGATGGGCGATGGATGATCCCATATCCATTGGTGTTTGACATCAGAGATGGTATACGGGTGCTCAGTGGAGACTGGGTACACTGGACGGACTCGCCGAGAACTCCCAGATGGTATTATACCTCACGTCAAATGGCAGTTCTCAGGTGACACTTGTACAGGTTAGTCTGTAGACCCGAGATCGTCATAGAGTCTTGTGTGATTCCCACTGTGCTTTGATCTCCACCTTACCACGTCCATGAGGGCGTGCAAAACGGTGGTCTTTGGGTACAGTCCCGATTCACATGGAGGCAATGAGCGATATGAGGGGTTTCGTCTCTCCCGGTATTGGGGGTTGATGTTGCCCTGTGCTCGATTGGCCGTAACAGGGAAGTCCCTGGCCAGGGCTGATCAGAGATTTGCTGGTAAGTGTTACCAGTAGTTTCTCGACCCGTTACGAGCCTCACATCGGCACGACTTATCGGGTTATTGGGGTCTGACGTTTACCACCCCTAGACTTGATATGCGACATATCAGACGAAGAGACCGGACTGTATGGTAAGTGTTACTGGTCGGATTCGCAGGAGTGTGAGCGGGCTAGCTCGTCGATCTTCTGATCGCTCAATACCCGGGTGGCCGTTACGTTTAGCAGACCGCTTGCGGCTTGTGGGTGCTTGATATGATCATCATCTGCTACCGGCGTATTGACGAGTCTTTAGAGTCCTACACAGAGGTTTCCTGGTTCAAGCGAAACGAAATAGGAGCGCATATGAGATATGTGCGGGACCGAGAATAATGCGTGTATGTGATACCGCATTTCATTCTCGCGATATATGTTTCGATTGGTTATATTCGATATGACCTAGTTATCGAATCATTGATTCGATAAATCGATACATTAAATACTAGTCGGTTATGTGCGACATGACCGGATCATTGAATCAAATGTTGATTTAATGATTTGATGTATAATTATATATTTGATATATTACTTTGCATTAACTAGTATTAGTTCACTTTAAACGGATTTTTCTCACTTGATGCACATTGTATATGTGATATGCTTTCGTGCACATTTTTGTATCATGTTTGATGATACTTGATCATTTAGTTAAGTGTATAGAATTAATCCATGGTTAATTTGATAATTAGGGTTTTGCATATTCATTTATTTATTTATTTGTTTATTTATTTATTTGAAATGGATTAAGATAAGAATGGTGGCTTTATTTGTTTTATGTTGAAGCTTCATGAAGCTTTGACTTTGCTAACCATTCTTGTCTTCATGCTTAACCCTAACCCACTCAAATGACCATGGTTTATTCTCTACACTTAACCCTAGTCTAAGTTATGATAAGTATTGATTTTCTATTTTCTTTTTAATAGAACTTATCATAACCATCATCTTCTTCTTCTTCTTCTTCAAGCTTGCTACATCAATGGCAACTTGAGTTTTAGTGAGAGAAATCCAAATCTAAAGTGAACCCACCTCCTATTTCTTCATCCTCTACCTCTTGCCAAGTGGTTTTGGGTGTTTTCTTCGCAAGTTTCACTACTTGGTGAAGTCGGAGCTTGAACTAGTGCAACCTCGACGTAGATCGTCTTTGACACGAAGCCGACGACCTTGCTCGCCCGTTTTCCGATGAAGCCGACGAATGAGTCGAGGATTCATGATGGACAGCGAGGGCATGACCACGTGGAGCTAAGGAGGTGGAAATCCGGATCTACAAAGGTTGTAGCATCTAACTTCTAGTTAAATAGTTAACTAGTTTTTAGTTTCGCCTAGACATCTAGCAACGATCCGTTAACTAGGGTTTCTCGGCACCATAATTTTTTAAATTTGGCATGTTCGATGCCTTGTGAGACCTCTATAGGATGCCTAGGAACCCTACACATCCATCGCCCATCTCATGGGTCGAGAAGCGTATATGCTAGTCTACTCTGGTATATCGATGCCCCGTCTCGATACACCCACGACTAGGAACATTAAAGGATGAACTTATGGACTACCATGGCCCCACTAGTATGATCTGTATCACAATCCTGGTAGTCAAGTACACATCTTAAGGGCTTTACCGACATGTAACCATAAGAAAGTATCAAGAGACAAGTATACATGTTAAGATAAAGAGCAACCAGATAGCATACTATCATGTCGAGCAAGAAAGTCCTCTCTATATATGTCCAAGCATACACTATAATATACATCATATGTACAATAATGGCCTCTAGGGCATACATACAACTAACACTTCTTTGATGGGAAATCCGACCCAAAGGACCATCTGGACGCATTTATGGCGGGCATGAGCTTCCAGGATAACTCCGACGCGGCTCAATGCCGAGCTTTTCCCGCTACCCTCATCCGGCCTGGTCGGGACTGGTTCCGAGGACTTACGCCATGCTCCATCTCAACCTTCGATGAGCTGGCCGCCCAATTCCTTGGTCACTTCGTCGGGAACAGGCGACAGAAAAGAACATTCGACTACCTGTTCACCGTAAAGAGCGGGGAGAAGGAAACCTTTAAGGGTTATGTCACTCGTTTCTACAATGCTCTCCTCGAGGTCCCCGAGCACCGCGATGAGACGGTTATCACCGCACTAAGGTCGGGTCTTAGGCACAAAGAGTGGCTCCGCTCTTTTGCATTAGCGCAACCTAAGACCATGGCCAAGGTAAAAGCTTGGACCGAACGAGAGATCCAGCTCGAGTCGGAGGTGAACTCAAATCTGCCCAGAGACAATCAAGCTGACCAAAAGAAAAGAGGCAGAGAGGAGAAGAATAGGGTAGACTGAACAAAACCTTACTCCCCAAAATTCTAGGAGTACACTCCCCTCAACATCTCTCAGACCGAGCTATTGGAGGAAGTGAAGGGCGGGAGGTTCTTTAAGCTCCCGCCAGTCAACCAAAGGGCGGCAAAACGTCTCCATGGACCTTACTGTGCCTTCCATAGGACGCAAGGGCACCCGACCAAGAACTGCAAACAACTCCGTGACCACATTGAGGAGTTAATCCACTCTGGACACTTGGCGAAGTACCTAAGGGACAAGAGGCAGGCAGAACGAGAACAAAAAGTCCCGATCCGTACCGAGGAATTAACCATTGGCTAAATTATGGTCAAAACCTGGGACCTTGCTCGGGAAACCCCGGCCTTAAAACGCCGAGAAGCTCAAATTGTACAAATGAATGTATTTTCTTCTTTTCGAAGTGATGTAATTCTTTTATTATTATTAGGTCACCTGAGTTAGAAGAGATTTCTTCCACGAATTTTGTTCTCTTTCTCGGTTCTGAGATCCCTAGGTTCGTTTTTGAGAAAATATGTAAGAAATATTAAGGGGATGAAAGGAGACAAAACAAATAAGAAAAGAAGAACTTTATTCCTTAAAGGGTATTATGGGCTCCTCAGCCTTACAAAAAATACGACGAAACTACAATAAAGGGGTCCGGGGATCAAGAAAGCACCGTTGATGGTACTCCGAGGAGATCTCCCTCAGCCGAGTCCGGGCTTCCTCGACCCTCTCTCTTTAGCATTGCCCGCTGACCCTGACTACCACGGAAGCACCGGCAACCCCTTCCGCCGGTCAAGAATCAGCGATCAGCCTCTTCTGAAAACACTCCAGAAGAAGATCCACCAATCGGTCCCGCCTGCTCTTCGAGATCAGGACGAGATGGTAAAGCGAGTGCAACTTCTCGATCGCCTCATCCCTCAACTGCGGCGATAAGGCATTGTGCAGACCCGGGGACCTCCTCCAGATCGCATAAATAAGCACTTGGAGGAGTGGAGATCGCCGGGGAAGAAGGCGTCCGAAGTGACCCTCCACGCGGTCTATCACCGCCTCGTACGTCTTTTCGGAGCGGTCGAGGCTATAGAGGTACACATCGTCGTGGAAAATGATCTCCCTGATGAGCACACACGGACGCTCGGCCATCTTCAGAAACACAAGGCTAGGAGAAACCAATATGCCTTCGCTATTCATAGCCTTAACAAAAATCTCTAATAGGCCAAGATTTACGCGCGCAGCAACGCGGATCGCGGGAAATATTCAATTTCCCAATATAGAACCGCCACGTAGCGACCATGCCGATCTTCACGAGATCCTAAGCGGTCGCTCTTCCTGATTTTACGGGCAATGGAAGATTGAATGATGCCCCATGAAGACGCAGGGGAGTCTATAAAGCCCTCATCTCGAGGCCACCAGGTATCTTCCCTGCCCGGTCCATCCTTGGCGGGTAGATTCCTATCCATCTACGCCAAGGATCGAAGCCCTCATCACGAGACCACCGAGCAGCTTCCTTGCCCAGTCCATCCTTGGCGGGTAGATTCCTGCCCATCTACGCCAAGGATCGAAGTCCTCATCACGAGACCACCGAGCAGCTTCCTTGCCCAGTCCATCCTTGGCGGGTAGATTCCTACCCATCTACGCCAAGGATCGAAGTCCTCATCACGAGGCCACCGCGCAGCTTCCCTACCGGGTCCACCCCTGATGGGTAGATTCCTACCCATCTACGCTAAGGATCAAAGCCCTCATCACGATGCCACCGCATAGCTTCCCTGCCCGGTCCATCCCTGGTGGGTAGATTCCTACCCATCTACGCCAAGGATCGAAGCCCTCATCATGAAGCCACCGTGCAGCTACCCTGCCCGGTCCATCCCTAACGGGTAGTTTCCTACCCATCAACGCTAAGGATCGAAGCTCTCATCATAAGGCCACCGCATAGCTTCCCTGCCCGGTCCATCCCTGGCGGGTAGATTCTGTTGGATATATGTATACCCTAGAGGCCATTATATGATAGTGGATGTATTTTTACATGCATATATATATATATTCAGGAGACTTTCTTGCTCGACATGATAGTATGCTATCTGGTTACTCTTTATCTGACATGTTCACTTGATCATGCTTTTATTCATTTGTACATGTTGATAAAGCCCTGAGGATATTTTCCTGACTACTGTGATTATGATGCGGATCATACTAGTGGGACATGTGTAGTTTATAAGCATATCCTGAAATGTCCCGAGTCGTGGGTGTATCGAGATGGGGCATCGATATTCCAGCGTAGACTAGTGTATATGATACTAGACCCATATGAGGAGTGATGGATGTTCCCATATCCATTGATGTTTGACATCAAGATCGTATGCGGGTGCTTAGTGGAGACTGGGTATACTGGACGGACTCACCGAGAACTCCTATATGGTATTATATCTATCGTCGGATAGCATTTCTCAGGTGACACTGGTACAGGTTAGTCTGTAGACCCGAGATCATCATAGAGTCTCATGTGTTCTCCCACTGTGCTTTGATTTCCACCCTACCACGGCTCTGCTGAGCCGTGCAAACAGGTGGCTTTTGGGTACAGTCCCGAGACATGTGGAGGCAATGAGCGATAGGAGGAGTTTCGTCTCTCCCGGTATTGGGGGTTGATGTTGCGCTGTGCTCGATTGGCTATATCAGTAAGTCTCCTGGCCAGGGCTGTTGAGATTTACTGATAAGAGTTATCAGTAGTTTCTCGATCTGATTATAGTCCATACATCGGCATGACTTATTGAGTTATTAAGGTCGACGATGCTATCTCTAGACTTGATATGCAGCATATCTGACGAAGAGACCGGACTGTACGGTAGTGTTTCCAGTTGGCTCGACGGGGGTTTTGACAGGTTCGCTTATTTTCTTCTGATCGCTTAATACCCGGGTGACCGTTAGGTTTAGTTGACCGCTTGCGGCTTGGGGGTGCTTGATATGATCATCACCCACTGCCGGCGTATTGACGAGTCTTGGAGTCCCACAGAGGAGTTTCCTAACCCAGACAAAACGATGTGGTGTGCATATGAGATATGCGTGAGGACCCGATTAAATGGCGTATGTGATACCGTATATTAATCGGGCGATTTACTATTGGTCGGGTCATATGAGATATGGCCGGTTTGTTAATCAAGTGTTGATTTAACATTGACTTTATAGCTCACTTTGTTTAAACCCTTTTCTTTATTGTATGCATATGTTTATGTTGATGCACATGTTGATGTGCATGCACACATACATGCATACACTTGTGTGTATCATGGTTGTTGATACACTAGTGGTGGCAATGCAAGACTCATATGGAAGTATTTATCTATATATTTATTTTTTTGAGTTAATACAAATAGAATTAATTTATGGTTAAGATTTATTCTTCATTCTCTACACTTAACCTTGCTTTAACCATGAGTTAACTTTCTATGGATCTTATTGCTCAGTAATAAATATCTAGATATTTATTAACCTATGGTTACAAGTGAAAGTGATTTAATATATATATATATATATATATATATATATATATAAATATATATTATTCATTCTCATTATATATTATTCATCACAACCTTTGAGCTCTTGAGTTTCCATCATCTTCTTCCTCCTCTCTCTTGCTCTCTTGGCTTTGTTAGTGAGTGAGATAGTGATAAAGATAGGGTTTTGAAGTGAGAAAACAAACCACATCATCATTCTACACTAGTCTAGCCAATTAGTTTAGAGTGTTAGCTTCAACTTCATCTTTTGATCAAGTGGAGCTTGGAGCTTGGACAAAGAGGACTCCGGGTGGATCATCGTGGACTCGGAAGATCACTAGCAAGCCCGTTCAAACTCTCAAGTAGCCAAGGAGTCAAGCAAAGAGAACTACAAAGTTTGTATTCTCTTTACTTAGTGTTATATTACTTGTACTATGTGATACTACTTTATTTGTTACTTTAAATTTCTAGTTTGATCTTAGGTTAGTTTGCTTAGCACCCTTAAAAATTATATTGTAGCATGTTTGATGCATTATAAACCCTTGTGAGGTGCTAGGTAAACCCAACAGATTCCCACCCATCCACGCTAAGGATCGAAGCCCTCATCACGAGGCCACCGCGCAGCTTCCTTGCCCGGTCCATCCCTGGCGAATAGATTCCTACCCATCTACGCCAAGGATCGAAGCCCTCATCACGAGGCCACAACGCAGCTTCCCTGCCCGGTCCATCCCTAGCGGGTAGTTCCTACCCATCAACACTACGGATCAAAAGCCCTCACCTCGAGGCCACCGAGCAGCTTCCCTTCCCGGTCCATCCCTAACGGGTAGATTCCTACCCATCTACGCTAAGGATCTAAAGCCCTCATCTCGAGGCCACCGAGCAGCTTCCCTGTGTTGGATATATGTATGTCCTAGAGGCCATTATATGTATAGTGGATGCTTGGACATGTATATATGTGTGTGTGTGTGTGTGTGTGTGTGTGTATGACTTTCTTGCTCGACATGATAGTATGCTATCTGGTTTTAATTTATCTGACATGTTTACTTGATACTGTTCATTTGATATATGTTGATAAAGCCCTGAGGATATTTTCTTAACTTCCATGGCTATGATGGAGATCATACTAGTGGGGCATGTGTGGTCTATAAGCATATCCTTAAATGTTCCTAGTCATAGGTATATCGAGACAGGACATCGATATTCCAGAGTAGACTAGCGTATACGTTTCTTGACCCATATGATGGGCGATGGATGATCCCATATCCATTGGTGTTGTGACATCGAAGATTGTATACATGTGCTCAGTGGAGACTGGGTACATTGAACGGACTCACTGAGAATTCCTATATGGTATTATATCTATCGTCGGATAGCAGTTCTCTGGTGACACTGGTACAGGTTAGTCTGTAGACCCGAGATCGTCATAGAGTATTGTGTGTTCTCCCACTGTACTTTGATTTCCACCCTACCACGGCTCTACTGAGGCGTGCAAACATGTGGCTTTTGGGTATAGTCCCGAGACACATGGAGACAGTGAGCGATAAGAGGGGTTTCGTCTCTCCCGGTATTGGGAGTTGATGTTATGCAATGTACGATTGGCTCTGACTTGAAGTCCCTAGCCAGGGCTGATGAGATTTACTGATAAGTGTTATCTGTAGTTTCTTGACCGGTCATAGTCCATATTGACATGACTTATTGAGTTATTAGGGCTCGACGATTCCATCCCAAGACTTTATATGCAGCATATCAGACGAAGAGACTGGACTGTACGGTAAGTGTTGCCAATGGCTTGACGGGAGTTTTGACGGGTTCGTTTGTTTTTATTCTGATCGTTCAATACCTCGGTGGCCGTTACGTTTAATTGACCGCTTGCGGGTTGTAGGTGTTTTGATATGATCATCACCTACCGCCGGCGTATTGACGAGTCTTAGAGTCCCACACAGGATTTTTCTAGCTCAGGCGAAATGATGTGGAGTGGATATGAGATATGTGCGGGAGCTCGACTAAATGCGAGTATGTGATACCGTATTTTAATCGGGCGTTTACTATTGGTCGGGTCGCATTTGATGTGACCGATTTATTAAATCAAGTGTTGATTTAATATTGACTTTTAGCTCACCTTTAATTAAACATTTTCTTTTGGATGTATGCATATATGTTTATACATACACATGATGATGTGCATGCACACATACATACAAACATTTGTGTCATGGTTGATGATACATAGAAGATGGCAATGCAAGACTCACATGGTTGATAAATATCTAGATTTTTGTTAATGAATTAAAGAAAAAGGAAATTTGCTAAATGAATCATTGTTTCTACATTCTTCTTATTTGACCTTTGACTTTAACCATGGTTAGATTTCCTTTGTTCTTTAACCCATCTGCAAAATATCTAGATATTTAGTTAACTATGGTTATATTTGAGAGTGTCTCATATATATTCTTTTCTTTTTCTTTTTGAAAAAGATTATTCATTATATTCACAAAAGCTTTTGCCATTTTCACCTTCCTCCTTCTTCAAGCTCTTTAGAGTTTTGTTTTGAGTGAAGAACTTAAAAGTGTAACACCTTAGAATGTGTTTTGTGGCTAATTATATTTTAATATATGGGTTTTTAATAAAAAGCTTACCAAATTGGTTTTCAATTATTTTATCCTATTTAATGAATATTTTATTGGATTTTTTTCCTAGGCTTGCACACACTTGTGCATGATAACTAGGGTGTTAAGTGGGGTTAAACTATGATTAGCAATCATGGTGGATTAATCCACTTGCCTTAATCTAGTTTATAATTTGTTTAGGTGCTTTTGGGTTTAATAGTGTGCATGGTTGTTTTAAAAACAAAATGGATTTAAAAAGAATTTGAAAATGGTTTAAATTGTTGACTTTGTGTGAGAGAGAGGGAATGGGGAGCATGGTGTGAACCATACCTCATTAATGAGGCAAGAGAAAGAGAAGGGAGGGGTTAGAGTTGCTCTCATTTTCTTTTCTCATTTCTCTTTTGCTCTCAATATCACTCTCACACAAACACACACACACAAGGCATCAGCATCAGCAGCTGAAGCAGCAGCCCCAGAAGCAGCACCAGCAGCAGACAGCCACAGCAACAGCAACAATATCAACAGCTTCAGCAGCAGAGGCAGCACCATCAGCATTAGCTCCAGCAACTCGAGAGGCAGCAGCAGAAAGCAGCTCGAGCAGCAGCTGAAGCAAGCATCAGCACCATCAGCATCAGCAGCTTGTAGCAGCAGCAGCAGTAGTAACAGCAGGCAGCAACAGCGGCAGCAACAGCTCCAGCTACTTGCAAGCCCTCTTCTTCCCCCATTCACTTCTTCACCTGCCTTCTAGGGTTCATTAGGGTATATTTCTTGAACCCCATTTCATGGTTTGCTTAAGTTGTGCCTTGATTAGCTTCGATTAGTGTTAAATAGTGAGTTTAGTGCTAATTATGGTGTTTTATGTGGAATTTGGTTAGAATGTGATTGTGTTGGTTTACCTAGCTCATTTTAGTGTTGTTAGGTCACCTCAACTGAGATTTAATCCAGATTTCACTAAAATACCATAGGGTTTGCTTTTTGTGCAAAATTGGTGTTTTTAAGCGTTATATTAGCATTATGTGATCTGCTTTTGACCCAGACCTTTCAGGTTAAAATTGAGGAAACTGCAACTTGCTTGTTAGGTCTAGAACACACCACCAGAACACGAACCATCCCTTGCCTACCCAGGCCGCCAATTAATTCAATCTGGCCACAAATTGCGGCCAGGAAGGTGAGTTGGATGTTGGGGTCTTGGCTAGAGTTGTCTGCTGTATTATCTTGTGTTTTGGCATGTATAGTTTTGTAAGATTTGATCTGTAGGATCAAATATCGTATTGCATGTCTGTTGTGTTTGCGCGATACGCGCGATACGCGAGTGGGCTTTGCGATCCAGCGTGTCGCGGCGTGTCACGGTAGTTTTAGACGCGTATACACACGTTTTAGCGTATCGTGCACATGCGCGTTTAGTTCGCGACGCGAGTTTCTCGTTTGGGTTCGATATCGCGTTTTGCGAGATATTTACTTATATATGTATTCCTTGTCTTATTTTCAGGTTGCAGGCGGGGACTACGGACACCGCTACAGGGAGAAATAGGTGGTAGGATTCACCTAGCGAGGAGCGTAAGTGAGTAGATTTAACATCTACAGGGGAATCGCCCGCATGGCGTTATGCGTATGGGCTAGTATTCTAATATTTGTTGCGTATTCTACGTCATTGTTAGAATTGCGCCTTACCCTATTTATTAGATATAATGGTACTGTGACTAGCAGCCGTAGGACACTGCACATATTATTGACGGTTCATGTTGTACGAGCACGGATTGTATGCTACACACACACCGTCAATAATTGCCATGTCACACAAAAAACATTATAGATATCATATTGCTTGGTTAAGGACTTTACGACATCGATTCACATTACTTATCACTTTGGACATTTAGTTACCAATATACCTTACTCACCTATTCCACTCATACCCGGAGGGGGTATACTTCATCAGTTTTTATAGGTAGATACCTATACATTACTACACCTGTATGTTACACATTACTGATGTTACTTAGCTGTATCTTATTGATTTCGCATACATCTGGTTTCAGCTACATATTTTCCTTTATATGCTCGCATTTCAGATATATCGCATATATTTGTTCCTGGATTTGTGCATTTGTTTATTTGGATTTTACATGTAGTTTTCTGGATTTGGGAACCGCGGGAGTTCATGAAATTATGCATACATTGAAAAACCCGGTTTTCTTGATATGATATTTGCGCAGCCACCATGAGATTTATCGGTTCTGATTATATACTCCATACGAGGTGTGGTTGCCGTATGAGGGTACATGGTGGGGCCCGGTATGGTTCCCCTCGGCAAGAAGATCGATGGATTTTGCCGATTGAGCCTGGAGGCGGGTGAGTACCTACCTGTGACAGTACTAATGACTCGGCGGGGATCATGAAGATACCGTTGGGAGTCATGCATGTATGCATACGTCGAAAGGCGAGGGTCAGAGCTAGGCACTCGTGCTTTCGGGATATCGTATGATACGTATCTATCAGGATTTCTGTGTCGATGCTTGGCACATTGTTTTCATGATATTTCCTTTAAACACCTTTGTATATATAACAGGGGATTTAGCCGTTGTTATCTTACACCAATATTAGTGGAATGGGACGCTAATATATGTGTATTGACCCCATCATTTTTATTTCTGCAAATATATACCTTTAGGATATTAGAATTCCACTTGAGATTTGATTTGGGATATTAGGTGATTCATTGAGATTGGATATTGGACATACATGTGGGATTACTGATTTGTACATTCAGGATATAGGAGATTACTCGATATTGTATATTGAGGAGATGTGAGACTTATATGATGTGAGAGCCCAATTTGGGGGGCTGACTTGAGGAATTGGGATTTGAGTGTCTTGATGGATTGTGATCCTACCACGATGACAGGATTCCGTGGGATGACATGTTTCACCCCATACCTCACACTTATCTATTTATGCACAGTTTCATATATTGGTAGTACCTATTAGTGTACCCTTATGATTGCTGCATATCTACATTCTCATATCCCTATTGCATGGTTAGTGCATACTATTGTCATGTTACTATTGCTTCACATATTGATTGTACCTGCTAGTGTACTTTCCTTTATTCTGCATTTGACATGACCTGTTATTACTGCAATTGTATATCTTTGATTCATGCTGTACGTACATTCCTACGATTACCTGCATATGTTATTTACTATTCACGAGTTGGCAACTCACCCCCGTTGTTCCACAGGTGTTGCAGGGTGTTCCCCAGAGTAGTCGAGGCAGGCTATTCAGCTATTCACCTATCATCTTTTGCTACAGATACCGCATCGGCTCACAGTATACTATTTCGCTTAGGTGGGTTGGATGATTATCTGTATTTCATATTGTACATTCGTTGTATCTTGTACTCTCCATCTACTATTATGTTGTTGACTTAGAGACTTGGCAAGGACAATATTGTATATTATTTGTGGTTCTGTTGTCTTGTATACAGTTTTATCTCTATTGTCTTTATTTCTTCGCTATGGCGTCATATATTTGCGATGTGGATTGTTTTCCCGCCTTTGGGCCAGTTTTTACAAAAGGGGTGTTGCTAAAATTTTAAATATAGAAAGTGGGACTTTTAAAGAATTTGGGTTGTGATTTCAAATGTTTCAAAACTTTTATTATCTTTTCCGTATTTTCATGGTTTAGATTTCTGGGTTTTAGATTTCTTTTACTGCGTTACGTCTTTAGGCGTTGCGTAGTATTAGGGCCGTCGCGTGCCAATTTTGGGTCGTGACAAGTTGGTATCAGAGCGCTAGGTTTTACCTTTCGGAGTGTAGGATGACCTTAGTATGATGGAGTAGGTAGCTTAAGCAGAGTAACGTAGCGTGTGTATGTCTACAGCATACCCACGATGCGGTACTTCTCCTTGAGTGACCTAAGTACAAATTTGCTTGAAATTCTTTCCTTGATGATTCATGTCCTTGCGATTCGATTTCCTTACTCTTATCGAATCTTATCTCTATTTATAGTCTTGCCGCCGATGACTATGGGGACTCAGAGTGATGCAGCGAGGGCCGAGGTCAGAGTTGGCTCGGGTGAGACGAGTACTGACCA
Source organism: Agapanthus africanus (assembly GCA_030015575.1). Lineage (NCBI taxonomy): Eukaryota > Viridiplantae > Streptophyta > Magnoliopsida > Asparagales > Amaryllidaceae > Agapanthus > Agapanthus africanus. The sequence continues at coordinate 190,084,063 of CM057340.1, forward strand.
GGATGGCATTCTAGTTGCACAGGTGCAGACGGATCAGCCTACGACATATACTATCATAGGCTTGTGGCAGAAATGCAGGACTTCCGCCAGACGATGAGTTCTTTGGTTGATGTCGTTCAGGAGCTACGACAGGAGGTTGTCACCCCTGTTACTCAGTTGTCACTTACGATCAACATGCAGCAGCCCGTCACCTACATAGCACCAGTGGTTGCAGCTCCAGTTGACGGGTCACATATTCTAGAGACACTGAGAGTTCCAGGACAGTGGAGGACTCGTACCAGTACACCAGCCCAGAGACAGAGGTTTGGTCATCGAGACAGATTTCGTGGCCGTCGCGGGAGTAGCAGAGGCTTAGGACGAGGACAGTCGTTCAGCTCTCATCCCCAGGATGGTCAGCAGTCAGCGCGTGGATGTTTTTGATGCGGAAGCCTTCAGCACTTCGTCAGGGATTGTTCCTCAGCACGGCGTCAGGATCGTATTCAGAGAGGCCGTGGACATGGAAGGTTCGTTCAGAGGGCTCAGTCTACCAGAGGAGTTCAGCCAGTTGCGGGTAGAGGGCAGATACAGGAGTTTGCTTCTACTCATCGGGATGCGCAGACGTCCAATGTGGAGTTTTCAGGTATCCTTATTTCGCATGTTCTTTTGATGTATTCGTTTGTTTTCATACTTATGCCGTGGTTGGGTAGATTAATCATAGTTTGTGTTAACTTCTGTCAGCGATTCTTTTGTTGCGCGACATGTTTTAAGTTGTGTGCCAATCGGATAGGAGATAGAGATCCGTCCGTCATTTTGATTCTTCTAGAGATGTTGGATTTGACGTTCTCCTGGGCACGGACTGTTTAGCTACGTGTTAGGCGTCTGTGGACTACCGTGAGGGAAACAATCAGGTTTGTTTTCCCCGGCAGGTCAGTTCTTGTTGTGCAGGTGGATAGTTGTGCCGCCTCTCACAGCTTGAATTTAGCCTTTTTCGCTAGTCGGCTACTGAGGAGATGTCGTGGATTCTTGGCGTTCATTCATGATACCATAGCCACAGTTGGTTTGTTGGACCGGGTTCCTTTCGTGCGAGAGTTTTCCGACGTTGTTCCAGATGAGCCGGCGAAGCTTAGGGAGCTTAAGGATCAGCTGCAGAGTGGTTGTTTGGGAAGTTTTGTAAGCCTGAGTGTTTCGCCTTTGGAAGCTCCTATTTCTGTTTGTCAAGGAGAAAGACGACAGTTTAAGGTTGTGTATCGACGGATCGTTAATTGAATCGGCTTACGATGCGGATGGGTATCCTTTACCTCTCATTGACGATTTCTTCGACCAGCTCCACAGTGCGAGACATTTTCTAAGTTTGCTTGGGATCAGGTCATCATTATTGCGGGTTTGGAGTGATGGCATTCCGAAGACTGCCTTATGCGTGTTTCGGGATTTGTGTGTATTAGTGAGTCATTGGATTCACTGATGCCCTGGCAGCATTCGTAGATGTGATGTACCATATTTCTTCAGGCCGTTCCTCGACCAGTTGTTGTTGTGTTATTTACGACATTCTGGTCTATTTAATGTGTCTTGAGGAACATGAGCAGCACTTGAGGATTTGTTATGCAGATACTGGGAGAGCCCAAGCGGTTGCTAGATTCTCGGAGTGTTTCTTCAGGCTTGTTTGTGTTGACTCCTAGGTCTTGTTGTCATGGGAGACGGTTTCGTATGGTTCCGAGGGAGATCGTGGCCGTACAGCTTAGGTCCAGACTTGTGTGCAGGACAGAGATCCGCAGATTTTTGGACTTAGCGGGTTTTTACCGCCGTTTCATGCAGGATTACTAGAGTAGTGTTGCACCGTCGACGGAATTGACGGAAGGGAGGTTTCTTTTCTTTGGACTGAGGCATGCGTGCGGAGTTTTTAGCAGTTGAAGATTCTGTTAACAACTGCATCAGTTCTTCCTTTGCTTTCTGGTTCGGGCGACCTTGTTGTTTAACTGTAATGTTTCTCGAGTGGGCTCGAGAGTGTACTGAGGTGACACTATAGAGTTATCGCTTTTGCTTCCCTACATTTGGAGGAAGTACGAGAAGGATATTCCACTCATGATCTGGAGATGGCCGCGGTGGTTTTGCGTTGGAGATTTGGAGACACTACTGGTTCGAGAGTCATGTCAGATTTTCACGGACCACCAGAGCTTAATGTACATCTTCCTGCAGCGGATTTTGATTGTTGTAGTTCTCTGCAGATTTACATTTCTTGTGCGATTGTTGAGTACAGCTTAAGTTCGTTTCTACGGAGGGGACAGCTTGCTCATGTCCGTGCCTGACCACTTTCCTGGAATCGCTTTCGCGAGACACTGTCCGTCGATGCTCGTTCGTCAAAGATACTTGAGCATACTCGGCTGGGTAATGATTTGGAATCCTTGAGTTGTGACATGGTGTGCTAAGTTAGGGACGCGTTTGTGTACCTGATGTTATCGCGTAGAGACGTGAAATCCTAGGATATGCACATCAGTCAACTCTCTATTTCCATTCGAGTTCCACTAACACTGACGTGACTTGGGTGATAGTTACGGGTGGCAAAGGATGTAAATAAAAGCATTAGGTTTCGTTTCAAGGTGTTTGTCTTGTTGTGTGTTTGGGTTGAGCATCTGAGGCCGGCTGGAGAGTTGCAACCTTTAACCGTTTCGAAGTAGGAGTGGGAGCAGATCTCCATGAATTTCGTTATGGTGTCTAACCAGGTTTAGACAGGGTGTGACTCCATTCGGATTCTTATCATCCGGTTATACTCAGTTTGCTCAGTTGTTCTTTGTTAAGTTGTGTGTTTGTGTTAGTTGTTGGCAGCAGTTGGGGATCGTCACTCGCCATTGTTAGGATTCTTCTTCGATAGCTGTTATCAGGAGACATTCCAATTGGTAACCTTTAGCTTTAGGGGTTAGGTCATGTCGATCACCAGTCGGTTGTTTTCTGACTCTGCGTAAGTAGGATTTTGGACCCCAGCTAGTCTAGAGACTTCGGAGATGATCCAGTTGATTTAGGTCAGGATGAGAGTAGCCCTGTGCAAACAGTGGTCTTATACCGACCGTGTTGGTCGTAGACTTAAGTGCGCAGTGGCAAACCATGTATTCCTGCGGATTTTTCCGATGAATGACGTGTTGGATTCTGGGAATCTTGTCCCAGGATTGTAGGTCCTTTCGAGATCCTATAAGCGAGTTAGTTTCGTTGCCTTTAATTTGGCACTTCCGCCCAGATTATTGAGTTTTCACCCCGTATTCCTTGTGATGATACTTTACAATTACCTTCTTGACCTTTCTCACATGATTTAGCACCAGACCATGTAACTTGGACGCGATCTTTCATTCACCGGTAGCTACTTGTGTTAATGGCTCGGCAGGTGGAGAAACGTCGGTCAAGGGTATTGCCATTTGTGAAGGGTTTTCTTGGACGTAGCCGTATAGTGAGGTAATCACTTGGGAGGCTGCGAGCGAGATCTAAGAGTTTGTAATCTTCTCTTTGAAGGTACGCTTAGTATATTTTTAAATTCGGGGACGAATTTCTTTTAAGGGGGGACATTGTAACACCTTAGAATGTGTTTTGTGGCTAATTATATTTTAATATATGGGTTTTTAATAAAAAGCTTACCAAATTGGTTTTCAATTATTTTATCCTATTTAATGAATATTTTATTGGATTTTTTTCCTAGGCTTGCACACACTTGTGCATGATAACTAGGGTGTTAAGTGGGGTTAAACCATGATTAGCAATCATGGTGGATTAACCCACTTGCCTTAATCTAGTTTATAATTTGTTTAGGTGCTTTTGGGTTTAATAGTGTGCATGGTTGTTTTAAAAACAAAATGGATTTAAAAAGAATTTGAAAATGGTTTAAATTGTTGACTTTGTGTGAGAGAGAGGGCATGGGGAGCATGGTGTGAACCATGCCTCATTAATGAGGCAAGAGAAAGAGAAGGAGGGGTTAGTGTTGCTCTCATTTTCTTTTCTCATTTCTCTTTTGCTCTCAATATCACTCTCACACAAACACACACACACAAGGCATCAGCATCAGCCCCAGAAGCAGCACCAGCAACAGACAGCCACAGCAACAGCAACAATATCAACAGCTTCAGCAGCAGAGGCAGCACCATCAGCATCAGCTCCAGCTCCAGCAACTCGAGAGGCAGCAGCAGCAAGCAGCTCGAGCAGCAGCTGAAGCAAGCATCAGCACTATCAGCATCAGCACCAGAAGCAACAGCAGCTTGTAGCAGCAGCAGCAGTAGCAACAGCAGGCAGCAACAGCGGCAGCAACAGCTCCAGCTACTTGCAAGCCCTCTTCTTCCCCCATTCACTTCTTCACCTGCCTTCTAGGGTTCATTAGGGTATATTTCTTGAACCCCATTTCATGGTTTTCTTAAGTTGTGCCTTGATTAGGTTCGATTAGTGTTAAATAGTGAGTTTAGTGCTAATTATGGTGTTTTATGTGGAATTTGGTTAGAATGTGATTGTGTTGGTTTACCTAGCTCATTTTAGTGTTGTTAGGTCACCTCAACTGAGATTTAACCCAGATTTCACTAAAGTACCACAGGGTTTGCTTTTTGTGCAAAATTGGTGTTTTTAAGCGTTATATTAGCATTCTGTGATCTGCTTTTGACCCGGACCTTTCAGGTTAAAATTGAGGAAACTGCAACATGCTTGTTAGGTCTAGAACACACCACCAGAACACGATCCATCCCTTCCCTACCCAGGCCGCCAATTAATTCAATCTGGCCACAAATTGCGGCCAGGAAGGTGAGTTGGATGTTGGGGTCTTGGCTAAGGTTGTCTGCTGTATTATCTAGTGTTTTAGCATGTATAGTTTTGTAAGATTTGACCTGTAGGAAAATCTAGGATCAAATATCGTATTGCATGTCCGTTGTGTTTGCGCGATACGCGCAATACGCGAGTGGGTTCTGCGATCCAGCATGTCGCGGCGTGTCGCGGTAGTTTTAGACGCGTATACACATGTTTTAGCGTATCGTGCACACGCGCGTTTAGTTCGCGACGCGAGTTTCTCGTTTGGGTTCGATATCGTGTTTTGCGAGATATTTACTTATATATGTATTCCTTGTCTTATTTTCAGGTTGCAGGCGGGGACTACGGACACTGCTACAGGAAGAAACAGGTGGTAGGATTCACCTAGCGAGGAGCGTAGGTGAGTAGATTTAACATCTACAGGGGAATCGCCCCATTGGCGTTATGCGTCTGGGATAGGATTCTAATATTTGGTGCGTATTCTACGTCATTGTTAGAATTGCGCCTTACCCTATTTATTAGATATAATGGTACTGTGACTAGCAGCCGTAGGACACTGCACATATTATTGACGGTTCATGTTGCACGAGCACGGATTGTATGCTACACACACACCGTCAATAATTGCCATGTCACACACAAACCATTATAGATATCATATTGCTTGGTTAGGGACTTTACGACATCGATTCACATTACTTATCACTTTGGACATTTAGTTACCAATATACCTTACTCACCTATTCCACTCATACCCGGAGGGGGTATACTTCATCAGTTCTTATAGGTAGATACCTATACATTGCTACACCTGTATGGTACCCATTACTGATGTTACTTAGCTGTATCTTATTGATTTCGCATACATCTGGTTTCAACTACATATTTTCCTTTATATGCTCGCATTTCAGATATATCGCATATATTTGTTCCTTGATTTGCGCATTTGTTTATTTGGATTTTACATGTAGTTTTCTGGATTTGGGAACCGCGGGAGTTCATGAAATTATGCATACATTGAAAAACCCGGTTTCCTTGATATGATATTTGCGCAGCCACCATGAGATTTATCGGTTCTGATTATATACTCCATACGAGGTGTGGTTGCCGTATGAGGGTACATGGTGGGGCCCGGCATGGTTCCTCTCGGCAAGAAGATCGATGGATTTTGCCGATTGAGCCTGAAGGCGGGCGAGTACCTATCGGTGACAGTACTAATGACTTGGCGGGGATCATGGAGATACCGTTGGGAGTCATGCACGTATGCATACGTCGAAAGGCGAGGGTCAAAGCTAGGCACTCGTGCTTTCGGGATATCGTATGATACGTACCTATCAGGATTTCTGTGTCGATGCTTGGCACATTGTTTTCATGATATTTCCTTTAAACACCTTTGTATATATAACAGGGGATTTAGCCGTTGTTATATATACCCTTACACCAATATTAGTGGAATGGGACGCTAATATATGTGTATTGACCCCATCATTTTTATTTCTGCAAATATATACCTTTAGGATGTTAGAATTCTACTTGAGATTTGATTTAGGATATTAGGTGATTCATTGAGATTGGATATTGGACATACATGTGGGATTACTGATTTGTACATTCGGGATATAGGAGATTACTCGATATTGTACATTGAGGAGATGTGAGACTTATATGATGTGAGAGCCCAATTTGGGGGGCTGACTTGAGGAATTGGGATTTAAGTGTCTTGATGGATTGTGATCCTACCACGATGACAGGATTCCGTAGGATGACATGTTTCACCCCATACCTCACACTTATCTATTTATGCACAGTTTCATATATTGGTAGTACCTATTAGTGTACCCTTATGATTGCTGCATATCTACATTCTCATATCCCTATTGCATGGTTAGTGCATACTATTGTCATGTTACTATTGCTTCACATATTGATTGTACCTGCTAGTGTACTTTCCTTTATTCTGCATTTGACATGACCTGTTATTACTGCAATTGTATATCTTAGAATCATGCTGTACGTACATTCCTGCGATTACCTGCATATGTTATTTACTATTCACGAGTTAGCAACTCACCCCCGTTGTTCCACAGGTGTTGCAGGGTGTTTCCCAGAGTAGTCGAGGCAGGCTATTCAGCTATTCACCTATCATCTTTTGCTACAGATACCGCATCGGCTCACAGTATACTATTTTGCTTAGGTGGATTGGATGATTATCTGTATTTCATATTGTACATTCGTTGTATCTTGTACTCTCCATCTGCTATTATGTTGTTGACTTAGAGACTTGGTGAGGACGATATTGTATATTATTTGTGGTTCTGTTGTCTTGTATACAGTTTTATCTCTATTGTCTTTATTTCTTCGCTACGGCATCGTATATTTGCGATGTGGATTGTTTTCCCGCCTTTGGGCCAGTATTTACAAAAGGGGTGTTACTAAAATTTTAAATATAGAAAGTGGGACTTTTAAAGAATTTGGGTTGTGATTTCAAATGTTTCAAAACTTTTATTATCTTTTCCGTATTTTCATGGTTTAGATTTCTGGGTTTTGGCTTTCTTTTACTGCGTTACGTGTTTAGGCGTTGCGTTGTATTAGGGCCGTCACGTGCCAATTTTGGGTCGTGATAAAAAGAAAGGGTTTTTAAGTGAGTTTACAAACCACATAACCATTCTACACCACCCTAGCCCTTTAGTGTAGAGTGTTTGCTCCACTTCATCTTGATTTAGTGAGGCAAAGAGCTTGACCTAGGAATCTCCGGGTGGATCATCATAGAGGACGAAGGACCTTGAGCGGAGTTGATCCAAGCTTTGAGCAAAGCCATAGGAGTCCTAAAGACCGAAGGAGTTGGCTACAAAGGTTGTAATTCCTTTTCCTTTAGCTTAGACTTCTTATTATGTTGATATTACCCCAATCTCTAGTTACGATTCGTAGTTCATTTGTAATAGCCCTCTAGAATTTGAAAGTTCACTACTTTATGATGTTGCAACCTAACTAGAGGCGCTACTACACACAAACATGGTATCAGGGCCTAGCTAGAGCTTTAGGGTAAACCGGACGACGTTTAAAACTCGATCGAACATGAAAAATGATATTTTTTCATGCTCACTGGAAATTTTTTCAAAAGTTGGAATTTTTGTAATTAAAAATGTCACGCCCCGCTTCCCAGTGTACGGCGAAGTGGACGCGACGAGGCCCGCTATATATGTACTCAGAAGTACATACGCTAAGCGTAACTAAGCAATATAAATACACAAGAGACAAGAGTATAAAAGAACAGCAACTTTTATTAATAACATTCTTTGTACAATATATGAAAGGAAATACAACTGAAATAAAAGATGCCTAAACAGTGGCATAACAGGAAACGAAAAGTACAGAAAGGAAAAGTGTACAATGAAACTACAGTGCAGGGTCTTCAGTAAACTGCTCCAAGTCTTCTTGCGATGGCTCAATCTCTGCCGGGTCCAAACCACCTGACGACATTCAAAGAAGAAAGAAATAGAATGTCGTCAGCGAACAGGTCGCTCGGTAAGTCCCAAAGAAGAATGAAGAATGAGAGTGACAGAGTATAGTATTTTCTAAAGTATTGTATTGTAGTAAATTGTGGAATATTGTTTAACGATGTTGTTTGTAGCTTGGTACAGAAAGATGCCAGTGTATACGAGGGGAGTCTCTATATGCCAGAGACTAAGGGCACGTATAGTACAAGGAACCGTTTATGCCATGGTACAATAGCAACGGAATATAGGTTAGGTGTCTTAATCTGACCACCTCATTCCACTTTTAACATCTTCCGTACCAATCTACCCCTTTAAACCCCGTGATGTCATATTTGTATTGTTATCTTGTAAACTTGTAATGATTGCTTGATTGACTTTGATTGACTGATTGACTGATTGACTGACCGAAACCATGATATCAGGAAACGGTTATAACCATAGAGTCATGTAAATGGAATACTGGGAATCATGTAAAAGGAATATCCATGGTTCGGTTCGGTCAAGTTATATAGATTGTTAACTGGAATCTGGAATTCATGTATTCATCTTGAGTTGGAATATAAAAGAATATAGATTGACTTGAAACATATTCAAGTTTTGTAGCTTGGTACAGAAGGATGCCAGTGTATACGAGAGGAGTCTCTATATGCCAGAGACTAAGGGCACGTATAGTACAAGGAACCGTTTATGCCACGGTACAACAGCAACTGGATTCATGTTAGGTGTATTAAATCTGACCACCTCGTACCACCTTTAACACCTTCCGTACCAATCTACCCCTTAAACCCCGCGAAGTCTTATTTGTATTGTTATCTTGTAAATTGTAGTAATTGTAGATTGATTGACTGACTGACCGAAACCATGATATCAGGAAACGGTTGTGACCGTAGAGTCATGTAAATGGAATACTGGGAAACATGTAGAAGGAATATCCATGGTTCGGTTTAGTCAAGTTATATAGATTGTTAACTGGATTCAGAGATTCATGTGTTCACCTTGGGTTGGAATATAAAGAATATAGATTGACTTGAATCATTTTCAAGTCAGAAATAGTCAGACTCTAACCCGAGTCTGACTAAAAGAAAGTGAGTTGAAGTTCAATAATTGTTAGGGGCCTTATTGTAATTTATAAAACTTAAGGGGGTTTATTGTAAAAATACTATTGTATATTTTTCAAAATACAACTCAAGTATTTAATTATCGCCTTTATGTACATACAACAATTTAATGATCAAGATAAATATGTATACATGTTCGAATAATATGAAATGAGTCAAGTATATTATTCGAGTAACTACCATAAACAATGCTGTAAAGAAATATTATGTACGACTAATTAATCAAGTTGAACGAATGCGGAATATAAACAGAGATATGTCTCTAAATGTTTTTCATGCGTAAGTTCCAGTTTCACCTAAATACGACTACCGGTTTGAGAGATATATATGTTTTCGTATCGTCGTGCAAAACAGATCAGAATCTATTCGGCACCGTCACATATTTTTAAAACGCAGTTTGAGTTAATTTGTATCAGGTTTCAGGTTACGAAAATTATTATAAAATTGTAGGTATTTCGATGTACTTATCGAAAACACCAAGATTCACATGATTTGGATTTCTGAAGCTCTAGTTATGATCATTTTAATATCAGCGTTTAAAACAGAAATTCAGATTTCTGGACAGCAACTATATATTCTATTGCCAAGCCTATATCAGGTTGTTTCATGCATTCCTAAGTAATATAATATACAGAAAATTATAGTTCTATCAATGGTGCATCTACACATCTAAATTTTGTCACAAACGGACATCGGGTGTTCGAGTTATGTCCAATTTAAAAACAGTGTGCGAATCGGAACAGATTCTGTCCAGATCCGTCACTTAATATTGTAATGCAGTTTTCTTTATCTTAGATAGGTTTTCGGTAAAACTATAGAACTAATAAAATCTAGATCATTCGATGTAGATATCAAAAACACCTGAGTTTGCTCAATTTGGATACCGGTATACCAAGTTATGTGTCCTAGAAATTGACCGATAGCTACAGTTTCCTGTTTTACGATCAGTGAATAAATACGATGTAATTCCTAAACCGTTATGCGGATCGATCTAAAATTTTTACAGAGTGTACAAAATAATATATTCTATCATATGTAAATTTCCTGAAATTTTCAGAGTTAAAAATTAATTTATAAAAATTATTTTAAAACTAAAGGTATTGATATGTATACTAAAATCGGCAAAAAGATTAACTAGAATTTTCACGCAAGCTTCTATTTTTCTTTTAATAAACAAACCGATTTCATGTGACATTATAGATCTATTGTGGCATGAAATTTGTGTTCTCACAACTTATAATAAACATTCCTAGTCATGAAGAAAGAATTAAAAATACTTTAATTTGAACAAGAGATAATAAGATATTATTAAACCATATAGAATCATATATATCTAAACTTATGTTTATGTATATGTATATGTTTATGTGTATCTTCTCTTATGGATTATGATATGAAAAGAATAGAGGGTTCACGATGCATGACAAGAGGAAAATAAGAGGTGGGGGAAAAGGAGAGAGAAGGGACTTACATGCACAAGCCGGTATTGTCACCGGGCTTGTCTATCCGCCGATAGCCTCGCGTTACTAGCGAGACCTTCTTGAAGACTTCTTCATGTTCTTCTTCTTGTCATCTTGGTGAAGAGGAAGAAGTGAGAGATAGAAAAATATGAGGAAGGAAAAGATAGAGGAGGACAAATAAAGATGTTGTAATGGTGAATAATAATATATGCATTTAACATGAGAATTAAAAGAGAAATGAAAGGTCACCATTCATTTTGGAAATGAAAGGTCTCATTTGTAGGTTATGGGAAGAATAAAAAATGATAAAAAATAATTGCAAGAATGGGGATTTGAACATGTGACTTATGGAATAACAATGCAAGGACTTAACCAATGAGCTATAAGGTTGTTCATGCATATATTTAACTAGAATTAAATATATGATGTTGCTTAAAAAGAAAATGGGCTTTTTAGATGGGCTGTAGAGAATTAGAATAATGGATTTGGGTTAAATATTTATGAAAGGAAAAATAAGAATGAGAGGTTAAAAACTTAAATATAAGAAAAAAGAATTTGTACCTAGAAAAAAATACATAATAGATTGAGGAATAAAATAATAATAAATTTAATAGAAAAAAGGAAAATACCAAGTACAAATAAATACGGTATATTATTGAAGAGGGATAATACATATGTATAAAGATTTTGGGGTCATTACAAAAAATATTCAGAAAATAGAGCAGGGTTTTCTGTGGATCCCCAAGAAAAACGAGCGCCTAACTCGACACAACGACCGCGGAACCGCGGCCAAATAGGGGTATTTGCGGCGGTTCCGCGGCGCCGTTGGTGAGGCTCGGACCGTGCGTTCTTGCGTTGATCCGTAGGTACTATATATGCTCTCTGAGAATTTTTTATGCAGGTTCAAGTGTTGAGATCTATTACAACAGTGGGTATGTTGATGTGTTGATTGATATATTTTAACGTTGTTTATGCTTTTCAATTGTTGATATGATATGATGTATAGGATCGTCGTGATCGAATGGCCGGGGGTTTTATGTGAGACGAGAGCTTATCTTTTCATTCATGTAAAATTCATTGTATATATTATTCTTTTATTGGGGCACATCCGGGTTGAGGATGATGTCTCCATTGATGTATATTTTACTTTTCCGCATTAGGATAGACCCAAGGAGGGGAGCAAGAGTGACCGGGTTTTGGAGTTCAGTGGGAGGCCATCTCGAGGAGTCGAGACCGGGTCTCCTAAACTCCAGAATTGGAAGGGTCACTTGCCGCTCTCGTAGCACGAGTGACCGGGTTTAGAGTTCAGTGGGGGGCCATCTCGAGGAGTCGAGACCGGGTCTCCTAAACTCCAGAATTGGAAGGGTCACTTGCCGCTCTCGTAGGGGTCTAAGGGTGTGGGCTTGGCTATTCATCACGACCGTGAAATTCGTATTTTCTATCGTAGGATAAATATAAAATACAGAGTTCCTAGTATATCCTATATTTTCATATATGTGTTTCTGCTGCTGATTATTCTGTGATGTGATTACTTAATATCTGAGACGAATGTAATATTGTTATATATGTGATATGTAATACTGTTTTTCATTTCTTTCTATAATGGCTTAGGAACTTAAATGATGGGAATACATTAATGAGATTAATGTAAAAGAAAAGAAACCTAATGATGTTGTAGAATCAGATTTGAAACCCATTTGGCTCTTTTTATGAAAAAGCAGGTTTCAAAAGATGCGGAGCTTAAGACACTTCTTGTTCTAAAATTATTTAGATTCTACAACGAAATCAAGTTCAAAGCATTAAAGGTTTTCATAAAAACCATCCGCAATCCTCCGTCATTTTAGGAAGCAGAGTACTTAGTATTCGTGCTACGTATGTTGATTATAGTCAAGGCGTAGTTTACGGTAGCTAAGTGATGTTTTCCTACAAATCATATGATGCGATCAGTTAGGACATTCATGTGATTATGTTGATCATAGTCAAGGGTCATATGGGTGGGTCTAGTTAATCTCGAAATGATGGGTAAAACTTGACTAGTGCTTATGATATGTTGACCATAGCCAAGGTCATAAGCATCTAGGGGTAAAAACCATATCGGGAGTTTCAAGAGTTGAAATTTGAAATGAGATTGCATACCATCTATGTGATATTTGGATCCCGATCCCACTGTGAGTAAGAGTTACTCCCGGGAAAATTTTGCACTTTACAATTAGCTAATCCAGTAGGTGTCTAGAAAGGTGTCAATGGGGTATGACCTCTGGGAAAACGAGGTTTATTTTAATTAGGTCTGTGCAAAAGCACGGGGAACCTCTCTCAAAGTACCAACACTGGCCTGGCTGACCGGTTAGTGAAACTGTAGAATGCAATTAATCCTGGCTAGTTTTCTTTTCAGGTTTTGAAAGAAAATTTGATAAGAGCAGTGGGAGACATCGATTAGATAAGATAATAACCAATCTAAATCTTTGCAAGAGCATTTCGCTGAGTGTATTCTTTTCTCTCTCCTAATGGCAGATACCGATGACAGGACTTAAGCTTCTTTTAGAGAAAAACAAACTGACTGGATAAAATTATAAAGAATGGTTAAGGAACTTGAACATTGCACTCACATATGATAAAGTATGATATGTCCTCACTACCAAAGCCCCACCCGTCTCAGGACCTGAATCATCTGTTTCGGATAAGGAGATCCAAAAAACATGGGATATTGATTGCAACACGGCCATGTGCCTCACGCTTGCTTCTATGGACAGCATCCATTAGAAACAGCACGAGAAGATGGATGTACAATCCATCTTTTTTCATACAAAGGAGTTGTATAAAGAGCAATCTCGTACTTTACGATACGAGGCATCTCGAAAGTTGTTTCAAATGCGGATGGACCCCAGCGCATCAGTAGGAGACCATGTTCTGAAAATGATTGGTCTTATAGAAGAACTTGAGGAACTGGGATGGAATATGGATAATGAGCAATATACAGATATTGTTCTGCAGTCTCTCTCCCCCGCCTTTGCTCCGTTCATAGTGAATTTCAATATGAACGATTTGGAAAAATCATTGCCTGAACTTCTCAATATGTTGAGAAGTGCAGAGAGCACGCTTAAGATAGAGAAAACTCCCGCTCTGCTTTATGGGCCATCTTCCTCTTCAGTCCAGCCAAGGCCAAGGGAAAGAAAAAGAAGAATCCCACCAAGCCGAGAGGTGGAGTTAAAAAGGCGAAGGGGAAAGATAAGTCTAGGACCGCGGGAAGTGGAAAAGGAGAATGTTTTTACTGCCACAAGTCGGGACACTAGAAACGCAATTGTGCTTTGTACCTTGCAGATCTCAAGAAGAAGAAGCATGTTGATGCTTCCGCTTCAGGTGTGTTTGTAACTGAAAACTGTTTTTCATTAAACTCTGCATCTTGGGTATTAGATACCGGTTCTGGTTCTCACATCTGTAATTGTATGCAGGGATTGAGAAACAATAGAGTTTTGAAGACTGGGGACCACACTCTACAGGTTGGAAACGGTTCCAATGTACATGCTGTATCCGTAGGAGAGTATCATATGGGGTTGCTTTCAGGATGTATTTTGGTTTTGAACCCTTGTTATTTTGTACCTGGTATGCTATGTAATATAATATCCGTATCTTTGTTGGACAATGAAGGATATCATTTTGTGTTGCAAAATAATGTTATGAACATTAACTTGAATCAACAGTTGATTGGGTATGGTACACTAAGTAACGGAATTTACGTCCTAAACCAACACACAGTTTTCAATATATAACATACAAATAAAAGAAAGATTTCAGATATAAATGAATCTTTTCTTTGGTATTGTAGACTCGGTCATATTAATGAAACAAGACTAAACAAGTTACATAAAGATGGATATTTAAAACCTTTTGAATATAAATCTTATGCGACTTGTCAGTCTTGTATCAAAGATAAAATGACCAAAACTTTGTTTATAGGACACGGAGAGAGAGCTACAGAACTCTTAAGCCTCATATTAGTGATGTATGCGGACCAATGTCTACACATGCTAGAAGCGGTTTTTCATACTCCATCACTTTTACTGATGATTTCTCAAGATTCGGACACGTGTTTTTATTGAAGCATAAATCCGAAGCTTTCAAGAAATTCAAGGAGTACAAACTTGAAGTAGAAAAACAAACTGGCTCGAGTATCAAGAAACTTCGATCAGATCGAGGTGGAGAGTATTTAAGCACTGAGTTTTCAGACTTCTTAAAAGAGAATGGGATTCTCTCTCAGCTCACTCCTCCTTACACATCACAGCACAACGGTGTGTCAGAACGGAGGAATCGTACCCTATTAGATATGGTACGGTCCATGATGGGTGATACTGAGTTACCACTTTCCTTTTGGGGGCATGCATTAGAGACATCAATTTATCTATTGAACAGGGTTCCAACCAAGACCGTGTCTACCACTCCATATGAGATGTGGTGTGGAAAGAGACCATCTCTTAAAAGAGTTAGGATATGGGGTTGTCCGGCTTATGTCAAAAAGCAGAATCCAGATAAATTCGAGACACGATCGGTCATGTGTACATTTATGGGATATCCAAAACATTCATATGGATATCTTTTCTACCACAAGGAGGAACAAAAGGTGTTTGTTTCTCAATATGCCACATTTTTGGAAAATAAAATTTTTGCAAATAATACTGATGGCAATGAGGTAGAACTAGAAGAGGTTCTAGAGACACAAATTACTCATGAAGAATTGGTTGAACCTGATGTTGCAGTTGAACATCAAGAACCTCAGCCGCTCCGGAGATCTAGTAGAACTTCTCGCCCACCAGAGAGATACTATGGTTTTCTCATTGATGGTGATAGAGAAGATTGCATCATGGATGATGATGACCCTACTAATTTTCAACAGGCTATCACGAGTGGAGACTCGGTGAAGTGGCTGGATGCCATGAGATCTGAAATGGAGTCCATGTACACCAACAAAGTATGGACTTTGGACGTTGCACCTCCTGGGATAAAACCCATAGGGTGCAAATGGATCTTTAAGAAAAAGATTGGTGTAGATGGACCGGTAGAGATCTATAAAGCAAGGCTTGTAGCGAAAGGTTTTCGTCAAAGACCAGGACTGGACTATGATGAAACTTTCTCTCCAGTAGCAATGCTTAAATCCATTCGGATCCTACTTGCTATTTCTGCTCACTACGACTATGAAATCTGGCAGATGGACGTTAAGACTGCATTTCTAAATGGTGATTTAGAAGAGTGCGTTTTTATGGATCAGCCAGAGGGCTTCATTGACAGTGGGAGCAGGGAAAAAGCGTGTAGGTTGCTTAAATCCATTTATAGATTAAAGCAGGTATCTCGGAGCTGGAACATCTGTTTTGATGATACAATCAAAGAATTTGATTTTATCAAAAATATAGATGAACCATGCATTTATAAGAAAATTGTAGGGAGTACTGTCACTTTCCTCGTATTGTACCTGGATGGCATTCTCTTGATAGGAAATAATATTCCTATGCTACAATCGGTCAAACTATTCTTATCACAATGGTTCTCCATGAAGGACCTGGTTGATGTCTCGTGCATTTTGGGCATAAGGATCTATAGAGATAGATCCAAGAGCTTATTGGGATTGTCCCAATCAAAGTACATTGATACCATCCTAAAAATGTTTAGTATGGAAGATTACAAGCGTGGTGCCTTGCCCGCTTGCCATGGAATCACTCTCTCTAAGGACTTCTGTCCGAAGACTGATGAAGAGAGAGTTTGCATGAGCATTATACCCTATGCTTCAGCCGTAGGATCTATAATGTATGTGATGATATGTACTCGCCCTGATGTAGCTTATGCACTAGCTATAGTAAGCAGGTATCAATCCAACCCAAGGGAGCAACACTGGATAGCCGTGAAGAACATTCTTAAGTACTTATGAAGGACTAAAGAATTGTTCTTGGTGTATGGTAATGGGGATCTCTAAATGGAGGCCTTTACCGATTCCAGCTTCCAAAGTGATAAGGTTGACAGTAAATCTATCTCAGGGTTTGTATTTACCCTCAATGGAGGGGTGGTATGTTGGAAGAGTTCCAAACAGGATACCGTTGCAGACTCCATGATGGAAGCTGAGTATATTGCTGCAAATGATACTGCCAAGGAAGCCGTCTGGATGAGGAAGTTCATCGCGGAGTTAGGAGTAGTTCCAACCATTATTAATCTAATACTATTGTATTGTGATAATAATGGAGCTATGGCGTTGGCCAAAGAACCCAGATCCCATCAAAAGTCCAGACACATCCTCAGGCGATATCATTTGATCCAGGAGATAGTTGATCGCCAAGAGATCGAGATTCGGAGAGTAGATACAAAGGATAACACCGTGGATCCACTCACCAAGGCCTTTCCACAGCCGCAACATGAGCGACTTTTTGAGATGTTGGGTATGAGATACGCCAATAATTGGCCTTAGTGCAAGTGGGAGATTGTTGGATATATGTATGCCTTAGAGGCCTTTATATGTATAGTGGATGCTTGGACATGTATATATGTATATTTATATATATATGACTTTCTTGCTCGACATGATAGTATGCTATCTAGTTTTACTTTATCTGACATGTTTACTTGATACTGTTCATTTGATACATGTTGATAAAGCCCTGAGGATATTTGCTTAACTTCCATGGCTATGATGGAGATCATACTAGTGGGGCATGTGTGGTCTATAAGCATATCCTTAAATGTTCCTAGTCGTAGGTATATTGAGACAGGGCATCGATATTCTAGAGTAGACTAGCGTATACGTTTCTTGACCCATATGATGGGCGATGGATGATCCCATATCCATTGGTGTTGTGATATCGAAGATTGTATACGGGTGCTCAGTGGAGACTGGGTACACTGAACGGACTCACCGAGAATTCCTATATGGTATTATATCTATCGTCGGATAGCAGTTCTCTGGTGACACTGGTACATGTTAGTCTGTAGACCCGAGATCGTCATAGAGTCTTGTGTGTTCTCCCACTGTACTTTGATTTTCACCCTACCACGGCTCTACTGAGTCGTGCAAACATGTGGCTTTTGGGTATAGTACCGAGACACATGGAGACAATGAGCGATAGGAGGGGTTTCGTCTCTCCCGGTATTGGGAGTTGATGTTGTGCAATGTGCGATTGGCTCTGACTTGAAGTCCCTGGTCAGGGCTGATGAGATTTACTGATAAGTGTTATCAGTGGTTTCTCGACCGGTCATAGTCCATATCGACATGACTTATTGAGTTATTAGGGCTCGACGATTCCATCCCTAGACTTGATATGCAGCATATCAGACGAAGAGATCGGACTGTACGGTAAGTGTTGCCAATGGCTCGACGGGAGTTTTGACAGGTTCGCTTGTTTTTCTTCTGATCGTTCAATACCCGGGTGGCCGTTACATTTAGTTGACCACTTGCGGGTTGTAGATGTTTTGATATGATCATCACCTACTGCCGGCGTATTGACGAGTCTTAGAGTCCCACACAGGATTTTTCTAGCTCAGGCGAAATGATGTGGAGTGGATATGAGATATGTGCGGGAGCCCGACTAAATGCGAGTATGTGATACCGTATTTTAATCGGGCGTTTACTATTGGTCGAGTCGCATTTGATGTGTCCGATTTATTAAATCATGTTGATTTAATATTGACTTTTAGCTCACTTTTAATTAAACCTTTTCTTTTGGATGTATGCATATATGTTTATACATACACATGATGATGTGCATGCACACACACATACATACATATGTATCATGGTTGATGATACATAGAAGATGGCAATGCAAGACTTACATGGTTGATAAATATCTAGATTTTTGTTAATGAATTAAAGAAAAAGGAAATTTGCTAAATGACTCATTGTTTCTACATTCTTCTTATTTGACCTTTGACTTTAACCATGGTTAGATTTCCTTTGTTCTTTAACCCATCTGCAAAATATCTAGATATTTAGTTAACTATGGTTATATTTGAGAGTGTCTCATATATATTCTTTTCTTTTCTTTTTGAAAAAGATTATTCATTATATTCACAAAAGCTTTTGCCATCTTCACCTTCCTCCTTCTTCAAGCTTTCTAGAGTTTTGTTTTGAGTGAGGAACTTAAAAAGAAAAGATTTTTAAGTGAGTTTACAAACCACATAACCATTCTACACCACCCTAGCCCTTTAGTGTAGAGTATTTGCTCCACTTCATCTTGATTTAGTGAGGCAAAGAGCTTGACCTAGGAATCTCCGGGTGGATCATCGTAGACGACGAAGGACCTTGAGCGGAGTTGATCCAAGCTTCGAGCAAAGCCGTAGGAGTCCTAAAGACCGAAGGAGTTGGCTACAAAGGTTGTATTTCCTTTTCCTTTAGCTTAGACTTCTTATTATGTTGATATTACCCTAATCTCTAGTTACGATTCGTAGTTCGTTAGTAATAGCCCTCTAGAATTTGAAAGTTCACTACTTTATGATGTTGCAATCTAACTAGAGGCGCTACTACACACAAACACCCTGCTCGGTCCATCCCTAGCGGGTAGTTCCTACCCATCAACGCTAAGGATCAAAAGCCCTCACCTCGAGTCCACCGAGCAGCTTTCCTGCCCGGTCCATCCCTAGCGGGTAGATTCCTACCCATCTACGCTAAGGATCTAAAGCCCTCATCTCGAGGCCATCGAGCAGCTTCCCTGCCCGGTCCGTCCCTAACGGGTAGATTCCTACACATTTATGCTACGGATCAAAAGCCCTCCTAAAGAGGGCACCGTGCAGATTCCTGCTTGGCTAATCTCCGAGGGGTAGCTTCCTACCATATGAAGACACATGTTTAGGAACCACGACAAGGAAGAATCAGTCAATGCCGACCTATTCTAACTTGGCTGTTTTTCAACTCATGCTAAGAGACGTGGTTGTCAACCCTTCTTTGAGGAATAGACTGGTACCGACCTTCCAACACTTGGATGTCTGTTGATTCATCCTAAATGAGCAATGGCGGCCACCTGGGCCTTTAAGTGGCCCCTTTTGGAACCGCACGAATTTAGAGGCGCCATTTAAGTGAACCGGCACTACAGGAGCTTGAGAACTCCATAATTAAGCGTGCTTGGGCCAGGGAAGTCCTGGGATGGGCGACCCCCTGGGAAGTGGCCCTGGTCGGGTCTGGTTCGCTCCAAAGGACAAAACCGTGCGACTTTGGCCAGAGCGGACAATACCGTCTGTATTGGGGGAGGGCACCGACCTTCCTACACTTGGCAATTAATCGAGTTACATTCGATGCACAATCGTCATCTAAAAGGCCGGTCATAGGTCTACTACCTAACACTTGATTCGAGGAAAAGACTAATAAGCTGAAGTACTCACGCAGAAAGCACATAGTCATGTAGAGGAAAATAAACTCAGCTTTATTCAGGCTCTAGTAGTTTTTACAAGGTATTCTGGGCTCCTCAGCCTTACATAAAATGCCCGGAGGCTTACAAAATTTAAAAGAAAACAAAGAAAAAAGGTGCAAGGCAAAAAAGCTCAGGCTGCAGGCTCCGCCCGGGTCTCACCTTGCTTGGCATCGCCCTAAGGGTCCGAGGCTTCTACTTCCGCAGCCATCTCTCCCGTGATGGACACCCCGGCGCCAGCCGCTTGCGACGTGTCCATCGAGAGCGGGACCCTGGCACGGAGCTCACCGTTGGCGAACTCCGGCATCAACGCCTTGACGACATCGAGAGCCTCGTGCCAAATGATGGCCGAGGCTTCGGCTAGAATTGGTCTGACGCCTTGTACCTCTCCACCGACTTGCCGGCTCAGAGCTCGGAAATCTTCGTCGCTTCAAGCGCCGCCTCGATCTCCCTCTTGCTGACGTTTCTCGCCTTCTTCATCACAGCATAGCGTTTGCCCAAGTCTTCCAACTTAGCCTGGATGGCTTGGTGGGACTCACTTAGAAGACGGTGAGACTCCTGTCACTTGGAGACCGTTAGCTCCCCGGCGACCGACCGGGTTTCGAGGGCGACCGTCTTCTCCTGCCGTAGCTGAAGGCGCAGATCCTCCACCAGCGAAGGCGATTCCCCCGCCTTCCTCATGGCCGGGGCAATCTCCTCAGATTCCATGTTGACGATGAGGGCGCAATGTTAGAGGACCTGAGGAAAGCAGCAGAAGGAGTTAGAAATATTCAAACTGACAAAAAGCACTTAAAGGAATCCTTAAAGGAAACGGATACCGATTTGAACCGCCTCTTGAGCAATGGCGGCCACCTGGGCTTTTAAGGTCCCCCGGGGAATTTTGCCACCAGCCGATTGCTCCATGTCAGAGAGCAAGCTGTCAGCAACGGAAAGCCCCGAGGGGACCACAAAGCAGACATCCCCCTCCTGCATAGGAATCCCCTTAGGAATCTCAGTGGAAGTCGGGCGGGAGATCGTCTTTTTCCTCTTGAGGGAAACCTCGGCTCCCTCCTCCTCCTCCCTCGCACGGGGCACCGGGTCTCACACATGCTTCTGGCTACCCCCACGGCGGTTATCGGGGGCTCGGGGCGCTGCAGAAGGCCTGACCGAGGGAGACAGTCTCAGGCCCGAGCTCGGGCCGGCTCGAGACAAGCTCACTCCCCCAGCCTTCTTATAGGACGTAGCGGCTATGGCGGCTAAGATCTTGGACCGGTCCATTTGTCCTGCGAAAGGAGAATACACAAAAGAGTTAGTGATACTAAAAGGACAACATAAATTATTCAAGTCTAAACAGGTCCTCCAGAGACCTAACTTACCCACAAAGCGCGCGGGGCTAAGCCCGGCCCAGCTAAGAACCTGCTTGGAAAGCAGGACGTCGGCCCACTGGATCGGCTTCCATACGGATATTGCCCTCGCCTCGGACGAGGACGACTGCCTCGCCCTCGGGCAGTCGGTCCTATGCCACTGTGTAGGCACAGGCCAATCCTCGCTCTCGGGTGGCCTGACGAATACAAACTTCTCCTTCCATTCATGAATGGAAGAAGGAATGACTACGACACCTGACCCGGCTGCAACTCCCTTACGTTTTTTGAAGGAAAAATACACCCATCTCGGCTCGTTCTTGCTCGTGCCAGGGTGATTCTTATAGCAAAGGAAAGAAGCAAGGGGGTCAAGCTAAAAAGGATGTTTTCAAGTTTCAACCGGACCAGAAACCCGAGGAGGATTCTCCACGAGTTCGGCGCTAGCTGGCCCGGGGCAAGTTGGAAGCAACGAAGCACCCCGCATACTTCGGTTGGAAAGGGAAAACACATTCCTGCCCGGAATGCTTCCAAATACAGGGCAATCTCATTGCCTTGCACCTGATCTGCCCGTTCACCTTCCTTGGCTAAACGAAGTGAATAATTCGGAAGAATGTGGAATCGAGCCCGAATCTCGATAAGCTCGTCCACTTCCCTCAGGACGGAGGGCGCATCGCGAGCATTCCCAATGCGCACCTTGGAGGCCCTTGCCGTTGCCTGGCGGAGAGCGACGCAGGTAGCCCTGACCCTATAGGGTGAGCCCGATGCAGAGGAAGCAACGAGAGAACCCTCTTGGCTGTCGACAGCCAAAGAGGTGGAAGACTCTCTAGACTCGGCTCCAATAACTAGAACCTCATCACCCGACTCAACCCTAATTATTTCTACATACTCCTCAGAAGAAGACATCTAACCTGATTCAAAGGGATTGATTCTCCGAGGAAAAAGCACAAGGGATCCAACCTAAAGGATGGAGCGCCGAGCAATCTTCGACAACAAAGAGAAATTATGACGGAAGTGTTGGCCCTAAGGGGGTCTCCTTCTATTTATACCCTCCAGAAAAGGCATCCAACGACCCAGAGTAATTCCCGCTAAAACGAAGTGTCCCGTCTGCCAGCCGTCAAGTCTCCACGTGTCAAACGACCATTGGGGACGCCCCTTCGATCGCAGGTGATAGCGACGGCCTGTCGTGTCTGCCAACCCGCTGCAGACGCGTGGCCTGTGACCTAACAGACAAACGAGCGAATCGGCACCCCCTCTTTAATGCGCGATCATTCCACTGATCCGCTGATGTCATCAAAGATACGCGTGAAGATCCAAGTGCCCAGGGATACGCCATGATGTCTCATATCTGAACGACGCAACTGCCCTACACCACGTCGCCCCGGAAAATCCGCACTAAGGATTCTAGGCAACAAACTGCCCCAAGAAAACTAAGCAGGCCACTCTTGACCCGATCCATAAATAGGTCAGAACGAGAGTGGGGGGGGCTAATGATGATTCTTACAAGTGGGAATCCCTCAGATCAAGACACGTGGCGAATGACGTGTCACCCGCGACAGCTCGCTGCCTCCTGGGGGACTACCGAGGTAAAATCAGCGTGGAGCACTGATTATCTTCCTCAGTCCATTCCCGAACTTATACTCCGCCTCTTACCCAAGAGCGACCTAGCCGCCCAACTGGCGCCCATCTTCCTATGCTCGTCTCCGAGCAATTGCATAGCTAAGCTTCCTCGGCCTCCCGGCTTGTCTCCGAGCTCGCGCCGAGCTAAGCCTCCCCAGTTCTCCTGGTCAAACGAGAGTGCGAGGCCTCTGCGCTCCCGCAATGGCCCCGCGTGTCCTGCCAACGCGAGATATCCGCCACCTATGTCCCGCGTCCCACACTGGTGCATCCCCCCATTAATGAGCGTATCCCGTCATTAATGAGGGGATCCCGTCATTCATGCAGGCGTAACGTCAGGGGTGAAACCGAAGGTGAAGATCTCGCGCCTGCTTGCTCCATGCGACTATTATAAAAAACCCTCTCTCAGACGACTCATGTAAGGCAATTTGAACCCAATAAGCCGCTACTCTGCTCATTTTCCTCGGCTA
The DNA here is from genome assembly GCA_030015575.1 of Agapanthus africanus. Lineage (NCBI taxonomy): Eukaryota > Viridiplantae > Streptophyta > Magnoliopsida > Asparagales > Amaryllidaceae > Agapanthus > Agapanthus africanus. The sequence continues at coordinate 190,107,679 of CM057340.1, forward strand.
ACTTGATCGTCGGAGGGTCCTACGGCGGTCACCCATCCCGGGACTTCTTTGCAGATAGCTCAGCTTCACCTCAAAATCAACCCATTGAGATCCATACGCCCAAGGAGACAACCTACAAGCCCAATCTCAGCCGTCCAACCACGCTCCCTACAGATCGATGGAGGACATCATCTAAAAGAGATCCGAAGCTCCATCACACTCTTTCAAAAGGATAATCCATTACTCTCTTCTAAATATTTAATTCAAAACCCATATTTCTCTTTCAATCCTTCAACACAACAATCTCTCTTTTTCTTTCTTTTCAATGCAAATATAAAGCTATTAGAAAGATAAAGTTGTCGTTTTAGTTTCTTAACGCAGATTTCTACCGGTATGACGGAAGATAATTAAGCATAAGGGCCAATTTAGTTTAATTAACGGATGTAGATGGCGTTTCTAAAAATATGATGTTGTAGGGGGTGTTTATCAAAATAGTAATGTTGGGACTATATGAGAAAAACCCTAATCCTAATTAACTTAAGTAAATGGGTGTTTTTAGTTAACAAATAGGTTTTAGGGTGTGTGTTTAAAAATATAAAATTTTAGGAGGATGTTGTTCAAAATACCGATATTTTAGGGGACCTATATCGAAAAAGCCCTTTTTTATTCACACCGACTTGATAGGGATATAAACAGATACGAATAATTCGATTGGAATTTGTATTCGTCCGTTTTCTTGCTCAAGTCGATTTTTATCAAATACGATATTGATTTTCATTTCCGATGACAGGCCGTATCCGTATCCGTATTTATCTCTGTCAACAATAACTAGATACGGATATGATAGCACATATATTTTTCCGTATCCGATTTAATATCCGGCTTTTTATATTACTAGGTTTTTGCACATGCTATCGTACGAGAGTTATGTAGTCTATATATCTATATAAAAATAAATAAGTTAGAGATATATAAAATTATGTAATTTGGCTTAATTTCATGAATATCCAACCCTTGAGTTTTTGCAATTGCAGTCTTCGAATTGATTTTGAGATATTGCGCTCAGTGGCATTAATGAGTCAACATACAACCTATCTTATCATTTTAATTTCAACTTTTATTAATCCTATGAAATATAACTAACGTGCACAGACATAAAGAATTCATAATATAAAAAATTAGACACATGATTTACATAAATATAAAAAAATACATTTTTTATTTCCAAATAAGCACCGTGACAATAAAAATTATAAAACATCCTAATAAATATAATGAATTACCTTTCTTCTTGAAAACTTAATTTTGTTTTAAAAATTTTTTACAAGTTAAAGATTTGATTTTATAAAACTTAGTTTATACCAAAATTTGATTTAGATTTTATAAAAAAAATTGATTTCATTTTATGTCACAAATTTGATTTCCATAAAATTCAATTCAAAGAGCATATGAATCTTTTATTTATTAATAAAAGAATTTATTTTGTTACAAAATTATTGCTATTAAAAGATTTGATTCATGTTTAATCACAAATTTGATTTTCATAAAATTTAAATAACTTATGTATAATTTATTTATCAATGAAAGATTTTCTTTTGTTAAAAATATTTTGATATAACAATATTTGATTTGATTTCCTATACTAAAACTTTTAATATAGACGAAAACAAAGTCAAATGTTCTTAGGACTGTAGTTATTATAACTATATGTATTTGCAAATAGAACCAAAATCAGGCAAAAGATATCACCTAAAGCAAGTTTAGGGTTTTCTTAAAATCTAGTGTGACCATCGATCTTCCTCATAATATCTAGTTTAGGATATGTAACTAAAGATAATTAAACTCTAGAAATGGTTTATAAAAAGCTTATAAAAGTAGGTTGAGAAAAAATTATTTGTATTTATCTTAAAAAATATTAAATTTTAATTCATATTTTATATTGTTATATGGATTTGTTGATTGTGTAGATAGGTTTAATCGATTACTATGGGTTTTGAGTGTTTTTAATATGAATCATCACAAAAAATATATCAAATGAAATTGACAAAGAAAAGATGTTTTTTTTAGATCTTTTAATGAAAGATATTTTTTAATTTTTTATAAGATAAATATTTTTTATTTTTTAAAATAAGTTTTCTCGTAAAAATATTTTTATGCGTGAAATTAAGTTTAGAAAAATCGTATTAAGTTTATAAAAATCGAATTAATAATCTTTCTGAGATCTGATCCTATATTATTGATTTACAAACAACTAATATTTGCGCTCAGTGGCAATAAAGTGGACTAATTGGTTAAAAGTATTCAATATTTGCGCTCAGTGATGATATTTTACTTAAAAGTATTCAATATTCCTATGTGTGACCATTTTCTTTGTTATGATTTTGGTACAATAAAAGCATATTGAAACATACATTATGTCATTATTTTGCAAATGAGTTTTTCGCGCTTATAATTTTCCTTCTCATGCAACTTGTGATTAGAGTTCACATATTAAGAATATTCCTTTGATTATATGACTTCAAATGTTTTAAATTTATTCCATTTATTCTTGACTTTTTCATAAACACTAGTTATATATTTGATTATCATCTTGATATCAGTCCAGTCTATCCTTTAACTTTCATATGAATATATTTCTAAAAATAAATAGAATGAAGATATAGAGATATAAATGGCTGCAATTATCTATGGAGGAATAAACTAAGTAATTTCCCTTATTCGTTTACTAAAGTACATCTTATATATCCTTATAGAGAAATCAAATTTCATTTTATTTCTTTAAACTAATTTATCTATTTTTGGTTTTGAATCTCCTTAGTTACATTCTCATTTAGGTTTTGAAGCCTGCAACTAAACGTGACGACATTTTAATTTCAACTTTTATTAATCCAATGAAATATAACTAATGTGCATAGACATAAAGAATTCATAACATAAAAAATTAGACACATGATTTACATAAATATACAAAAATACATTTTTTTTATTTCCAAATAAGCACCGCGACAATAAAAATTATAAAACATCCTAATAAATATAATGAATTAATTTTCTTCTTGAAAACTTAATTTTGTTTTAAAATTTTTTTACAAGTTAAAGATTTGATTTTTTAAAACTTAGTTTATACAAAAATTTGATTTAGATTTTATAAAAAAAATTGATTTCATTTTATGTCACAAATTTGATTTCCATAAAACAAAAATAATTTCAAGTTGTAATATTGCGCTCAGTGGCATTAATGAGTCAACATACAACCTATCTTATCATTTTAATTTCAACTTTTATTAATCCTATGAAATATAACTAATGTGCACAGACATAATGAATTCATAATATAAAAAATTAGACACATGATTTACATAAATATACAAAAATACATTTTTTTATTTCCAAATAAGCATCGTGACAATAAAAATTATAAAACATCCTAATAAATATAATGAATTAATTTTCTTCTTGAAAACTTAATTTTGTTTTAAAAGTATTCAAAACAAGTAATTTTTTTTCGTTTTTCCTTTATAACAAGATCAATAATAATAAAGGGAACAGAAAAGGGAAAAATACAAGGAATAGTAACTTGTGATTAGAGTTCAACTTTTATTAATCCTATGAAATATAACTAATGTGCACAGACATAAAGAATTCATAATAATAGAATTAAAAAAAGAAGTTAATAAGTCATTATAATGACATATATGATTATCAAATAGAACCAAAATCAGGCAAAAGATATCACCTAAAGAAAGTTTAGGGTTTTCTTAAAATCTAGTGTGACCATCGATCTTCCTCATAATATCTAGTTTAGGATACGTAATTAAAGATAATTAAACTCTAGAAATGGTTTATATAAAGTTTATAAAAGTAGGTTGAGAAAAAATTATTTGTATTTATCTTAAAAAATATTAAATTTTAATTCATATTTTTTATTGTTATATGGATTTGTTGATTGTGTAGGTAGGTTTAATCGATTACTATGGGTTTTGAGTGTTTTTAATATGAATCATCACAAAAAATATATCAAATGAAATTGACAAAGAAAATATGTTTTTTTAGATCTTTTAGTGAAAGATATTTTTTAATTTTTTATAAGATAAATATTTTTTACAAGATAAATATTTTTTATTTTTTAAAATAAGTTTTTTCGTAAAATTATTTTTATGCGTGAAATTAAGTTTCGAAAAATCGTATTAAGTTTATAAAAATCGAATTAATAATCTTTCTGAGATCTGATCCTATATTATTGATTTACAAACAACTAATATTTGCGCTCATTGGCAATAAAGTGGACTAATTGGTTAAAAGTATTCAATATTTGCGCTCAGTGATGATATTTTACTTAAAAGTATTCAATATTCCTATTTGTGACCATTTTCTTTGTTATGATTTTGGTACAATAAAAGCATATTGAAACATACATTATGTCATTATTTTGTAAATGAGTTTTTCGCGCTTATAATTTTCCTTCTCATGCAACTTGTGATTAGAGTTCACACATTAAGAATATTCCTTTGATTATATGACTTCAAATGTTTTAAATTTATTCCATTTATTCTTGACTTTTTCATAAACACTAGTTATATATTTGATTATCATCTTGATATCAGTCCAGTCTATCCTTTAACTTTCATATGAATATATTTCTAAAAATAAATAGAATGAAGATATAGAGATATAAATGGTTGCAATTATCAATGGAGGAATTAACTAAGTAATTTCCCTTATTTGTTTACTAAAGTATATCTTATATATCCTTATAGAGAAATCAAATTTCATTTTATTTCCTTAAACTAATTTATCTATTTTTGGTTTTGAATCTCCTTAGTTACATTCTCATCTAGGTTTTGAGGCTTGCAACTAAACGTGATGATATTTTAATTTCAACTTTTATTAATCCAATGAAATATAACTAATGTGCACAGACATAAAGAATTCATAATATAAAAAATTAGACACATGATTTACATAAATATACAAAACTACATTTTTTTTATTTCCAAATAAGCACCGCGACAATAAAAATTATAAAACATCCTAATAAATATAATGAATTAATTTTCTTCTTGAAAACTTAATTTTGTTTTAAATTTTTTTTACAAGTTAAAGGTTTGATTTTATAAAACTTAATTTATACCAAAATTTGATTTAGATTTTATAAAAAAAATTGATTTCATTTTATGTCACAAATTTGATTTCCATAAAACAAAAATAATTTCAAGTTGTAATATTGCGCTTAGTGGCATTAATGAGTCAACATACAACCTATCTTATCATTTTAATTTCAACTTTTATTAATCCTATGAAATATAACTAATGTGCACAGACATAAAGAATTCATAATATAAAAAATTAGGCACATGATTTGCATAAATATACAAAAATACATTTTTTATTTCCAAATAAGCACCGTGACAATAAAAATTATAAAACATCATAATAAATATAATGAATTAATTTTCTTCTTGAAAACTTGATTTTGTTTTAAAAGTATTCAAAACAAGTAAATTTTTTTTCGTTTTTCCTTTATATCAAGATCAATAATAATAAAGGGAACAGAAAAGGAAAAAAATACAAGGAATAGTAACTTACTTGCAGCGAGAGGCGCCTTTGTTGAAACAAAATATTTATTTATTTATCACACTCAAACTATTACAAACTAGAGAAGGTTACAATAAGAGGTTACAAGAGAGAGAGAGTTTTATTTTTCGATGCCTTATGAATGCAGAAGCTCTCTTCTTTTAAAGGAGCGAGGAAGACTCTGGATGATGCACTGTCCCAAACGTCTCCTTCAATAGCTATATGCAGCTGTCCCCTTTTTATCCTGTCGGCCAATTATTAATAGCATCTTCTTTATTAAAGATATCCACTGATGAGTGTCGTTGTTATTTGTTGACGTCACTGTTTACGTCATTGCTTGTTGACGTCACTGCTTACGTCATTGCTTGCCAAAAAATTGTGTGCTGGATTTGCTGCAGTCGTTCATTTTTTGTTCTTTGGGTATTTATTTTAATAAACCCTTTCCCTTTTCTTGGGTTTTTAAACCCATTAAATCTTCCTAAAGTTGATCTGCTGTTTTCAACTCTTCCTCTGGGACTTGGGACTGTCCCTGAAAATATTCTTTCATCTCTACTGATTTAGTATCAGACATTGAGGAATTGGTATTTGAATTATCAAAAGTTTGTTCAAACTGCTTTTTCATATGTTCTAAGCAGCGCTTCATTAGTTCTTCTTCAGAGATGTTAGGATATTTTCTCTGAAAAGAAGTCTTCAGTTTTTGCATAGGATTATTTGTGGCTAATTCTTCATCAATCCTTTTATCCAAGATATTACTGTTATTTTTAATAGTTGCTTTAATGCTAACTATTTTTGGTTCTTCTTCAATTCCTGACCACCATTTTATCAGAAATTTTCTAGAAAGAATAGGAATATTTTTCTTATTGATTACCATGTCTAGTAATCAAATATAAGCCTTTAAATAAAGTGCTTAAGTGGATAAGATATTCTCTCCCTAATAAAAGAGATCTGCTTAATAGAATAAGCAAAGCCAAGGCTTTTTCAAAAAATGATTTAAAATCAGGCTATTGGCAAATACAGATTCATGAATCTAATAAATATAAAACGGCTTTTACAGTACCCTTTGGGCATTTTGAATGGAATGTTATGCCATTTGGTTTAAAAAATGCACCATCAGAATTCCAAAATATTATGAATTCTATCTTTAATCCTTATACAGAATTCATCTTATCATATATAGATGATATTCTTGTTTACTCTGAAAATATTGATCAGCATTTTAAACACCTAAATATTTTCAAATATCTTATTATAAAAAATGGATTTGTCATATCCGCTTCAAAAATGAAATTATTTCAAACAGCCATACGGTTTTTAGGTCATAACATTAATAATGACACCATTATTCCAATTGAAAGAAGTATTGAATTTGCTTCTAAATTTCCAGATTATATTCCCGATACAAAACAGCTTCAAAGATTTTTAGGAGTTTTGAATTACGTAGCAGATTATTATAAAAATTTAGCTACGGATGCAGCCATTTTATATAATAGGCTAAGAAAAAATCCATCACCTTGGACAGATTGTTATACTAAAGCTGTTTAAAAGATTAAAGAAACTGTAAAAAATTTACCATGTCTCCACATTGGTAATCCTAATTGGAAGAAGATAGCAGAAACAGATGCTTCGAATATAGGATACGGAGGCATTTTAAAACAAGTAGATCCTACAAATAATAAAGAAATTCTTGTAAAATTTACTTCTGGAAAATGGAATCCAGCCCAGTTGAATTATTCATGTTAGTTATATGTATGCCCTAGAGGCCATTACTATACATAGGATGTATATTGTAGTGGATGCTGGGACATATATAGGGAGGACTTTCTTGCTCGACATGATAGTATGCTATCTGGTTGAACTTTACCTTAACGTGTATGCTGATTGTCTCTCTGTTACATGTTGGTAAAGCCCTTAGGATCTGTACTTGACTACCTGGACTATGATGCGGATCATACTAGTGGGGACATGGTAGTCTATAAGTACATCCTTCACAGTCCCTAGTCGAGGGTGTATCGAGACGGGGCATCGATATACCAGAGTAGACTAGCGTGTACCTTCTCGACCCATACAGATGGGCGATGGATGATCCCAGATCCATCGGTGTTTGACATCAGAGGAGATATACGGGTGCTCAGTAGAGACTGGGTACACTGGACGGACTCGCCGAGAACTCCCAGATGGTATTATACCTCACGTCAGATGGCAGTTCTCTGGTGACACTAGTACAGAGTAGTCTGTTGACCCGAGATCGTCATAGAGTCTTGTGTGGTTCCCACTGTGCTTTGATTTCCATCTTACCACGTCCAAGAGGGCGTGCAAAACGGTGGTTTTTGGGTACAGTCCCGAGTCACATGGAGGCAATGAGCGATAGGAGGGGATTCGTCTCTCCCGGTATATGGGGGTTGATGTTGCACTGTGTTCGATCGGCTATAACAGGAAGTCCCTGGCCAGGGCTACTCAGAGAATTGCTGGTAAGTGTTACCAGTAGTTTCTCGACCCGTTATGAGCCTCATATCGACACGACTTATTGAGCTATTGGGGTCTGACGTTTACCACCCCTAGGCGAGATATGCGACATATCAGACGATCAGACCGGACTGTACGGTAGTGTTACTGGTCGGATTCACTGGAGTGTGAGCGGGCTTGCTCGTCGATCTTCAGATCGCTCAATACCCGGGTGGCCGTTACGTTTAGCAGACCGCTTGCGGCTTGTGGGTGTTTTGATATGATCATCACCTGCTGCCGGCGTATTGACGAGTCTTTAGAGTCCTACACAGAGGTTTCCTGGCTCAAGCGAAACGAAATAGGAGCGCATATGAGATATGTGCGGGACCGAGAATAATGCGTGTATGTGATACCGTATTCTATTCTCGCGATAAATATATCGAATGGTTGTATGCGATATAACCTAGTTATCGATTCAAGCGTTGATTCGATAAGCCGATATAATGTATACTAGTCGGTTGTGTGCGACATAACCGGGTCATTGAATCAAGTGTTGATTTAATGATTTAATGCATATTTATATATTTGATATATTACTTTGCATCAACTAGTATCGGTTTACTTAAGATGGATTTTCTCACTCGGATGTGCGCATTGTATATGCGATATACTTTTGTGCATTTGCTTGTATCATGTTTGATGATATATGACTTTTTAGTTAAGTGTAAAGAATTAAACAATGGTTAAGTGGATAATTAGGGTTTTGGTTTTCTTATTCATTTATATATTTATTCTTTTTGGAATATATTAAGCATGAGAAGAAATGGAGGCTTTCTTTGTTTTTTCATGAAGATTCATGAATGTTTGACTTTGTGACCATATTTGTCTCATGCTTAACCTAACCATTCCACTAAACCATGATTAATTCCCTACACCTAACTATAGTTAAAGTTATGATAAGAATTCATTTTATTTTCATTTTCTAATAATCTTATCATAACTTTTCATAAGCTTTCTTCTTCTTCTTCCTTGACTTGAAGAAGAAAAGCTTCACCTCCATCAATGGTGATTGATGCATAAGAGTGAGAAATCCAATTCTAAAGTCTACCCACTTCCTATTTCTTCATCCTCTACCTCTTGCCAAGTAGTAGAGTGTGTTTCCTTCACAAGATTTTAGGGTTTGGTGAAGGTGGAGCTTGATTCATCGATGCTTCGACGTAGATCATCTTCGGCATGGACATCGACGACCTAGCTTGCCCATTCTCCGACGAAGTCGACTCTAGAGCCCGGATTTGATTTGGACAGCGGAGATGACCTCGTTGCGGAGCCGTGGAGGTGGATATCCGGATCTACAAAGGTTGTAATTTCCGTATCTCTTTAGTTAACTGTTAACTAGTTCATGTTCGCCTAGACATCTAGCAAACGATCCGTACTTTAGGGTTTGTAGGCACCATAAATTTTAAAATTGCCATGGTTGATGGCTTAGGAGACCTCACTAGAGTGCCTAGGAACCCTGCAGTGGTATCAGAGCCTAGCTAGAGCCTTAGGCGAAGTCCAGACGGAAATTGAAGTCCGAACGAACCCGAAACCCCGATTCAAAGTTGCTCTCTGTACAAATTTTAAAAACTGGGATTTTTCAACATTAAAAATATTCAGAAAAACATGCAGGAAAATATAAGAGTAACTGTACAACCCGTAGCCCTAATTCCCTTAGAGCGCCGCGCTTCCGCGGCACGAGCCTGCCTCGTGCGGCGGAAGAGCGGTCGTTTTGTCGTTTTATGTGGGGTTGTTTGCACAGTAACTCCTATTTAACTGTGCTGAGTTCTCTGGATATTTTTAAAATTTTATTCAAGTGTTGAATAATCTGAGTTGATTTGGGGATTCGGTATTTCGATCGGGTATCAAATTTTGTCTGTGTGGCTTTCCGGATAAATTTTAGAATATGTTAAAAAGTTCGACCGGATATAAATACCCAACTTTTCCCCTGTCGGGAAATTTCCAAGTGTTGGATTTTTCCGTGGTTTAACGGCGTTCTAAGTAGTGCAAGTAACTCGATGGTCCCTCTAGAAGACACAAACCTTAACTCGATTATGTGACCGTCTTGAACTGCCCTTTGAACCTTCGGGTTTGGGGCAGTACGGCGTGCCACATGTGAGGCGTTGGCTTGACCCTTCTACGGCTGGATCGTTGGTACTGAGGCACGAACGGAATGTTGTTAGACTTGTTTCATGTGTTGATCTGTTTCGGGAAAACTTGGGTGTTCGATTGTTCGATCGAAAAGTTTAACATTTTCTGTTTATCTGGAATGGGATACAATAATTGGAATTCACAAGTAGTTATGTGATAACTAAATGAATGTTATAAACACAGCAGTTTAGTCTCACTTGATCGGTTGCCACGGAATTTTGATGTGATCAAAAGTCCGTCGCAATCACGTAGCGTACGCGTATACTCGCCGGGTAAACTTAATAGACAGCTACACCCCATAGCCCCGACCAAGTGACTGTAGGAGAACCCCGTCGCCGAAAGCATCCGTCCGGGTGCTCGCGGTAGCGGTGTTCCGCCTTGGTGCACTTCGTCGACGGTATCAGGGGGTGCGGCCGCCTACTGAAGTTTGCGACGAGTATTCGATCAGAATGTCGGGAATCTTGTTGAATTGCCCGACTTGATATTGAAAAGTGTTTTCGATTTTGAGACTAAAATGCGGGGTTTATAATTGTTAGGCATGCGATGTCTAAGTAATTCATTTGGTCAGGCATGCGATGTCTGAAGAGATTGCGGATTCCAACTGTTGTAGTTTTACACTTTCTTTTCTGTGACCGTAAGTGTAATATGTGATATCGCCGGTTTCGTTGCTATATGTCAACGACAATTGGGGTATGCATATTTACTTACGTTGATGACATGTGATGTTATGTGTTGTTGGATATGTTATATTGGATCGTCGTGATTGAATAGCCGGGGGTTTTTCTGTAAGATGAGTGTTTTTCATTTTCATTCATGTAAAAACTTGTATGTAATATTCTTTTATTGGGGCGCTTCCAGGTTGCGGGAGTTGTCACCTGTTGTATATTATTTACTTTTCCGCACTAGGATAGACCCAAGGAGGAGGGCACAAGTAACCGGGTTCTGGAGTCCAGTGGGAGACCAACTCGAGGAGTCGAGTCCGGGTCTCCTAACTCCAGAATTGGCAGGGTTGCTTGCCGCTCTCGTAGGGGTCTAGGGGTGTGGGTTTGGCTATTCATCACGACCGTGGAATCCGTGTTTTATACTGGCTCGTATTGAAAACACGGACGTCCTAGTATATCCAATATTTCATATGATTCTTCTGCTGCGATATCTGTGATGAGATCATGTGATGTTTCTGTGATGGATATAGTATATAGTATATATGATATATTATATAGACGTTACTTATGTTTTACACCCGCGCTAGCCCTGCCCTGCTCTGCCGTTAGTTACCTAACCTAACGGTGCACGAGGGGACATCGAGGCGAATGCGGATGGCATAAGTGTACGTCATATCTATCTGTGATGTTTAGGTACTTAATTGATGGGACTTCATTAATGTGATTAATGAAATAAAAGAAACCTAAGATGTTGTAGAATCGAATTTCAAAATAAAACAGGTAGCTACAGTTCTTGCTTTGCACAGCGGTATATGAGATATATCCTGCACCTTATTCGATGAGGAAAGGACCGAGATCCCTTCACCGGGAGTGACTCCTTTAGCAATAACTGGCAGATGCTACACACTCGGTTTGTCTTTTGATTGCTTTTAAGTGTTTTTTGCTTTGCACAGTGATATATATGATATATCCCGCACCTCATTCGACGAGGAAAGGACCGACGATCCCTTCACCGGGAGTGACTCCTTTAGCAAAACTAGAAGAGCCTCAAAAACACTCCATTTCAAAATTCATTTGATTCTACAACGATATCAAGTTCATTACGCAATAGGTTTTCAGAAAAACCTGTCGTAGCCCTCCGTCATTTCAGATAAGTTGTATATAGTATTCGTGCTGCATTTGTTGGCTTTCGTCAAGGTGCAGTGTGCGGTAGCTATATGCTGCTTATCTGCTAGCATACGATGCGATTGGATTAGGGTAGTCGTGCGGCTTTGTTGGCTTTCGTCAAGGGTCGTGCGGGTGGGTTTAATTCGATCAAGAAATGTACGGGTTGAACTTGACTAGCGGGCTATGGTTTGTTGGCTTTCGTCAAGGTCATAGCACGTTAGGGGCAAAACATTATCGGGAATTTCAAGTGTTGAAATTTGCAATGAGATTGCATACCTTCTATGAGATAGTTGGATCCCGATACCCGCTGCGAGTAAGTGTTACTCCTGGGAGAGTTTTATACATTACAATTAGCCGATCAAGTAGGTGTCTAGAAAGGTGTCAACGAGGTTACGCCTCTGGGAAAATGAGGTTTACATTAATTAGGTTCGTGCGAAAGCACGGGGGACCTCCCTCAAAGTACCGACACTGGCCTGGCTGAAAGATTGGCGAACTTGTAGTGTGTAATTAATCCCGGCTAGTCTTTCCTTTTTGGGTTTGAAGGAAGATTTGATAAAAAGCAGTGGGAGCCATCCTGATTAGATAAAATAAAAACCAATCTATTCTTGACAGAGCGCACGCTGAGTGTTTTCTTCTCTCTCTCTCCTGGTAGCGACCATGTCACGCCTTAATCAAGATAATAATACGGATTATTGACCGAACCCGCTTGTTATACTGAGCTGGGGAACGTTGGTCCCGCTCCAACTTATAATTGTTATAAGACAGAGCATGAAATTGGGGATTACCAGAATTCCTGTGCCGCCCAAACGAAGAGAGTGCATGCTGATGCATCATCTTCGGGTGTGTTCATTATACAGAACTGTTTCTCAGTATCCTTTACGTCCTGGGTATGTGATACCAGATCAGGATCCCAGATATGTAATCTGTTACATAGGGCTACAGAAAGGTAGAGAACTGAGAACGGGTGATAAGTTTCATGAGGCAGAAAACGGGGCAAGTGTTGCAGCCGAGTCTGTCGGTCACTGTCACCCTGTATTACAATACATTGATTCTGAACGAATGTTATTAGATACCGAACCTGATATACCAAATCATATCACTCTCTTTGTTAGAAAAGAAAGGATATAATTTTGTATTGTTGGATAATGTTTTGAACATTTCCTATATCAAAAGTTGATCGGTTCAGGCACGTTATCTAAAAGCATTAATGTTCTAAATCAAACTACAGTTCTTCGTATACAGAACACACACAAGAGGAAGAGTTCAGAAATGAACGAATTCTTCTTAAGGTATTGTAGACTAGGTCAGATCAATGCGACCCGACTGGCTAGAGTTACATATAGATGTATATTTAAATCAGTTTGAATTTACATCTTCTGAAACTCGCCAGTCATGTCACAAAGATAAGATGACCATAGCTCCGTTTACTGAAACAGAGAAAGAGTTAGTAAACTCTTGGGATGATACATGTTGATGTATGTAGGTCCCCTGTCTACATATGCCAGGACTGGTTCTTTATACTTCATTATGTTCTCTGATGATCTCTTTAGATTCAGACCTATGTTCCTGTTGAAACACAAGTCCGAACCTTTTGAGATATTCACGGAATATAAGAGAGAAGTAGAGAACCAGAATAAGGGTATAAGTATTATGTCCTATGATGAGATCAAGGAGGAGAATACTTGAGCACGGAAATACTGGACTATTCTAAAGGAGAATGAGATTCTCTCTCAGCATTACTCCTCCGTATACACCATAGCACGATGGTATATCGGGGCGGAGCAGATACACCCTATTTGATATGGTGTGCTCTATGATGAGTACTACTGAGTTACCTTTTTCCTTCTGGGAGTTATGCACTTATGAAGTTGCATACCTATTGAATAGGGTTCTAATCAAATCAGTTGCCTACCACTTCATATATGATATGGAAAGGGAAGAGCCCATGTCTTAAGCTTGTTAAGATTTGGGGTTGTCCGGCCTATGTCTAAAAGCAAAATCCGGACAAGCTCGAGGCAAGATCGGTTATGTAGAACTGGAAGTGTTCCAGCTATACAAATTACAGCTGATGATTTGATAGAACCAAAGGATTCAGTAGATTCCAACGAACCTCAGCCTCTCCGCCGATCTAGTAGGGTTCCTCACCCACCTGAGAGATACTACGGTTTCCCTATGACAGTGGGAGCGAGGATTGCATCATGAGATGATGACCCAACTAGTTTCGAGCTGGCCATCAGGAGTAAGACTCTGTAAGAATGGCTGGATGTTTAGTGATCTGAGATGGAATCCTTATACACCAGCAAAGTATGGACTTTAGCTGCAAGATCTGAAGGGTTAAATCCCCATCAGGAGCAAGTATATCTTGAGAAGATTACTTGGTGTACATGGAAGAGTTGAGACTTTCAAAGCTAGACTTGTTAAAGGTTTTCGTCATTGACCAGGCGTGGATCATGATGAAACCTTTTCAAGTGACTATGCTTAAGTCCATCCAGATCCTACTTACCACGGCTACATACCATGACTACGATATCTGGTGGTTGGGTGTCTTGACTGCTTTTCTAAATGATGATTTAGAAGAGTGCGTCTGTAAGTACACAGCCAGAGGGCTTCGTAGACAGTGGGAGCAGCGGAAACGTGTGCAAGATGCTCTATAGGATAAAGCAGGCATCGCGGAGTTGGAACATCTATTTTGATGAATTAGTCAAAGAGTTTGACATCATCAAAATGGTAGATGAACCTTGTATAAACAAAAAGGTAGTAGGGAGTATGGTGACGATCCTCGTAGAGTACGTGGATGACATACTCTTGATAAGAAAAGAGTTTCTTATGCTATGCTCGATCAATCTCCGCTTATCACAATGATTCTCCATATAGGATCAAAGTGATACCTCCTAAATCCTGGATTTTGGATCTATGAGATAGATTTAATTGGATGTTAGGATTCTCACTAGTTGTAGTGAGACGGTATCAACCGATCCTGGGAAGAATCACTGGAATAGTTCCAGGGTGATAAAGACGACTGAATATCAGTCGCAGGCATTGTCTTTACCCTCAGTAAAGGGACGGTATGTTGGAAGAGTTCCAAGCAGGATACCGTGACATACTAGACGATAAAGGCAGGATACATCGCTACTTAAGATGCTACCAAAGAGGCTGTTTGGGTGTATATTGGTTCATGAGATGAACTATGTTCCTCCCATTGTGTGACAATGGAGTTGTGGCTTATCCCGAGGAACGCCCGTCCCATCAGTGATCCAGACTTATTCTAAGGCAGCATCGCCTGATCATGGAGATGGTTAATCTCCAAGGTGATCGAGGTTTGGAGAGTAGACTCAGAGGACAACACAGCGGATCCACTCACAAAGGCCTGTTCCCAGAGAGAGACTTTTATGGGATGGTTGAGTATGAGATACTGCAACCACTGCTACTGATGGCCCTAGTGCAAGTGGGAGATTGTTAGTTATATGTATGCCCTAGAGGCCATTACTATACATAGGATGTATATTGTAGTGGATGCTGGGACATATATAGGGAGGACTTTCTTGCTCGACATGATAGTATGCTATCTGGTTGAACTTTACCTTAACGTGTATGCTGATTGTCTCTCTGTTACATGTTGGTAAAGCCCTTAGGATCTGTACTTGACTACCTGGACTATGATGCGGATCATACTAGTGGGGACATGGTAGTCTATAAGTACATCCTTCACAGTCCCTAGTCGAGGGTGTATCGAGACGGGGCATCGATATACCAGAGTAGACTAGCGTGTACCTTCTCGACCCATACAGATGGGCGATGGATGATCCCAGATCCATCGGTGTTTGACATCAGAGGAGATATACGGGTGCTCAGTAGAGACTGGGTACACTGGACGGACTCGCCGAGAACTCCCAGATGGTATTATACCTCACGTCAGATGGCAGTTCTCTGGTGACACTAGTACAGAGTAGTCTGTTGACCCGAGATCGTCATAGAGTCTTGTGTGGTTCCCACTGTGCTTTGATTTCCATCTTACCACGTCCAAGAGGGCGTGCAAAACGGTGGTTTTTGGGTACAGTCCCGAGTCACATGGAGGCAATGAGCGATAGGAGGGGATTCGTCTCTCCCGGTATATGGGGGTTGATGTTGCACTGTGTTCGATCGGCTATAACAGGAAGTCCCTGGCCAGGGCTACTCAGAGAATTGCTGGTAAGTGTTACCAGTAGTTTCTCGACCCGTTATGAGCCTCATATCGACACGACTTATTGAGCTATTGGGGTCTGACGTTTACCACCCCTAGGCGAGATATGCGACATATCAGACGATCAGACCGGACTGTACGGTAGTGTTACTGGTCGGATTCACTGGAGTGTGAGCGGGCTTGCTCGTCGATCTTCAGATCGCTCAATACCCGGGTGGCCGTTACGTTTAGCAGACCGCTTGCGGCTTGTGGGTGTTTTGATATGATCATCACCTGCTGCCGGCGTATTGACGAGTCTTTAGAGTCCTACACAGAGGTTTCCTGGCTCAAGCGAAACGAAATAGGAGCGCATATGAGATATGTGCGGGACCGAGAATAATGCGTGTATGTGATACCGTATTCTATTCTCGCGATAAATATATCGAATGGTTGTATGCGATATAACCTAGTTATCGATTCAAGCGTTGATTCGATAAGCCGATATAATGTATACTAGTCGGTTGTGTGCGACATAACCGGGTCATTGAATCAAGTGTTGATTTAATGATTTAATGCATATTTATATATTTGATATATTACTTTGCATCAACTAGTATCGGTTTACTTAAGATGGATTTTCTCACTCGGATGTGCGCATTGTATATGCGATATACTTTTGTGCATTTGCTTGTATCATGTTTGATGATATATGACTTTTTAGTTAAGTGTAAAGAATTAAACAATGGTTAAGTGGATAATTAGGGTTTTGGTTTTCTTATTCATTTATATATTTATTCTTTTTGGAATATATTAAGCATGAGAAGAAATGGAGGCTTTCTTTGTTTTTTCATGAAGATTCATGAATGTTTGACTTTGTGACCATATTTGTCTCATGCTTAACCTAACCATTCCACTAAACCATGATTAATTCCCTACACCTAACTATAGTTAAAGTTATGATAAGAATTCATTTTCTTTTCATTTTCTAATAATCTTATCATAACTTTTCATAAGCTTTCTTCTTCTTCTTCCTTGACTTGAAGAAGAAAAGCTTCACCTCCATCAATGGTGATTGATGCATAAGAGTGAGAAATCCAATTCTAAAGTCTACCCACTTCCTATTTCTTCATCCTCTACCTCTTGCCAAGTAGTAGAGTGTGTTTCCTTCACAAGATTTTAGGGTTTGGTGAAGGTGGAGCTTGATTCATCGATGCTTCGACGTAGATCATCTTCGGCATGGACATCGACGACCTAGCTTGCCCATTCTCCGACGAAGTCGACTCTAGAGCCCGGATTTGATTTGGACAGCGGAGATGACCTCGTTGCGGAGCCGTGGAGGTGGATATCCGGATCTACAAAGGTTGTAATTTCCGTATCTCTTTAGTTAACTGTTAACTAGTTCATGTTCGCCTAGACATCTAGCAAACGATCCGTACTTTAGGGTTTGTAGGCACCATAAATTTTAAAATTGCCATGGTTGATGGCTTAGGAGACCTCACTAGAGTGCCTAGGAACCCTGCAATTCAACTATCAAGAAAGAAATTCTTTCTATTATAAAATGTATTTATAAATTTCAGGATGATTTATTAAATCAGAAATTTCTATTAAAAATAGATTGTAGCGCAGCTAAATCTGTGATACAAAAAGATATTAAAAATTTAACATCAAAGAAAATATTTGCTAGATGGCAAGCTGAATTAGCTATTTTTGATTTTGATATTGAATATATTAAAGGCACTAATAATTATCTTCCTGATTTCTTGACCAGGGAATTTCTTCAAGATTCTGCTGATGTAGACTCCTTCGAGGGGTCAAGGCCCAAGCAGGGGTCGAGGAAGGGGAATGAATAATATTCCTGTTAACTCCCCATATGCAAATTGGCTTAAAATGCAAAAGCCAAAAGCCATGCAAGTAGACATGGAATCCGAAGCGTCATACGCTCAATCGGAATGGAAATTGCCTCATAAAATGGTAAGAAAGAATACTTCTAATATGAGTATTTATAGCCCTCAAAGTGAAGCTGAAATATCTTCGACAGGAAATATTCCTGGACTATCATTCAAAAAAGCAATTGAAGATGCCAATGATAGTTATATTCCAAAAAATACTTCTGAGCAAATTATTTGTTTAGAAAAAAATGATATATCTCGAATGAATGACCCATGGTCGTTAAAAGAAAAATATATAGAGACTATCGCCTTTGTGTCATTAGCAGGCAAAATAAGACAAGTTTATGAAGCTTTGCTGATAGGTTTTAGCTCTGTAGAAATTAAACACTACTACCCAAATGGAAAAGATAGTAGAGAAATTATAAATTTCTCTAAAGTTATTATAAAAAGAATTTTTAGTCCTCATGAATGGGCTTTACACCCTAATAGGGCAAGATCGTTCAAATTGGGAGATGAACGACATGAATGTAATTATTGGGATTATATCCAAGCTTTTAAATTTTTTTTGTATTATGAAAACCCAGCGAAAAAACATTCCTGGTTCATTATGATAAAACCTGATATTATAAAAACAGGTATACCCAATTGGTTTATCCAATGGTGGCAAAAAATAGGGGTAGAATTAGTGATTGAGACGATGTTTTGCATACGTGCGTTTTAGAATCAAAGAATTAACCGCAATCAAGAACGGTGTCGCTTGGTAGCTAGCCGGTTGAGTACGGGTCGGTCCACAGGGAAAACGTGTATTTTCTAGTTGTTCTAACGAGTCAATTCCTATTTGTGGTAGGTTTTGATTTTCTATAAAAACTGAGGTTGAAATTGATTTGGATTAAAACCTTGCTAGGGTTAGGATTAGGTTAGTTTGGAAGGTCAATTCTTCTCACCGCTTTCTTTGACCTAATTAAGAACTTTAGGTGTTAAGGTAATAATTAACAAAGGGGATTAGCGCGAGCAGGAAGAAACTTTGTTTCTTCCTTTTGGCCCTTGTCCGTCCTTTCTTAATTCTTACCCTAACCTCTATGGAAATCAATCACAACCGGTCTAACTAGGGAATCACCGCTATCTCGAGGGATAGGGTGCCGTAGTGAGCGGTGTGTGTTTGATTTGCATAAAGTCCTATTTTTAAAATATTGAGCGGGCAAGAAAGGAGTGAGAGATTTTCAACTCTCAAACCTTCCCCAAACCTAACCCTAACAAGTGAGGAACTACTCACTCATTAGGGAATTAACAAAGAAATTCATTTTTTAATTTTAATAATCTAATTAACTTGCGGAAAATAACTACGGGAGATAAAAAATTTGCAGAGAAATAAAATTGCTAGATAAGAAATTCAAGATAAGAAAACTTACTTTATTGATGCACTCATTGACAATTACAAGGAATAAAAATTTTAATCTAGGAAAATAAAAAGCGGCATGCCCCAAAAAGAGCAGTAGGCTTCCTATTTATAGATAATAGAAACCCTAGGGTTTACATCTGATCCATATCTAGAATTACAAAACTACCCTAAGAAAACCGGGTCAATGCCCCGACTTCCACCGACACGCACCGACATATCGACACGTGCACAGCACGGCCGCGGATCCGTGGCAGAATGCCATGTTTGGCCACGGATCCGCGGCCATCTTGGGGGCTCTCTGTCTCATCTTTCCAGGGTTGCTTTATGTTGCCTTTTTCTTTAGTTTTCATCACTTGGTTCTTCAGAATCTTTTCCAGATTTCCAACGGTGCAGAGTTTGTGGACTTTTACCGTAAGTTTCGTGTTGAAGTCTTGAATCTTGTGCTGCCTTCGTATAAGTCCACGTTGCCCACCCCGGTACTTGCGGGGAGGCGGAAAACGGAATAAAAATCAAATTTTTATCAACTTAGGCAACATGGACTAGACAAAGAAGGATCTTTGCTAAACAAAAACAAGCTAAAGCTAACTAAAAACTAGCTAAGTGTTAGAAAGGTTATACCTAGGGCTTTATGTCCTTCTCTCCTTGCTCCTTGGAGTAGTGGAAAGAGGTCACCTTTGTCGTCTTCTCACGTCGAAGAAAGATCCACCCGAAAGCCTCAACCTTTTGCTTCAACTCCAAGCTAGAAGTAACTAGGGTGCAAGAAGTGCCAATCCTTGAACCCTAGATGAGAGTAGAGATTATCAAGAAGAGGTTTTTCTCAAGCTCAAGTGTTTCTCAACACATGAGAGGGGAGAGCTTGAGGGAGAGGAAGAACAAGAGAGAGAAAGGAAATAATAGAATGAGAGAAAATATGAAGCATTCTCTCATATATGTGTGAATTATTGTAATTAGATAATTAGCTAGATAATTGTCATGGTTAATCAAGACATGACCATTATCATTTCATTTTTAATGCAATTTGCATGGATCAAAGAGCATCTTCCAAATGAAATGATGATGGTCAAAGTGTCAACCTAGGTCAACAAGTCAAGGAGGTCAAATGGTCAACATCCACAACCATGCACAATTATTTAAACTAATATCAATTAACCATAATACACACATAAGCATTAGGGTTAATAAAATGACAATAGTCATTAACCCTAATCAAAGTCCTCTCCCTCTATCTCAAGCAACTGTGCATACGCACCCGTATTCGTGATCCGAGGAACACGAATACAAAGAGATAAAACCAATCCCAAATCATATACTAGGATCCGGCTTAAACCAAAACCCGCTAGTATAAGCTGTCCGGACAGCAAACGTGCACAAGTGCACGGATGTGAACGAACCCTGTCACAAAACTATGCGACCTCTACTCATTTTGCCTAAAGGCGAATAGCTCTCTGTGTGGGACTCTAAAGACTCGACACTACGCTGGCAGTGGGTTTAACAATAGACCGCAAGCGGCACTAGCTGTACGTAATGGTCCCCAGGTAGATGTCGATAAGAAGACTGACGAGGTAACCCCATCTGAACTCCTACTGAGCCTGTATGTGACAGTCTCCGTACAGTCCGGTCTGTTCGTCTGATACATCGCATGGCGGGCCTAGGGGGGCGGTGAACGTCAGTCCCCTAATAGCGGTACAAGTCATGTCGGAGTGTAGCCCAGAACACCTTGAGATAACACTGGAAACCTACCAGTATATCTCGCTTGCCCTGGCCAGGGACTACTCGTGTAATGGCTCTCCTGGACACAGCGCGATGTCAACCCCCAATACCGGGAGAGACGAATCCTGTCTAACCGTCACTGTCTCCAAGTGCTTCGGGACTGCACCCAAAACTACCTGTTTGCATGACTCCTTTGAGCCGTGGTAGGGTAGTAATCAAAGTGCAGTGGGAACACACTCGAGGCGAAGTGACAGTGTCAAGTCAGCGGACTAAGCTGTACTCATGTCACCTGGGAACTGATAACTGACGATAGGTATAATACCAACCAACAGTTCCCGACGAGTCCTGTCCAGTGTACTCGTAACCTAATGAGCACCCGCATACTATCTTAAGTACGACGTACTGACGGCTGTGGGACAGACCGTCTCCCACACTGGGATGAGAAGCGCATACGCTAGTCTACTCCGGAGTATCGATGCCCTGTTTCGATAGTCCAACGACTAGGGACCTGTATAAGGATGTGCTTATAGATCACCCAGCTCCCACGAGTGTGACCGCCATCACAACGCTGGTAATCAAGCAAAGATCCTAAGGGCTCTACTAATATGTATATCAGCGATATGCTAAAAGAAACACATGCACATATTAAAGCAGAGACAAACCAAGTAGCATACTACCATTTCGAGCAAGATTGTATATACAACTGTGAATATCCCAAGCTTCCATCAAGTAATATACAAGCTAGTATGATACAGTAATGGCCTCTAGGGCATATACACTAACAATCTCCCACTTGCACTAAGGCCATGTACTGGCGTATCGAAGACCTATCATCTCGATCAGCCGCTCGAACTGAGTCTGGGGCAAGGCCTTGGTGAATGGATCTGCTGTGTTATCTTCTGAAGCAACCCTCCGAACCTCGATCTCCTGGCGATCCACGATCTCCCTGATCAGGTGATACCGCCTCAAGATGTGTCTGGATTTCTGATGGGACCTGGGTTCCTTCGCTAAAGCTATAGCCCCGTTGTTGTCGCAATACAGAGGTATTGGGTCAACAATGGACGGAACCACCTGAAGTTCTCTCAAGAACTTCCTCATCCAGACAGCTTCTTTTGCGGCATCAGATGCAGCGATGTATTCCGCTTCCATAGTCGAGTCAGCAACGGTTTCCTATTTGGAGCTCTTCCAACACACCGCCCTTCTATTGAGGGTAAAGACAAAACCCGACATGGACTTGGAATCATCCTTGTCACTCTGGAAGCTGGAGTCAGCAAAGGCCTCAATCTGGAGGTCTTTTCCGCCATACACCAAGAACATCTCCTTAGTCCTTCTCAGGTACTTGAGAATGTTCTTTACTGCTATCCAATGTTTCTCCCCAGGGTTTGACTGATACCTGCTTACCACACTCAGTGCATAAGCCACATCCGGTCTGGTACACAACATCGCATACATTATAGAGCCTACCGCAGAAGCGTAGGGTATGATAGACATGCGATCCCTCTCCAAATCAGTCTTGGGAGACATCTCTTTGGAGAGGGTGATCCCGTGACAAGCCGGTAGATTACCGCGCTTGGAATCTTCCATACTGAATCTCTTCAGTATGGTGTTGATGTACCTGGACTGTGAAAGTCCTAATATCCTCTTGGATCTGTCACGGTAGATCCGGATACCCAGAATGTATGAGGCATCCCCAGGTCTTTCATGGAGAACCTGTGTGACAAGAACCCCTTGACAGATTGTAGCATAGGAATGTCATTTCCTATTAAGAGAATGTCATCCACGTATAAAACGAGGAATACTACAGTTCTCGCTACAAATCTACAATAGATGCATGGTTCATCTGGATTTTTGATAAAGACAAATTCCTTGACCGTCTCATCAAAACAGATGTTCCAACTCCGCGATGCCTGCTTTAGTCCATAAATGGACTTAAGCAACTTGCACACCTTTCCGCTGCTCCCACTCTGAATGAAACCCTCTGGCTGTTCCATATAGACACACTCCTCTAAATGTTCATTTAGAAAAGCTGTCTTTACGTCCATCTGCCAAATCTCATAATCGTGGAAGGCAGCAATGGCAAGAAGGATCCGAATGGATTTCAGCATAGCTACTGGAGAAAAGGTTTCGTCATAGTCCAAACCAGGTCGCTGACGAAAACCTTTTGCTACCAGTCTAGCTTTATAGGTCTCAACCTGTCCATCTACACCAATCTTCCTTTTGAAGATCCACTTGCATCCTACGGGTTTTACCCCATCTGGAGCAATGTCCAACGTCCATACTTTGTTGGTGTACATGGACTCCATTTCGGTTCGCATTGCATCCAGCCATTTTACCGAGTCGGCGCTCTGAATGGCTTGTTGGAAGCTAGTAGGCTCATCACAATCTATGATGCAATCCTCTCTATCCCCGTCAATGAGAAAACCGTAGTATCTCTCGGGCGGATGAGACTGCCTAATACTCCTGCGGAGTGGCGTGGGAATGTCCTGATCTTTCGAACCCTCTGGTTCTACTAAGCTTTCAGTAATAGCTCGTGGTTCTGGAATTTCTTCCAGTTCTATTGTGCTCCAACTTAATTCTTTTTCTATGAACTGGTGTTCTAGAAAGTGGGCATGGCGAGAAACAAACACCTTTTGTTCCTCTTCGCAATAGAAGAAATATCCCTTGGAGTTCTTTGGATATCCCACAAACTTGCACTGTACTGAGCGTGCCTCGAGCTTGTCCGCATGCTGCTTTTTTTACAAAAGCTGGACATCCCCATGTCTTAATGTGATTAAGATAGGGTCTCTTCCCACACCACATCTGATATGGTGTAGTAGGCACAGTCTTAGTTGGAACTCGGTTCAAAAGGTATGCAGCTGATTCTAGCGCATATCCCCAGAACGATCGCGGCAACTCAGCGTTACTCATTATGGACCGTACCATATCCAATAGGGTTCGGTTCCGTCTCTCCGATACACCGTTATGTTGCGGAGTGTATGGAGGAGTAAGCTGAGAGAGAATTCCATTCTCTTTTAAGTAACCCAGGAACTCGGCACTCAAGTATTCACCACCTCGATCAGATCTCAGTGCCTTGATACTTTTGCCTGTTTGTTTTTCTACTTCATTCTAATATTCCTGGAATTTTTCAAAAGCCTCGGATTTATGTTTCATTAAGAAGACATAACCGTACCTTGAAAAGTCATCCGTAAAAGTAATGAAGTAAGAATAACCGCTTCGCGTATGTGTAGACATTGGACCGCACACGTCGCTGTGTACGAGTCCCAAGAGCTCGCTCGCTCTTACTCCGTGTCCAGTAAACGGAGTCTTTTTCATCTTTCCTTTGAGACAGGATTGACAAGTTGCATACGATTGATATTCTAACGGATCCAAATATCCTTCTGCATGTAACTTAGTCAACCTTCTCTTATTGATGTGACCCAGTCTACAATGCCATAAGAAAGTTTTATTGATATCTGGAGACTTTCTTTTGTGTGTATTCTGGACATTGAAAATCTGTGGTTGGTTTAATACGTATATACCGTTGTTCAATGTACCTGACCCAATCAAAACTTGATTAAGGTGAATGTTCACTACATTACTTACAAATGCAAATTCATAACCTTCTTTAGATAATAAAGATACAGAAATGATATTACAGGTTGCATTTGGTACATAATAACAACTACGCAAAACCAAAAAGTGTCCATCCGACAATCCCAGGTGATAGTCCCCCACGGCCTCAGCATCCATGCTAGCACCGTTTGCAACTCTGAGGGTCATGTCACCTGCCTTCAAAACTCTACGCTTTCTCACCGCCTGCAAAGAATTACAGATATGAGATCCTGACCCGGTATCCAATACCCAGGATGTAGAGTTTATTGATAGACAGTTTTCAATAACATACACACCTGAAGCTGAAGCTGCAACTCGCTTCAAATCCTGTGTTCTGGCCTTCCAAGCCTTGCAATCCTGTTTCCAGTGACCACTTTTGTGACAATAGAAGCATTCTTCCTTCCCCACCAGCTTTCCCGCTACCTTTGTTGCTTTTCCTTTTCCCTTCGTATCCACTTTACTGACACCGCCTCTTGGTTTGGCGGGGGCTTTCTTCTTCTTGCCCTTGGCTTTCGCCCTGGACCTAGAAGAGGAAGATCCTCCTACAAACAAAGTGGATGTCTCCCTACCCTTCTGTAGGGTGCCCTCAGCACTCCTCAACATGTTCAGAAGTTCGGAAAGTTCAACCTCCTTTCCTTGCATGTTGAAGTTAAGAATAAACTGGGCGTAAGTGGAAGGAAGGGACTGGAGAATCAAATCAGTATAGAGTTCATTCTCCAACGTGGTCCCAAGGTCCGCGAGCTCCTCAATGTAGCCAATCATCTTAAGCACGTGTTCCGCTACCGATGATCCGACGGCCAACCTTGCCGAAAACAACTTCTTCGACACTTCGTATCTTGCGATACGAGACTGCTCTCCATACAGTTCTTTTGTATGAAGAAATATTGACTCTAGGTCCATATTCTCGTGCCTCCTCTGATGTTCGTTGTCCATCGAGGCAAGTACGAGGCATTTGGCCTTCGCGCAATCTATTTCCCATGTCTTACGGATTTCCCTATCCGCGACACTGGTTTTGGGACCTGGGACAGGGGGAGCTTTGGTGGTAAGGACATACGCCAACTTGTCGTAAGTGATTGCCATCTTGACATTCCTGAGCCAATCTTTGTAGTTTGGCCCTGTCAATATGTTTTTATCTAGTAATAACTTAAGTCCGGTCATGTTGAATGGTCGCTGCAATTAGGAGAGAGAAAAGAAACACTTTAGCATGATGCTCTTGCAAGTTTAGAGTGGTTTTTAGTTTGTCTAAACAGGATGGCTCCCACTGTCTCTCGAATCCCTTCTCAAACCGTAAAGAAAAGATTAGTCAGGATCAATCTCACCGTACAATACTTGCTTAACCGTTCAGCCAGGCCAGTGTTGGTACTTCGAGAGAGGTTTTCCAACGCTTTCGCGAAGTTCCTTAATTAAGTAACCTCTTTTCCCTGTGGGCGTAGCCCCGCTAACACCTTTTTAGACACCTACTAAGTTTATAGCATTGATCGTTAAGTGAGAGTTTTCCCGAGGAGTAGCATATACTCACAGTAGGATCGGGATCCAAATATCATCGCGTGATAAAACCGAAGGAATCCTACCAGAATTATCACACTCCAAATGGTATGCAGCGCTAGCAGGTTTCAGTACTTATGAAACTCCCGATGTGGATTTTTGCCCCATGCTCTTATGACCTTGACTTTGGCCAAAATATCAAAAGTCACATGTCAAGTTCTACCCGTCATTCTCCTGGTTAATTTGGACCCACCCGTACCTACCCATGACTTTGGCCAAAATGGCAGCACGACTGTCCCAAACCAACGCATTTATCTATGCTGCACATGAATACCCAATAGCTACCAATCACTATGCCTTGACTTTGGCCAAAATACATAGCTTGAATACTTTTTGACCATTCATGTGGAATGACGGAGGGCTACGAATGGTTTTGGCGAAACCGTGAACGTAGTGAACTTGATATAATCGATGGAACAAGATAGCTTTTAAAAAGGAGTGGTTCAAGCTCCGCGTTTAAAAGTTTAGTTTTGAAAAGAACCGAGTGGTTTTCAAAGTGTTCCAATCGACTTTTACTTGGTTTATTTTCTTGCATTAGTTCTTTTAATGCGTCCCATCATTTAATCCTACCATTGCAGAAAACAACCAAAATATGACGTACACTTATGCCATTCGCATTCGCCACGGGGCCCCGTCATCACCTGTTAGGTTACTTAACTAACGACAGAGCGGGGGCTGGGCTAGCGCGGCTGTAAAACATAAGAAATGCCTAAATAGTTATCATATATAAATATATAGCAATGATAGACATTACAGATCACAGATGAATACATTGGATATACTAGGAATCCGCAATCCGTTCGAGCCTGCAACGAAAAGCGGATTACACGGTCGCGGTGAATAGCCAATACCCCACCCAAGACCCCTACAGGTGCGGCAAACTACCCGCCAAGTACCCGAAGCGAAGCAACCTCCCTCACCACCGTGAGTAGGCCACTCGGCACTTCGAGATACCCGGTAGTTTTTGCACCCCTCCATGGGTCTATCCTAGGAGCAAAAACCGTAAAAAGAATTATACAATGACGGCTACAACCCCGACCCGGTTGTGCGGCCATATAAATAATATTACATCAATTTACATATTACAATGAATGAAAGAAAAAGAAACACTCATCTCACATCCACCCCGGCTATTCACCCGCGACAATCCAACACATTCATATACACATACCATCATCAAACACAGATCACAGATATGTATAATCCCGACTAATCGACATATAGCGATTAGCCGACGTTCAATACATATTAACATCACAGATATAACCCTTATAGTCAAAGTGTAGTGAAGTTCGATAAAAATACGGATTTATAGGCCCCCAAAAACAAATTTCTATTCTGGAAAATCTGGGCACATATAAACCATCTTAAAAATCCCAAAACCATGCCAGAAAGACACTGCACCAAAATCGACGCAGAGCCAAGCCAAGACGGCCGCGGTTGCGCGGCAATAGCTTGCTATTGCCGCGGAACCGCGGCTCTTTGGTCGAATCTCTGGATCGTTTTTGGTGGCTTTCTTCACAAAACCCTGAGATGATTTTTGGAGTATGATTTAGTTTGTTTTGAACAGAAAAATTTTTAACAGAAACTTAGGGTTTTGAAAACTCGGTTTTTCGATTTTTTTCCGATCGAACTTTCATACACTTTACTACCTAGCTAGTTTATGTTTAGTTAGGCTCTGATACCACTGTAAGTCCACGTTGCCCACCCCGGTACTTGCGGGAAGGCGGAAAACGGAATAAAAATCAAATTTTTATCAACTTAGGCAACATGGACTAGACAAAGAAGGATTTTTGCTAAACAAAAACAAGCTAAAGCTAACTAGAAACTAGCTAAGTGTTAGAAAGGTTATACCTAGGGCTTTATGTCCTTCTCTCCTTGCTCCTTGGAGTAGTGGAAAGAGGTCACCTTTGTCGTCTTCTCACGTCGAAGAAAGATCCACCCGAAAGCCTCAACCTTTGGCTTCAACTCCAAGCTAGAAGTAACTAGGATGCAAGAAGTGCCAATCCTTGAACCCTAGATGAGAGTAGAGATTATCAAGAAGAGGTTTTTCTCAAGCTCAAGTGTTTCTCAACACATGAGAGGGGAGAACTTGAGGGAGAGGAAGAACAAGAGAGAGAAAGGAAATAATAGAATGGGAGAAAATATGAAGAATTCTCGCATATATGTGTGAATTATTGTAATTAGATAATTAGCTAGATAATTGTCATGGTTATTCAAGACATGACCATTATCATTTCATTTTTAATGCAATTTGCAAGGATCAAAGAGCATCTTCCAAATGAAATGATGATGGTCAAAGTGTCAACCTAGGTCAACAAGTCAAGGAGGTCAAATGGTCAACAACCACAACCATGCACAATTATTTAAACTAATATCAATTAACCATAATACACACATAAGCATTAGGGTTAATAAAATGACAATAGTCATTAACCCTAATCAAAGTCCTCTTCCTCTGTCTCAAGCAACTGTGCATACGCACCCGTATTCGTGATCCGAGGAACAAGAATACAAAGAGATAAAACCAATCCCAAATCATATACTAGGATCCGGCTTAAACCAAAGCCCGCTAGTATAAGCTGTCCGGACAGCAAACGTGCACAAGTGCACGGATGTGAACGAACCCTGTCGCAAAACTATGCGACCTCTACTCATTTTGCCTAAAGGCGAATAGCTCTCTGTGTGGGACTCTAAAGACTCGACACTACGCTGGCAGTGGGTTTAACCACAGACCGCAAGCGGCACTAGCTGTACGTAACGGTCCCCAGGTAGATGTCGATAAGAAAACTGACGAGGTAACCCCATCTAAACTCCTACTGAGCCTGTATGTGACAGTCTCCGTACAGTCCGGTCTGTTCGTCTGATACATCGCATGGCGGGCCTAGGGGGCGGTGAACGTCAGTCCCCTAATAGCGGTACAATTCGTGTCGGAGTGTAGCCCAGAACACCCTGAGATAACACTGGAAACCTACCAGTATATCTCGCTTGCTCTGGCCAGGGACTACTCGTGTAATGGCTCTCCTGGACACAGCGCGATGTCAACCCCCAATACCGGGAGAGACGAATCCTGTCTAACCGTCACTGCCTCCAAGTGCTTCGGGACTGCACCCAAAACTACCTGTTTGCACGACTCCTTTGAGCCGTGGTAGGGTAGTAATCAAAGTGCAGTGGGAACACACTCGAGGCGAAGTGACAGTGTCAAGTCAGCGGACTAAGCTGTACTCATGTCACCTGGGAACTGATAACTGACGATAGGTATAATACCAACCAACAGTTCCCGACGAGTCCTGTCCAGTGTACTCGTAACCTAATGAGCACCCGCATACTATCTCAAGTACGACGTACTGACGGCTTTGGGACAGACCGTCTCCCACACTGGGATGAGAAGCGCATACGCTAGTCTACTCCGGAGTATCGATGCCCTGTCTCGATAGTCCAACGACTAGGGACCTGTATAAGTATGTGCTTATAGATCACCCAGCTCCCACGAGTGTGAGCGCCATCACAACGCTGGTAATCAAGCAAAGATCCTAAGGGCTCTACTAATATGTATATCAGCGATATGCTAAAAGAAACACATGCACATATTAAAGCAGAGACAAACCAAGTAGCATACTACCATTTCGACCAAGATTGTATATACAACTGTGAATATCCCAAGCTTCCATCAAGTAATATACAAGCTAGTATGATACAGTAATGGGCTCTAGGGCATATACACTAACACTTCGTACTTTGTGCAATCGAACTGTTCATTGATTTTCATTTGTTCCTTAAACTGTAGGCTGCATCAAACAGATTCATCTATTTGTTGGTCGTAGTCTCACATTTGTAGCGTCTTTTCACCATTTTCACTGTATTGTTCTGACAACCTGTAACCTGCAACTATTTAGCAGACATGGATCAAAAGCACCTATTTATTTGCAATATGATTAAGAATGGGGAATATAATAATGCAAAATTCTGATATGAACAAATACCCCCAAACTTATCTTTTGCTCGTCCCGAGCAAAGCCAATTTTATTCTCGAAAAATCCTAACCTCACTTTCGCAGGGAACCGCGATTGCACTGAGCTCGTGCAACAAGCCGTTAAACCTCTAGGTGTCCCTAGTATGTGGAGTGTTTTGGTCCTGAGGGTTTTCAGTGGATACTACCCACAAAATCCGATCAATTTGGCCTATTGACTTTCATTCTTCAATTCGGTGTTCTCACAGGAAATTCTATTATCTTCAACTCAGAAATTATCAACCCATATTTTTCACGCTTCCTTATCATTTAACTTAAGATTGTATATATTCTGTAAATTTATTTAGCTTTTAGCATCTTTTGAATTTTTTCTTCTAAGGTTCCATCTCAACTTAGGAATTTTTAGCATCTCCACTGAAGGTATAAGCCCTATCTTTTATTCCTATCTCATATCCAAACCCCAATCATATACCCCTACATGTGTGTGATTATCACCCCTACACTTAGAAATTCAATTCAAGCTATCATACTCTTGTCCATCGTCCAAAGCACTTTTAGTTTGTGAATTTTAGATGAAATTGCTCACCCATTCTTCATGCGATCGTTAATACTTCTTGAGGTACTAACGACTGATTACAAAATGTGTTCGCGCATTTAGGCGTAATTCCCCGTCTTGCAATACCTAAGGCTTAGCAGTGACTCCCAAACCAGTTGGTCTAAGACACTAGGTGATAAAGCACACTTGCTATATTTTTTTTTCATGCTGCCTGCCTTAAGTAATTACAAAACCAGTGTTCATTTTTTATCTCTGTATTCACCACTTATACTTTTATTTTATTTTTCTTCATACTAAGGATTTTAGACATGAGCATTTCAAGGTATCATCTATTATTCCAAGTTTCAATGTGCGTGTTTGTGCAAGTTGTAGGGTATATATTTTCAGAATTTAGACTTAAGTTTCAGAATTATTTTTCAAACTTACACTTCAAATAAAAATTTCAATACTCTTCCCTTATTTTGACTTAGCCCAAGATCTGAACTCAAAATTTGCCTATTTCTAAATAAACTATAAGGACATATATTTTCTACAGTTAAACTTTAAGAAAGGTTATTTTTGGGGTTTTTAATTTACTAAGTTTAGGATCTAGTTTTTCCTACTATTCAACCGTCATGTTAAACTTAAGTCAAATATGGCCAAAACTGAACTTTTCAATTTTTATAATTTTTAATTTTTTTTTGATTTTTATGGATTTTAAAATAAGTATGCAAATGCAAAAATATACACATGAATGCGAAGGAAGAAAGCTTACCTAGCACACCCCCAAACTTAAACTTGACAGTGTCCTCACTGTCAGGCTACACCAAGAGGGTCAAAATTGTCGGCACTCCCCTGTTTATTTTTTTTTAAAACTGAAAATTTACAAAAATACCCCAAAATAATTTTTTCTTTCCTTTTTTTTATTTACAAGTGGTAAACGTACCCCCAATCATACGGTTGGCTAAAAATCATTTTCTTTCTAGAGCCAACATAATCTTCCCCAAACTTGAATTAAACAAAGTTACAAGTCAATGCCAAGCTTTACAAAGGCCAAAAGTCAATACCAACCATTCGAAGAATTTATCAGTGAAACACAGCGGTTGGTGGAAGAGTATGTTGTCTAGAATCATGAAGAAGTGAGGAAGAGATAAGTGGTGTAATAGAAATGGATTGCATCTCAATTTGAAGAGACGACAAAGTGATTGTGATGATGGATTACTCGCATTTTTGTGATTGTCAAGAAGAAGGGGTGGAGGTTCAATTTCTTTTTGGAGTTGATTCATCTCAACACCTGTGTTTGCTAAAAATGCGAGTTCATCAGCGAAAATTTCCTCAAAGCTTTCATCGATACCCCGAAGAATAATGTCATCCGAAAGAGTGGGGCGATCTCTAGACTCCATGAAGGATTCATAAACAGCGGTAGATGTTGACTCGGACAACTTAATGGAAGAGTCCGTATGTGTATAATACATAGTTAGGTCAAACAACGTTTGAAAAGAGTCTAGATCAGTATCCTGAAGCTGATCAAATTGGCTGCTGTCGACACCCATTAATTCGACATAACATGCATGAGCAGAAGGTTCGGCGGGTAGACTTCCCATCTTGTAAATGTTAAACTCACTTGACATCTTCCCGAAGGATAGAGTCATAGAGCCGTTACGACAGTTGATAACAGCATTGGAAGTGGCCAAAAATGGTCGACCGAGGATCACCGGAATTTGGTTCCGTGGGTTAGCCACAGGCTGTGTGTCCATAACAATGAAATCAACAGGGAATATGAAGTCCCGTACCTTAATCAACACATTCTATAACTCACCCCTAGGATGGGTGATGGATCGGTCGGCCATTTGGAGAGTACAATGTGTGGGTTTTAACTCTCCAACGCCTAATTGCTCAAATACGGAATAGGGAAGCAAGTTAACACTGGCACCAAGATCTAAAAGTGCACGGTTGATGTTCTTATCCCCAATAGTTATTGAAATTGTAGGACAGCCAGGGTCCTTTCATTTTTGGGGCAAAGGTTGGGTAAGAGCATTGCTCACGACACTAGCTAAGAAAACTTTCTTAGGTACCTGCGATTTCCTCTTCTTGGTGCATAAGTCCTTCAAGATTTTCGCGTAAGAAGGGATTTGTTGGATTGCATCCAAGAGAGGAATATTAAAGTTAACTTGCTTAAATAACTCCTCAATCTTATCTATTTGTGGAGTAGGTTTATTGGATCTCAACCTGTTTGGAAATGGAATATTTTGAAAATTTGTTGAGTCCATTATGTGTGGAGTAGATTGTGGAGTTGGAGTGGATTCCAGTGTTGGTGTTTTCGTGGAGTGAGATGTGGGTCTGTTCGAATTAGTAAAAGAAGTAGAGCCTTGTGAAGAATGAAGAACAGGCTCAGAAGAAGATGAAGAAGATGATGAAAAAGAAGAAGAAGAAGATGAAGAAGATGAAGATGCAGCGGCCGGGGTGTCATCACTAATACCCACATTATTGTGCAACACTCTTCCAGATCTCAACGTAGTCACAGCATTCACATTATGATTTTGTTGTTCATAAGCAACATGTGCGTTGTGTGTGTGACCGGGATTTGGCAATGGTTGTGACGGAAGCTTTCCCTTTTCTCGCTCGCTTAACGCGGCATTCAGTTGTGCAATTTGGGCTTCAGTTGTTTTGATGCTCTGATCATGTGAAGCAGTGTGTTGCACCAAAGACTGGATGGAAGACTGGATGCTTGCTGAGGATTGTGTAGATTGTTTTAAAAATGCATCCATACTTCGTTCTAGCGAGGAAACCTTATCGTTATTCAGCTGAACAAAATTGTTTCGAAGATAAGAGTTGTTTGGTACAAAATTGTTCATTTGGTTTGGGTAAGGTTGGGGTTGGAAAGGTTGCTGATATTGAGTTTGTTGAGGGGCTTGTTGTTGTGGAGGAGGCCTCTGAAAATTGTTATTGCCTTGGAATTGTTGTTGATTTTGATTCCAAGCGAAATTTGGGTGGCTCCTCCAACCAGGATTATAAGTTGAAGAGTATGGATCATTTCTTTGTCTTTGCTGAAAGACAGCATTGACTTGATCTTGTCCTTGAACAGGTGGATTGTAAGGACACTCTTCAGTAAGATGGGACGGATCCGAACAACAAGCGCAAATAGTGCGAGTGGGTAAAGCTGGGGCAGGAGAAGGCGATGAGAATTTGCTCTCAATTGCTTTTAGCTTTTTCGTGAGTGCAGCCATTTCGGCCTTCATTGCAATCGACATATCAAGTTGATGTATGCCTGCCCTCGACTGACCTGATGATGTAGATGAAGTGGTCTTAGTGCTTTCCCACTGAAGTGTTTTTTCAGCAAGATCGTCGAGAAATTGCCAAGCTTCCTCGCTTGATTTTGTAAGAAAGTGACATTGACAAATGGTTTCCAACAACTGCTTAGTTGCTGGGTTCAGTCCTTCGTATAAAGTTTGGCAAAGTTGTCAATTCTCGATACCGTGGTGAGGGCACTGAACAAGAAGGTCCTTAAATCTTTCGAAACACTTCCAAAAAGGTTCGGAAGGAAGCTGGGAAAATTGAATAATTTCATTGCGAATTCTCACGGTTTTGTGGTGTGGGTAAAACTTTTTTAGAAAAGACTTAACAAACTCTTCCCAATTTTTTATGGAGTGCGATGCTGTGCTATATAACCATTTTTCAGCTAGGGCACATAAAGTGAATGGAATGACACGTAGCCTTATAGCATCATCAGAAAGTTGTGTGGTCTTCATCATTGCGCAAACATTCTGGAATTTGTTAATGAAGATGTAGGCATCTTCGGATTCTAGCCCGTGAAATTTGGGCAACATATTGATGAAGTAGGGTTTAATTTCAAAGTTATCCCCATTAGTCGGTGGAAGTGAAAGACAAGTGGGAAGTGCGGTGTGGATGGGATAGAAAAGATCCTGGAGTGCGATTCGTTGGGGCGCTTCAACAGGAGGGTGTGGTGGGTTATTCGCACCTAGTGGAGGTGTAACACCTTAGGTTGTGTTTAGGGGTTAATTATATTTTAATATATAGTTTTAATAAAAAGTTTACCAAATTAAGTTTCAAATATTTTATCCTAATTAATGAGTATTTTATTAGGATTTTTCTAGGCGCACACACACTTGTGCATGTAAACTAGGGTTTAAAGATGGGGTTAAACCATGATTAGCAAGCATGAAGAATTTACCCATTCTCTTTAAGTAATTAATTCTTATTAAGTGTTTTGGGCTTTAATTGGGTTTTATTTATTTGTGTGTTGTTTTGTTTATTTAAATTTCTTTTTTTCTTCTTTTGTTGATCTTGGTGTGAGAGAGGGGGTATGGGCATGCAATGAGCCATGCTTATTAAATGAAGAGAGAGGGAGAGAGGGAGGGGGATGTTTGACTTGTGTTCTCTCACTCTCACTCTCACTTCTCACTCCTCTCACTCTCAACACACACACACACACCCTAAAAACAACAAGCAGCAGCAGAAGAAGCACCAGCAGTAGCCACTAGCAGCAGCAGCAGCAGTAGAAGAGGCAGCAGCAAGCAGCAGCATCAGCAACAGCATGGGGCAGCAGCAGTAAAAACAACAGTAGCAGCTCCAGCAGCCCCAACAGCAGCTCTAGATCTTCTCCTTCTTCTCCTTCCTGCACTCTAAGATCTTTAAGTGAGGTATATGATCTGAGCCTACTTCCTTGCTTGCTAAACTAGTGATTTTAAGTTCGATTGGTGCTAAAAGTGAGGATTAGTGCTTGATTTGATGAATTAGTGTGAACTTTGGTTAAGTGCTATTAGTATGGGTTAACCTAGCCTAATTAAGCGTTATTAGGACCACTTAAACCTAGCATAACCCTAGATTACACCAAAATACCATATGGTTTCTAATTGTGCAAAATTTAGTGTTTTTAAGTGAAATTTTTAGATCTCTGTGATCTGCTATAGGCCCGAGTAGTTCAGGTTGAAATTGAGTTAACTGGAACTTGTATACAAGGTATAGACCACACCACCAGAGCCCGAGACCCTCACCCCATAGCGAGGCCGCCGGTTTATTCATTCTGGCCGCAATTTGCGGCCAGATAAGGGAATTTTTGGGTGAAGTTTGCATGGGTAGGAGTCTGCTGTTATTTATGGGCCAGTGGTATGTATAATTTTGTAAGTTGTTAGCCTGGGTAGAATCTGGGACGTTATATCGTATTTCTAGTACGTTTGGTTCGCGCGATACGCGAGAGGGTTCTGTGATTCAGTGTATCGCGACGTGTCGGGGTTAGTTTTAGACGCGTGCTGTCACGCCCCGCTTCCCAGAGTACGCTAAGATGGGCACGTGACATAACCAACCATGCTACCTGTGGATAGGAAAAATCCCTCCACAGTCACATTACGGCTGTAGAGATATCAAGAACGGGAAAGTAAACTAAACTATCTAGTACATGTCCATGAGCCAGAATAAATGAGTCAAGAAATAATATAATATGCGGAAGCAAAAGATCAAATAAACACCTGGAAAGTAAGACTGGATACCAACAGGATCCTCACTGCTCGGTCTAGCAGCGGCAGTACTCCTAATCAGCCTACGACAAAGGTAGAGGATCTGGGCCATGCAAAACCCAGACGTCGGCGCGTCATAACATCAAGAAATAATTGTAAGTGCACGGCGGTGCCCCGGCCGTCAAACCGACGGCCAAATGCGGAAGCGGTGATAAACTTTAATTTTGCGAACTTAGCAAACCGGCACCACCGCGCACTAAACCCCGGATCGGACCATTAAACTAGTTCTAGCTAACTACAAGATGGGAAGAGATATACCGAGTGATCCGAGTCCTCCGGTCTTCTCGTCGTCGTCCCGATCTTCTGCGGAAACTCCGGTCGTCGCCTCCTCGCCGGAAGGGCACCACATCGCCTGCATCTTTTACGGGCTCCCACCTCAATACCGAGGCAACTCGGGCGCGAAGTTGGCTGACCGACGCGTCCAAGATTTGCTGTAGAATGTGTAGTGTAGAGGCTATGTCTCATTTGGGGTTTTGTTGCCTTTGAAGATGATGGAGGAATCAAGATAAGAAAAATGGTGCTTGCATTTTTCTTAACATGAAAAGAGATCAAAATGCTACACACTCAAAAATGAAGCTCTCTTCTTCTTCTCTCAAATGTGTTCAACCTTGTCATATGAAAATGGTGGAGGAAAGAATACATTAGCAAGAGGGAGGTGAGTGTAGGAAAAGAGAGAGGGTGATCATATCCAAACATCATCATAACAAACTCACATCAACTACTAATCACCTCAAATCAACAAAAAGCAAGTGATGATGATAGATAAGAATGGTATCAAAAGATGCTTTCATAATTAATACATTTGCAAGAAACTCCCTCCACAAATGTTATTTGCAAACTTGCAAATAACCCCCTCCATCGGAAAAGTCCGGCCGGGAAAGAACAAAGGAAAACCGGCCGGAACGGAATGCAAACTGGCAACTCCAGAAAACTGGTCCCGTAATAAATTACAGGAAAAGCCCGATACTGTGCATACACACCCGCATCTGTATTCCGACCGGATACAAATGCAATGAGACAAAATCTACACTGTACTATACTTGGATCCGGCTTAAACCAAAACCGGCTAGTAATGTTCGTCCGATCCCGATCCGTGCAATACCGCACGTATCAGATCGAACCCTGCCATATATCCATACGGCCACTAGTACAAACCGTCCGATCCTGACCCGTGCAATACCGCACGTATCTGATCGGACCCTGCCATATCTCCATACGGCCTCTACAGCGTTTCGCCCGAAAGCTGAGTAACTGAAAGTGTGGTGGACTCTAAAGACTCGTCAATACTATGGCTGTGGATTTAACCACTAACACGTCAGAGGTATAAGCCAATACGTGACGGGCCACCAGCTATTGACCAAAAGGGACGTCGATGAGCGAACTCATCCTGACACCCTACTGAGCCTGTCAGTGACAATATCCGTACAGTCCGGTCCGTTCGTCTATGAGCATCGCATGTCGGGCCTAGGGGGTTGGTAAAAGTCAGACCCCCAAAGGCGGTACAAGTCGTGTCGGAGTGTATCCCAGAACACCCTGAGATACTACTGGAATACCTACCAGTAAATCTCCTGCCTTGGCCAAGGACTTCGTGTAATGGCTCTCCTAGACACAGCGCGACCTCACCCCCAATACCGGGAGAGACGAACCCCTGAAGATCCGCCCACTGCCTCCATGTGGCTCGGGACTGTACCCAACTAAAACCTGTTTGCACGACTCCTTTGAGCCGTGGTAGGGTAGTAATCAAAGCACAGTGGGAACTCACACGAGACAAATGATGATCCCCAGGTCGATGAACTAACCTGTACACATGTCACCTGGGAACTGCTATCTGACATGAGGTATAAGACCAACTAGCATGTTCCCGGCGAGTCCTGTCCGGTGTACTCATAACCCAATGAGCACCTGTATACATCTTAGGTGAACCAACTGACACCAGTGGCTTGTGAGACCGGCCACCGCCCCTCGTCGAGGTCTCGACTGTATACACTAGTCTACTCTGGAGTATCGATGCCCTGTCTCGAAACTCCCACGACTAGGGACCATTTAAGGATGTGCTTATAGACTACCAGCTCCCACTTATATGATCGCCCTCATACTGCTGGTGGTCAAGCAAGAATCCTAGGGGCTCTATCAACGTGTAATAGCGACCTGTAAGGTCACCTGAAGCAGTACACGATGATAAAGGTAAACCAGATAGCATACTATCATCTCGAGTAAGACTGTTCTACCGGGATAGGTCCTCCCTCAATCATTGCAATCACGTGCCTGTGATCCAATAATTGACTCTGAGGGCACTATCTCCAACAATCTCCCACTTGCACTCAAGGCTAATTATTGCGATGTCGCATACTCACAGCCCGTGTGATACCGAACACCCAACTCCTCTACTAGTCAGTCTCACAAAGCCTGTTTGCGAAACTATTGCGTTCGAGGAATAGCCTCAGCGAGTGGATCCGCTCTGATGTTTCTTTCTATGTCTCTCTAAATCTCAAGTTCGCGGAGAATGTCATCTCCCGAAATGAGCAATACCTGTCTTAGAATGTCTGGATGTCTGATGGGACCTAGCTCATAAATGAACTCCAAATCCAAACTTCTTAGACTGTATCGTCAACTGAACTTAATCAGTATCCTGCGCCATGCCTCCCTCAGTATTGCCTTGGATCACCTGTCCAAAATACTATCCCTCATCAGAAGGAAAACTAAAACTCTGACAACCTCCTTGTCGTCCATGTCACCTTGGAAGCCTGGAATGATAACAGTTTCCCGAATGGGGCTGTCGTTATCATATCCCTAGAACATCCACTTATGTTCTAAAACTGCTTCCAACTGTTTCTCCAGGATTGGAACAATATCAACTTATTGCATCTAGTGCAAGAACAACATCTGGTGTGATACTTGACATCTCATGATTGACTCAATTGCCTAAGCAAGTGATCTGCCAATCATGCACATCCCTCTCTACTTTAGTCTATAAGACACCTTTAGAGAGGGTGACTCCATCACCTGCAGGTATACTACCGTGCCAAGAGTCGTCCATTCTAAATACTCTTAGAATGTTGTCAAAGTACCCTGATTGGGAAAACACCCAAATCTAGATCTAAAACCACAGATCTAGTAACCAGTATGTCTGATATAATGTCCAAGTCCTTCGTGGAGAAACCACTGTGTGACGACCAAAATATAACCGATCGTAGTATAGGAATATCACTTCCTACTCC
Source organism: Agapanthus africanus (assembly GCA_030015575.1). Lineage (NCBI taxonomy): Eukaryota > Viridiplantae > Streptophyta > Magnoliopsida > Asparagales > Amaryllidaceae > Agapanthus > Agapanthus africanus. The sequence continues at coordinate 190,147,240 of CM057340.1, forward strand.
GTGTATGTCATCAAATACCAGGACATAACACCCTACTACCTTCTTAACAGATCCATCCCCTATTCTGATGACGTCAAACCTATGACTGTCACATCAGAAACAGATGATCTAACTCCGCTATATCTGCTTTAGTCTATAAATAGACATAAGCGTGATGTCCACCAATGCTTCCGCTGCTCCCACTGACTACGAAGACCCTCTGGCAGAGTCATATAGATGTGCACTTCTAAAGCTAGTTTAGAACGACGCTATACTCATCCTCCTGCCGGGTCTCGCAGCCTGGAACAACAACAATGGCATGTGTGGGTAAACAAGAACTTCCCTGTCACCGTCCTTGAGGCTACCGGAGTACCTCTCGGGTGCCTGAAGTTACCTACCTTATCTGCGGAGTGGCCAATGGAATGTCAAATCAGATTGAATCTTTAGGTTCCTTATCAAATCTTCAGTAATCGTTTGCGGTTCTGGAATCACTTCCAGTTCTACCATACTCCCACTACTGTTTTTGAAAAAATCCATTTTTAATAAAATTGTGGCGAGTCTAGAACAATATTTCTATTGATCTGCCAGATGGTAGAAAATCAACCCTCGTCATAGCCTGGGTCAACCCACAAACAGCCATTACAGAAACGTGCCTTGAGTTGTCCAGTGTCTGGTTTTAATCATAAGCCGGACAACTCCCCGTACCTTAATATCGTTAAGATATGAACTGTTCTATATCCAATATAGAACCAGAGGCACTGATTTAAATGAACCAGATTCAAATCATGCAGCTATCTCCAGTGCATGTCAACTAAATGGAAGGAGGCCGATCAGCGTTACTCAACTTAGGAATGCTTCCAATTATGAGTAACCTGAAAGAGAAGCAAGTTCTCATTATTATTACTATCAACTGAATACCATACACAAGTATCTACATCTTCGATCACTTTGAAGAATCCCGATACTTGCTACACCTGGTTCTCTACTCTATTCAAATACCTATAACTCCTCAAAACTTAGACCCTGTGTTTCTACGAAACACATGTCTAAGAACTAGAGAAGTTAAAAGTAAACAGAATATAGTATGAGGACCAACCCCTCTGTCCTAATGGACACTGGACAACATACAATACTCTGTATAAGTCCGCTGAGTCTAACAACTCTTTCACTGTATGTCGTAGGTTGGAAACTGTACTTATGGTTAAGAAGAATTACACCGCTGTTTAATACTCCTTATCTAACCATCCACTGATATAGGTAAATGTCATCGACATAATATCAAAAGGTATATCTCACTCTATGAAAATAGACGTACAGATATATCAATTTGAAATTGGTGCATAAAAGCGGATATTCAAAACCAAATATTTGCCGACCGGCAAACAGCCCAGGTGATTTCCTCAAATATCACCAATTACAACGAATCCCGATATAATGAGGATGATCACCCAATTCCCAATAACCTACTCCCACTCATCATCTGTAAAACCATACAGATGTGAGAATCATACCTGGTAAATACATACCCTGGAGTAAGTATCTAATCGGGAAATCAGTTTTCTTTTAACAGTACACAGTTGAACTGAAACATTGAAATGTTTCGATGGGGTATCTTGGTATTCTTAGTAATGCCTCTACCATTATCCAGATTCACAACTATAACCGTATAATTCTTTGCCACCTCTCCAAATCCCTTTATATGTCTTTAGTCATTACCGTCTGCACACCCCTTTAGGCCAAATGGTTTTCTTCCTTCCCTACCGTTCGGCACCAGCCTATGGTTTGGAAGAAGAATATCCAATAAGCATAATGGGTGTACTGTCCCAATCCTAGGAGCACTCGCAAAGCGAGAGAAGGTGAAGATAAAAGACAACCGAATAAACCTTATTCCTATTTCTCCTGAACCAGAATCCATCCCCGAACTGGAACAAGTTCCTTTCGAGTTCGTATATAACCATACGATAGAGTATCCAATAAACTGTGGATCTTCGTAGTGATACGGAGTGTCCTGGAGAAATACAAAGGTGATTTAGGATTGGCGAAGAAATACTTGGTTTGGTCGTGAATATCAGTCGCAATTTACTTTGCCCTCTTACTAATCCCTTGCTTTGTCTGAACTTAATACCTTCTGCACACCATCGTTATGCTAATTGGTTTTCTTCATTCCCCACCGTTCGGCACCAGCCTAAGGTTTGGAAGAAGACTATCCAATTTGCATAATAGGTGTACTATCTCCTAAACCAAGGAGTACTCGCAATGAGAGAAGGTGAAAAGAAAAGACAACTGAATAAACCTATCCGTTTTCTCCAGAACCGGAAACCATCCTCGAATTCCTTCGAGTTCGTATCTAACCATACGATGGTTTTGTCCAATGGAAGTGGACGTTCGTAGTAATACGGGGTGTCCTGGAGAAAAGAGTAAAAGTAGGAGTGGCAATGAGGTTTGCAACTCTGACAATCCAAAAGCCAGTGTTAAGAAGGTTCGGTCAACTTGGTCACTGAGTCATAGTCTTAGGGTCGGGTCAATGGTCGCTGCCAGAGAGAGAGAGAAAAGAAACACTCAGCGTGCACTCTAACCTAGATCAGAATGGTTACCAATTTATCTAATCTGGAAACCTCCCACTGTACCTCAAATTCTCCTCCAAACCTGAAAGAAGAATTAGTCGGGGTCACCCGAGGAGTAAACCAACTCATCAGTGGGAATCGGGATCCAACTATCATCGCATGATAATGTGACGGAATCCGCTCACGCTATAACACTCCAGAAGGTATGCACATATCTGGCAAGTTTCAGTTCTTTTGAAACTCCCGATGTGGATTTTTACCCCATGCTCTTATGACCTTAACTTTGGCCAACAAATCATAAGTCACATGTCAAGTTCTACCCGTCATTCTCCAGGTTAATTTGAATCCACCCGTACCTACCCTTGACTTTGGCCAACAAGGCAGTACGACTGTTCCAAACCAACGCATCTATCTATGCTGCATATGAATAACCAACAGCTACCAAACACTGTGCCTTGACTTTGGCCAACAAACACAGCTTGAATACTATTGACTACCCATATGAAACGACGGAGGGCTACGAATGGTTTCTGACAAAAACCTTTAACGTAATGAACTTGATATCGTTGAAGGAACGTATAGCTTTTTAGAAAATATAGTGACGAAAACCTTTACTAAAGAGGTCACTCCCGGTGAAGGGATCTCGGCTCTTTCCCCGTAGAATGGGGTGCAGGATATTCCAAATGAATACCGCGGTGCAAAGCAAAAGTAATCGGCTATAGTGAAGTTAATACCCTGACGCAAACTTCTGTCCAAGGGGTCACTCCCGGTAAAGGGATCTCGGCCCTTGCCTCGTCGACTGAGGAGCAGGATATTCCAAATGAATACCACGATGCAAAACAAAAGTGAACGTCCTTGCAATAACAGCTTTTTGAAAAGTGTTCCAACAACATCAGATTAGGTTTGTTTTAACTTGCATTGATCCGAATCAACGCAGTCCCATCAATTGATCACACCACAAAGAACGAAAATATACTGACGTACGTATATGTCATCCGCATTCGCCACTGGGTCCCGTCATCACCCGTTAGGTTAGCTAACTAACGGCAGAGCGGGGACTGGACTAGCGCGGATGAAAAACATATACAACATCTACTAATATATATACCAATATATTATATTTCGCTCAAGGCGTGAATAAAATGCAACATCACAGAAATGTACAGCATCACAGAACAATACAGATATCTGGGATCCCCGGGTTTCACAGAGCCACTACTGAAACCCGACGTTCCCCTGGTCGTGTGGATAGCCTGTGCAATGAAAACCTAGACCCCTACGGGCGCGGCAAGTTACCCGCCAAAACCTGAAGCGAGGCAGCCCCTTTCAGCACCGTGAATGGACCACCCAGCACTTCACGGAATCCGGCAACTTGGGCACCCCTCCTGGGTCAACCTGTACCCCCTACGAGTGCGGCGAATAGCCCGGCAATCCTAGAGTGAAGCCCCCTCTGTCCCAATGCCATGAGATGCGGGCTTGTTTCCCTCCAGAACCCGGCTATCCGTGCACCCCACCGCGGGGCAATCCTAGTACAGAAAGTAAAATATACATACAGAAGGTACATCGACCGCAACCTGGTCGTGCCCCAAAATAATAATACAATCAGGCAGTGACGACAGTCCACATGTCGGACGCTCGCCCCGCAATATCAAATGTACATAATACAACAAAACTGTACTAGCATTGCATCCAGGCTATCCCCCACGACCGATCCGCAACATCACAGCAAAAACACAGAACATCAACGTGAAAGTCACGTTCGCAAATCCGTCTAACCGGGCTATAGCAGTTAGACCGGATTTACCGATCGAGTGACATTCACGGTCGCAGATATAATGTAAATACTGTGAAATAATGTGTTTAAAATATCCGATCGAACAAAAAATTAACAAGTGGGCCCCCAAGCAATACTGTAGCACTCACAGAAAATCTGGGCCCAATATTAATATTCCAAAACCTCTAAAATCAGCCCAGAAGCCCACTGGAGAAGTTTGACACATTGTTCATTCTAACCTGCGGCGGAACCGCGGCAACAAGGGGGGTTTTGCCGCGGTTCCGCGCTCCACCTGAAGGATCAATGTCTCGAATTTTCCCAGAACTCTTAGAACTTCTAGTACATCAATTTTCTACAACCTGAAAAATTTTTAGAGACAGAAAAAATTCGACAGAAAACTGATGTGAAGAAAAACGTGGTTTTTTTGGAATTTTGGTTGATCGGAAATGCAAACACATCAAACGAAGCTAGACGAAGTTAATGGCGAGGCTCTGATACCACTGTAAGTGCACGGCGGTGCCCCGGCCGTCAAACCGACGGCCAAATGCGGAAGCGGTGATAAACTTTAATTTTGCGAACTTAGCAAACCGGCACCACCGCGCACTAAACCCCGGATCGGACCATTAAACTAGTTCTAGCTAACTACAAGATGGGAAGAGATATACCGAGTGATCCGAGTCCTCCGGTCTTCTCGTCATCGTCCCGATCTTCTGCGGAAACTCCGGTCGTCGCCTCCTCGCCGGAAGGGCACCACATCGCCTGCATCTTTTACGGGCTCCCACCTCAATACCGAGGCAACTCGGGCGCGAAGTTGGCTGACCGACGCGTCCAAGATTTGCTGTAGAATGTGTAGTGTAGAGGCTATGTCTCATTTGGGGTTTTGTTGCCTTTGAAGATGATGGAGGAATCAAGATAAGAAAAATGGTGCTTGCATTTTTCTTAACATGAAAAGAGATCAAAATGCTACACACTCAAAAATGAAGCTCTCTTCTTCTTCTCTCAAATGTGTTCAACCTTGTCATATGAAAATGGTGGAGGAAAGAATACATAAGCAAGAGGGAGGTGAGTGTAGGAAAAGAGAGAGGGTGACCATATCCAAACATCATCATAACAAACTCACATCAACTACTAATCACCTCAAATCAACAAAAAGCAAGTGATGATGATAGATAAGAATGGTATCAAAAGATGCTTTCATAATTAATACATTTGCAAGAAACTCCCTCCACAAATGTTATTTGCAAACTTGCAAATAACCCCCTCCATCGGAAAAGTCCGGCCGGGAAAGAACAAAGGAAAACCGGCCGGAACGGAATGCAAACTGGCAACTCCAGAAAACTGGTCCCGTAATAAATTACAGGAAAACCCCGATACTGTGCATACACACCCGCATCTGTATTCCGACCGGATACAAATGCAATGAGACAAAATCTACACTGTACTATACTTGGATCCGGCTTAAACCAAAACCGGCTAGTAATGTTCGTCTGATCCCGATCCGTGCAATACCGCACGTATCAGATCGAACCCTGCCATATATCCATACGGCCACTAGTACAAACCGTCCGATCCTGACCCGTGCAATACCGCACGTATCTGATCGGACCCTGCCATATCTCCATACGGCCTCTACAGCGTTTCGTCCGAAAGCTGAGTAACTGAAAGTGTGGTGGACTCTAAAGACTCGTCAATACTATGGCTGTGGATTTAACCACTAGCACGTCAGAGGTATAAGCCAATACGTGACGGGCCACCAGCTATTGACCAAAAGGGACGTCGATGAGCGAACTCATCCTGACACCCTACTGAGCCTGTCAGTGACAATATCCGTACAGTCCGGTCCGTTCGTCTATGAGCATCGCATGTCGGGCCTAGGGGGTTGGTAAAAATCAGACCCCCAAAAGCGGTACAAGTCGTGTCGGAGTGTAGCCCAGAACACCCTGAGATACTACTGGAATACCTACCAGTAAATCTCCTGCCTTGGCCAAGGACTTCGTGTAATGGCTCTCCTAGACACAGCGCGACCTCACCCCCAATACCGGGAGAGACGAACCCCTGAAGATCCGCTCACTGCCTCCATGTGGCTCGGGACTGTACCCAACTAAAACCTGTTTGCACGACTCCTTTGAGCCGTGGTAGGGTAGTAATCAAAGCACAGTGGGAACTCACACGAGACAAATGACGATCCCCAGGTCGATGAACTAACCTGTACACATGTCACCTGGGAACTGCTATCTGACATGAGGTATAAGACCAACTAGCATGTTCCCGGCGAGTCCTGTCCGGTGTACTCATAACCCAATGAGCACCTGTATACATCTTAGGTGAACCAACTGACACCAGTGGCTTGTGAGACCGGCCACCGCCCCTCGTCGGGGTCTCGACTGTATACACTAGTCTACTCTGGAGTATCGATGCCCTGTCTCGAAACTCCCACGACTAGGGACCATTTAAGGATGTGCTTATAGACTACCAGCTCCCACTTATATGATCGCCCTCATACTGCTGGTGGTCAAGCAAGAATCCTAGGGGCTCTATCAACGTGTAATAGCGACCTGTAAGGTCACCTGAAGCAGTACACGATGATAAAGGTAAACCAGATAGCATACTATCCTCTCGAGTAAGACTGTTCTACCGGGATAGGTCCTCCCTCAATCATTGCAATCACGTGCCTGTGATCCAATAATTGACTCTGATGGCACTATCTCCAACAATAATATATAAACAAGTTAGCAAGACATGCAAGTATGATCATAAACGGTAAAGCAGGTGTAACAGCAATATAAATCTGGGCAGTGAAAGGTAGTGTGCAGTGAGTAATCTAAACCGGTCTATTGGGTTAACTACTCTCAAGTCTTTGAAATCAATTTGATGAATCATCGATGTAACTCAATAGTATCCCGTGCGTGCCCGGGATCACGGTGAAGATTCTCGGGCTGAAACCGAGACATGCCGCTAGGCACTAAAAGAAAAAGGGTAATGATGAATGATGTCCATGGCATCATCCCAAGGCTGGCCTAGCCTCTAAAAGGTAATGGATAACGATGGATGATATCAGCAGCATCATCTCAAGGCTGGCCTAGCCTCTAAAACTGGTCGGTAAAGGTAGCAGACTGTCGAGTTACAAGTCAGGTTTCATCATTGATTTCCCCGTACCCCCAAGTTATATGTGTTCGAGTCGGGTATTGATAAATATAGAGCTAATGCCAACACATGATCAAGCAAGTACAGGTTTGTCTGAATAGACAACAGGAAATGTCCGTAGGGACCACAGGTCAAGATTGTTGGCATTAGTAACAAGATCAGGTAACAGGTCAAGCTATGGTACATCAGGTCAAGTCAGGTAGTGTATACATATATCAAGTCATGTCAAGTAGTGGTGTATCAGGTATCAAGTCAAGCAGTGGTATATCAGGTCATAACAGGTAGTGCACATGTGTCAAGCGGATACTCATACTAAAACTGTAGCAAGTACGGATGCACGGTAAAGCATGGATGCACAAATATTTATCAGAGATTACATCATGACTATATAGGATGCACAAGATCAAGTATGGGATATTAATGTAACAGTAAAATGAAATAATATGGTTTCGGCGTGCAACTAGATATGTAATAAACCATACGGATACAGACGGATACTATAAAACTGTAAATCGGTAAAATTTGCTGAATGTTAAAACACAAGCACTTTTATTTATTAAATAGATATTGATATAATAATATTAACATGGATAACATATTCAAACCGATTAATAACTATAAAAGTGGTATTGATTAACCATGCATAAGAAAGTTCCGTTCAGAAATTCAGCGTCACCCTAATTCGTAAAATAGCTTAAAAATAACAAACTTTCTCCAAAAGGGACGTGTCTTATACCAAAACAAAGATAATTCAATAAGGTTTTCATTTTTATAAGTATAAGCATCTCAGGTTGTCCCTACAAAAAGTTATGAATATTCAAAATTGAAAGTTTGCTGCTGGAATTTCCCTGGACAACAGTTTAGAGATATTTTTATTTGCATTTTACGTTATTTAAACAATTTATTTTGCAAGTAAATATTTCATAGAGTTATAGTATTCTGATTTAGCTTCGTAACGAACTAAAGAACGTATACTAATGATTTTTCTATGATTTATAATGAATTTTATAAGGTAAGGTGTACAGTAAATTTCAGATTTGTCGTATCCGCTTTTTCAACGACGTTTCATGTGTAAACTATAATATTTTCAAATGTATAACATTATAAAATGTAGATTATAAACTAATTAAAGATAATAATAAGAAATATTATGACGATATATATTTTAAATGATATGGATGCAAACGGGTATCACATAATCGTAAAATGATAAACTAACAAGTGCGGAACATATAACTAAGCAATATGAAATGTAACTATTCAATTTGATGCAGTATATGATAGTATATTATGTAACAAGATAAGTTTTCATGACCTAGATCTGAAATGATATGAATGGATGCAAACGGAACAACGAAAAGTTATAAAACTAAACATGGGGTGCATGATTTTAAATACAGGTATTCCATTTGTTAAAATAGATGCCTCTAAAGTAATGTAGCATGTAATTAAGATTGGTTTGCATGCCCTAGATCTGAAATGCACTATACAAATGTAAACGGAACGTCGAAAGGATGTAATATGAAACATGGGATGCTTGATTTAAAATACAGGTGTGATATTTATATAAATAGGTATATAATGAGTTATATAGCATGTAGCAAGATTAACTTGCCTAGACGGATTAAGAACGGATGTGTACGGAACGTCCTTTGTCGGCGAAATGTCACGACGCGCGCACGGTATACGGAACGGTTCCAAACAACGCATGAGGACGATCACGCACGTCAGGTACGTTCACTGAATCACTCGTATCGTCAGCGACACGCACGGCTCCGGCGACGATCACCGGAATCAAGAAACAAGATCAAGAAAAAGAAAGAAGAAGTAAGAAGAAGAGGTTGTGTATTAAATAAGGAAAGAAAAATTAAATAAATAAAATATATATAAATATATATGTAGAGGAGAGAGAGAGAGAAAGGGGTTGTTAGTTTGTTAGGAAATTAGATTTAAAATTTTAAAAGATTTTTAGATTTAAAATTTTAGATAAGAGGTTTCAGTTTGTTAAAGAAATTGTATGAAAATATTTAAACTAAATTTTAAAATTAAATAAATTGAATTTTGGCGAGATACAAAATATTTCAAAACGCGCCCGGGTCGGGTCTAAAATTCAGATTTAAAATACGAAAAATATGTGCGACTTTCAAAATTCAAAATGAATGCTCAGGTAACGAAAATGCATACCCCTAAGAACGGATGCACGCACATGCGCGTAGCCATCCAAACACGTCCGTTTCACTGAACGGGACGAGAACAAGATGCGCGGATGCTACCACAGGGATAGGGGTATCATGCAGGCTATGAAATGCAATTTTAATTTATTTTCCGTGACCTAAATTGTTATATAGTAAAATGTGTGATGCCAGATGAAATGCCAATATGCACTAAACATGAAAATGCACAGTCTACATAACAAGTCAAGGTAATCTATAAATATGGATCAACAAGTTCAAGCAAGCGGGTCAGGTCGAATGCAAAGTAAAATGTAAAATACCATTCGCACCCAAACACGCTAAATCAAGAAAATGCCATGGATAAGTAAATACGGGAACTGGAATTGGTATAAATGAACTCGGTTGTTACACGTGCACACGTTTAGCATATCGTACACACGCGCGTTTAGTTCGCGACGCGAGCGTATCGTTTGACTTCGATATCGCGTTTTGCGAGATAGTTGCTTATATATGGATTCTTGTGTAGTTCCTGGTTCGCAGACGGGTACGTCGGACGAAACTAAGATAGAAAAGCAGGTGGTCGGCTACGAGTAGCGCACGACCAGGTGAGTAGTTTTAACATCTACGGGGAAATCGCCCGTATGGCGTTAAGCGTCAGAGCGTGTTAGGATATTAGATTGTAGATGTTCATATGGACTGTAGTAGCATACCTTATTGTTGCATATAGAAATGATAGCATAGGACACTGCACTGTCACTAACGGTTCAAGTTGCACGAGCACGATTTATATGCTACACTCACACCATTAGTGATTGCCATGACACTCACATTATAGGATTGCTATAATCATATATCATACCGATTCCGCTTTATTGAAGTTGTCATGTTTTGCCGCATAACATATATTGATATCTTCATACCTGCGCACATGCACACTGTATACTCATACCAGTGCACACATATATTGATATCTTCATACCTGCGCACATGCACACTGTATACTCATACCAGTGCACACATATATTGATATCTTCATACCTGCGCACATGCACACTGTATACTCATACCAGTGCACACATATATTGATATCTTCATACCTACGCACATGCATACTGTATACTCATACCAGTGCACACATATATTGATATCTTCATACCTGTGCACATGCACACTATATACTCATACCAGTGCACACATACATTGATATCTTCATACTTTCTTAGATTACGCATTGAGATATGTTGTTTCCATGTTAATTCTGGATTTGGGGAACCGTGGATATTTCAAAAGAGAATAGTTAATTATTTAAAAACCCGGTTTCTCTTGATATGATATTTCGGTGCGTCCACCATGTGTTTTCTCGGTACTAGAGTGATATATGTGAACCCGAATCGAGGAGTTGGATGAGGCCGATTACGGGTACATGGTGGACCCGGTATGGTACCCAGGGGCGAGAACGGTTTCGCTGTGTAGTAGATAGTGAGCCTGGCAGAGGGACTACTATCTACCGGTGATTGGTTGGACCTAGCGGTTATCCGGAGGATACTGACCAGAGTCGATTGATGGATACGGGACGACTCGTACTGCCGGAGCCGAGGGCCGATACCACAGACAGAGCCCGTGGGCTGATCCGGACTGACGGATGCCCTATACAGGAGGATTTGCATGTCGATGCTTGGCACGAGTATTTCTTGATATTTTGGGTGCCGATGTTGTGCACTCACGATTATATGAGATTTACAGGATTTGAGGACCGAGGAGGATGACGACGCCTGAGTAGTATTGGGATTTGGGTGCATTGATGGGTACCGATTATACTTTCCACGATGACATTCCGTGTAGATGTTATATTTCCCATACTCAGTATGTAGTAATTGATATCTCATCATGTATCTATTGTACCTGATATAGTACACATGCTTGCACGATCATTGCATACCCTGTTCATTCTATATAGAGTTGTTAGATTGCATTGATATACCTGATTATCACATATCTTGCTCATCACATGGAGATATTATTAGATCGCACTTGTTGCATGATTTGAGCATCCAGTTCATCATATAGATGTTATCTGTTGGCATTGGTTAGAGTATCGTTGCACGTGCATACTCGCGATTACCTTTATATGTTATCTTCTATTCATGAGTTGGAAACTCATCCCCGTTGTGCCACAGTGTTTGCAGGTTGCCTTTCGGAGTAGTCACGGTAGGCTGCGTTCTTGCATCTTTTGACACAGATACCCCTACAGTTGGTGTATTAGCCCTTTTGCTGATAGGTGGGTTTTGTGCGGTATCTGTTTATCTTTCAGTTATGTACATTGTTGTATCTAGTACTCTCCATCTACCACTTATGTATTGACTTAGAGACCAGTTGTGAGGACGATGTATATTATTTTGTATTTTGGTGTCGAGCTCGTTGTGAGCCGACTTTACTTATGCAGTTTATTCTATCTGTGATGTATCCCACTTGTTGCTCATTTTCTTCGCTACGGCGTCGTATATTGTCATCTCAGTGATTGTCTACTTAAGGTTACTTAACATCTTAGTAATTGGTTCTATTAAATGCTTAAACACTCTATACTTTTATTGGTTTTGACTTCTGGGTTTCGGCTCACTTAGCCGCGTTACGCCTGTAGACGTTACGTGGTTAAGGGCCGGTCATGGGCCAAACTTTGGGTCATGACAGGAGGTGGAATCAGTCCCGTAGGTAAGGGGTTGTTAGGATTGAATCCCAACATCTCCTTAGAAGATGATGAATTTGAAGATGAAGGTAAAGAAGTGGAGGGAATTTCGACTTCGGAATCGAAAGCGTCGTCAGTCGGTACTAATGAGACACGGACTAAACGGGCGCTAGTGTCCCTAGTCCAACTGGACATACACTAAAGAGGTGTAGTGTAGTCAAAAAAATAAAAACAGAAGGTGGGGGTAAGAAAACGTCAATGAGAGAATGTGGGGTGCAAGTGGGGTGCAATGGATTTCTAGCGACAAAATGGCAAGTTTTTGTAAAAATTTTTGTTTTGTAGTTTTTTTTATAAAGAGGTTTTGTAAAAAGATTTTTATAAGGAGCTTAGACATACTTTCAAGCAATCACAATATGCACAATCAAGCTAGAGCTAGGGTCTCCTAAGTCAACTATACTACTCCTAACTGTTCCAAATGACAAGTTGTGAGATCCTCAAATCGCCTCTTCACCGCCAATTGTGGCCAGGTAAGCACAAGTAAAGAAAGGAGGGATCCGCTCACGAATCACCGTGAGATGAGCCTTTTAAAATTACCTTTCTTACTTGTCTAGCCTAGGCACTACAAAGTCTGGTTTAGATAAACGACCGATGCCTATAACTTTTCCTTTGTCCTAATGAGCACGACAGTCCTTATTGGCTGAGTCTAATATTTTTTTTAATTAACTCGAAGGTTGATGCAAAATGCTTTTTGTGATTTTTGGGGTCCTAGGAAGGGTAATGAAATCCCCACCCAATCTGGATTGGTGTTATAGCCCCTTAAAAGACCGTTTTAAAAATGCAAAGCAGTAAACACACAAAAATCCAAAACACTTGCCAAATTTTTTTTTCTTTTATTTGCGGCGCAAAGAATCCTGCACAAAATCAAGTTATTGGAGAAGGGGGAGAAGTTTTGCGCAAAAAACCCTGCAGGAAAATTTTTCAGAGGATTTCAGAGGACAGAGGAGAGGAAAAGAATGCTTACAGAGAAGTTTTGAGTTGCTGACGTCAGCAAGGGGCCGCGTTTCCGCGGTCAAAGGCATGCAATTGCGGTGGTTCCGCGGTAGGAAAGTTGACTCAGGTCTCCAAAATCTTTCTGTTTTCTGTTACGGTTCTCCTCTGTATGTTCAGATCTGCTGTTTGCTGTTTTGTTCACTGAATTTTTCCAGATCTGAATCTGTTCGTCTTTCCGATCCTGCACAATTCGCACGAAAACCCTTCAAACAATAACAAGATGATATTTTTATATTTTTATATTTTTTCAGTTTTTATGATTTTTAATTTTTTAACTAACCCGAAATTACAAAAAGAAAATAACTACCGTTATCCCCGGCAACAGCGTCATTTGATTGAGACGATGTTTTGTGTACGTGAGTTTTAGAATCAAAGAATTAACCGCAATCAAGAACGCTGTCGCTTGGTAGCTAGCCGGTTGAGTATGGGTCGGTCCACAGGGAAAACGTGTATTTTCTAGTTGTTCTAACGAGTCAATTCCTATTTGTGGTAGGTTTTGATTTTCTATAAAAACTGAGGTTGAAATTGATTTGGATTAAAACCTTGCTAGGGTTAGGATTAGGTTAGTTTGGAAGGTCAATTCTTCTCACCGCTTTCTTTGCCCTAATTAAGAACTTTAGGTGTTAAGGTAATAATTAACAAAGAGGATTAGCGCGAGCAGGAAGAAACGAAGTTTCTTCCTTTTGGCCCTTGTCCGTCCTTTCTTAATTCTTAGCCCTAACCTCTATGGAAATCAATCACAACCGGTATAACTAAGGAATCATCGCTATCTCATGGGATAGGGTGCCGTAGTGAGCGGTGTGTGTTTGATTTGCATAAAGTCCTATTTTTAAAATATTGAACGGGTAAGAAAGGAGTGAGAGATTTTCATCTCTCAAACCTTCCCCAAACCTAACCCTAACAAGTGAGGAACTACTCACTCATTAGGGAATTAACAAAGGAATTCATTTTTTTTTATTTTAATAATCTAATTAACTTGCGGAAAATAACTACGACAGATAAAAAATTTGCAGAGAAATAAAATTGCTAGATAAGAAATTCAAGATAAGAAAACTTTATTGATGCACTCTTTGACAATTACAAGGAATGAAAATTTTAATCTAGGAAAATAAAAAGAGGCATGCTCCAAAAAGAGCAGTAAGCTTCCTATTTATAGATAATAGAAACCCTAGAGTTTACATCTGATCCATATCTAGAATTACAAAACTACCCTAAGAAAACCGGGTTAATGCACTGACTTCCACCGACATGCACCGACACACCGACACGTGCACAGCACGGCCGCAGATCCACGGCAGAATGCCATGTTTGGTCGCGGATCCGCGGCCATCTTGGGGGCTCTCTGTCTCATCTTTCCAGGGTTGCTTTATGTTGCCTTTTTCTTCAGTTTTTTTCACTTGGTTCTTCAGAATCTTTTCCAGATTTCCAACAGTGCAGAGTTTGTGGACTTTTACCGTAAGCTTCGTATTGAAGTCTTGAATCTTGTGCTGCCTTTGTACTTTGTGCAATCGAACTGTTCATTGATTTTCACTTGTTCCTTACACTGTAGGCGGCATCAAACAGATTCATCTATTTGTTGGTCGTAGTCTTATATTTGTAGCGTCTTTTCACCATTTTCACTGTATTGTTCTGAGAACTTGTAACCTGCAACTATTTAGAAGACATGAATCAAAAGCACCTATTTATTTGCAATTTGATTAAGAATGGGGAATATAATAATGCAAAATTCTGATATGAACAATTAGCTGTCTTACCTAAATCAATTTTTGATTTATTCATAACTTGGATAGAATCACATCCAAGATTTCATAATACTGATGAAATCTCTATTATAGAAGGAGAAAGTACTTTATATTACTTTATTGAGAATGAAATTCCATTCATATTTAGATGGACCATTGTTGCTGAAATCAATAAGGAAAATATTCCTATTCTTTCTAGAAAATTTCTGATAAAATGGTGGTCAGGAATTGAAGAAGAACCAAAAATAGTTAGCATTAAAGCAACTATTAAAAATAACAGTAATATCTTGGATAAAAAGATTAATGAAGAATTAGCCACAGATAATCCTATGCAAAAATTGAAGACTTCTTTCCAGAGAAAATATCCTAACATCTCTGAAGAAGAACTAATGAAGCGCTGCTTAGAACATATGAAAAAGCAGTTTGAACAAACTTTTGATAATTCAGATACCAATTCCTCAATATATGATACTAAATCAGTAGAGATGAAAGAATGTTTTCAGGGACAGCCCCAAGACCCAGAGGAAGAGTTGAAAACAGCAGATCAACTTTGGGAAGATTTAATGGGTTCAAAAACCCAAGAAAAGGGAAAGGGTTTATTAAAATAAATACCCAAAGACCAAAATATGAACGACTGCAGCAAATCCAGCACACGATTTTTTGGCAAGCAATGATGTAAGCAGTGACGTCAACAAGCAATGACATAAGCAGTGACTTCAACAAATGACAATGACACTCATCAGTGGATATCTTTAATAAAGAAGATGCTATTAATAATTGGCCGACAGGATAAAAAGGGGACAGCTGCATACAGCTATTGAAGGAGACGTTTGGGACAGCGCATCATCCAGAGTCTTCCTCGCTCTAATAAAAGAAGAGAGCTTCTGCATTCATAAGGCATCGAAAAATAAAACTCTCTCTCTCTCTTGTAACCTCCTCTTGTAACCTCTTCTAGTTTGTAATAGTGTGAGTCTGATAAATAAATAAATATTTTGTTTCAACAAGAGGCGCCTCTCGCTGTAAGTAAGTTACTATTCCTTGTATTTTTTCCCTTTTCTGTTCCCTTTATTATTATTGATCCTGTCATGTTTGGTATCAGAGCCATGTTTGGCTAAATATTTTCTTCTTCAAGATGGAGATCCATTAACATATAAAATAAGATGTTGTTTTAAGCCAAGCAATCAAGTATAATTCTCTGATGACAGAATAAGTCACTTACTTAGAAAATATCTTTCTGTATAGTTAATTATGGAACGACATCAAAGTCGATTAGGGGATCCCATATTTGGTCAGAGATTGGCGTTTTGGCAGCCTGTAAATCGTTAACAGTCGTGTAATTAAAAATACAGTTAGATTTCTTCAAAGTAAAAATCAGAGAAGAATATACAGTATTGCATGTAATAGAAGAACATCTTATTTTACTAAGTTAATGTCATCGAAATCTTGAAAAAGAAATTTTATATGTCTACATCCTCTTCATCTACTGCTATATCAACCAAGATTGCTCGTAATAAGAGCAAACATATTAAAAACTTAAATTTACTTGAGTATCCCTCAGATGAGGAACAATTGAACAAATGGACAATTCCAAATGTTCCTGCAAAAGAAATATATAATATTGGGACGTTTGATTTATCGTCCAGACTTTCCATTAAAAGTATGGAAAAAATTATCTTTGTGGATAGCACAGAACAAACAATCCAACTCCTTTCAGAAAAGGATTATAGATTTGAAAAGCAATATAAATACCTTCATTTTGGTTTAATCCAAGTAGCTTTTAAATCTCTTACTCTTCAAGGCTTAAATGCTTCTATTTTGACATCCCTAAGGGACGCTAGATGCCTTGACTGGATCCCTTCCCTAATGGGAATTATGTAAACAAGTCTTTGCCATGGACCAATTTATTTTGATGTTTACCCCAATTTAACTCTATCTTTGACTGACCCAAATATACTTGAGGCAGTAACTTTAAATCTCAAAACACATGGTTATAATTTTATGAAAGGATCTGAAACTATATCAATAGTTTATACAATCCACTATAAGGTTTTAACAACCATGGCACCCATGGTAAAAGCTAAAACTGAAAATGGTAAAACTACAGTTATTGAAACTAATCGTTTATCTTCTGGTGTTGCTACAAATAGAATTATAAAATGGGAAGAAATTGATTTTCCTGAATCATGGGTTATTACTTTAGTAGTACCGCCTGCACCTATTATTGATACTGATATCGATCAGATTATACAGACTGACGATGGAAATATTGAGGTGAAATTTGTCTCTAATAATATAGCCAGAATTTCAGAGAAACCTTATATAGATAGTAGCACCACTTCTTCTGTTTTAAGAAGATCTTTTTCTAGACCAAGCTCCTCTTATAGAGAAGTCAAAGGGATAAATATTTCACAAGAAAATATATCCCATCCTATATATGAGAAGGAACATAAAACTTCCCCTACCTCATCAGAGATGAGTTTCCATATATAATTTTTATGGATTTAAAACCTGATAGTACTTTAAGAAATTCCTTAATAAGGAATTTATGAAGAAGAAGCATGCAGTTTTTAGACAATGGTTTGCAAAAACCTTCTCAAAAAACCAAATGTATCATTATAAAGGTCAATATTATAGATATCTTGAAGAAAACCAATGTCTGAGATATTTTGTAGACTGGTTTCTTGAATACTTTCTTAATGAACAAGAAAGTAAAATTAATGTTTTAGAAGAATATTATAAACAATGGTCCACCATAAGTGGAAAAACGGTAAGATCAATATATCCACCAACTGAACTCCTAAGGTTATCTGGTATATCTACCTCTAACCTAGAGGCAACAGCTTTTATAAAATCCATTATAGATGATAAAATGGAAAATATGTTGAAAGAACTTCAAAAGGTTTTTAAACAAAACAATTTTTCTAATATTTATATACAAGTTATTGGTCAACAATTAACTAGAGTAGAATCTACTCTAGAAAGCCTGATTAATAAACTACAGGCTATGACAATAATAGAAACTCCTACTATAAAAATAACAAATGAGAAAAATTATATACCAATTAAACTAGCTTTAGATATTTCAGGATATAAATTATCTAAAGACAAAAACATATCTTCAGGTATTATAAATGCTCTGGAGAAAAAGTTTAATAATGCTAGATTAAATATTCTAGACGGAGAACCTTCTGAAATATCAGAAGAAGAATCTGATGAAAATAGGATATTAGATGATCAAATTAACATGTCTAAAAATGATGAGATAAATGTTATAAAATACCCACAAAGAACTTTAGGTAAGCATTATTATAAAAGGCCAACTCCATTAGATGTCCTACATGAAGAAAATGAAGCTGTTATAACAAATTCATTTTCTGGAAGAGCCATTTATGAATGGAATATTGATGGATTAGCAGATAAGCAAATCTATGATACTTCACATCGTATGATGTATGCAACAGTATCAAAATAGCAAGAAAATTCTGATACTGATGTTGTAAGATTTATTTCTTGTGGATTCACGGGAACTTTGAAAGGCTGGTGGGATCATTGCTTATCTCCCACACAGAAAATTGAAATTTTCAGCGCAGCCAAAATGGAGAACAATTCTCCTGTGTCTGACGCTGTTTATACTTTAATACTTACTATCCTTGATCATTTTACTGGAGATGTAAGTAATCAAGCTAAGAAAGTTAGAACTTTACTATAAAATCTAAGGTGTCCTATATTAACACATTTTAGATGGTACAAAGATACTTTTCTTAGCAGAGCTATGCAGTTAAAAGATGCAAATAACTCTGATTGGAAAGCTAAATTCATTGATGGCTTACCAAACCTATTTGCCGAAAGAGTTCGGACAAATTTACGAATGCAATGGTGTTATACCATATAACACCTTTACCTATGGTCGCTTAATAAGCATCTGTGTTAAAGAAGATTTATCTTTATGTAATGATATAAAGTTAAGAAATCAATTAAAAAGCCAGAGATTAACTGGTAAATACGAATTGGGAGAATTCTGTAGTCAAGTTGCAATGGAAGATCCGAATAAGGAACGGAAAGAAAAAGGAAAAACGAAAAAAATTGAATCTAGACATCCTCATTGTAGAAAGAGGTATAAAAGAAACTATAATCCTTCTAAGGAAAAGGGGGGTGAAGAGAAGAAAAAGAAGAAGCAACATCACAGATTTAAGAAAAAATCTGCTTCTTCTGCCACCTGTTATAAGTGTGGAAAAGTTGGTCATTTTGCCAACAAATATTATACAAAAAAGAAAATTAATGAGATTGAAGAGGAAGAGTTAAGAAAATCATTATATAAAATAATGATTAATTCTTCAGAATCATCTGAATCTGAATCAACAGATTTCTCCTCATCAGAAGATGAAATTTGTACTAAAGAATGCTCCAGTAAATGTTGTAATATTAAAAAAAATGAAAATTACTGGAAATCTATAGTTGAAATGAATGGTTTAAGTATTAATGTGATAAGCAAAGACGATAAAAAGACCATTCTTAAAATTATAGAAGATGAAAATATCCAAACGGAACTTAAATCTAAGTTGGTAGAAGTTCTTCTTAAAGAAGAAAAGGAGAAATCTCCTGTGGTTGATAATGTCTATAGACTATCAGAAGTTTTCAGAAGACAACAATCAAGAGAAGGAAAGCCTGTTACAATAGCGGTTTTACAAAAGGAAGTTAATAACTTAAAAAGTAAAATAATAGAATTAAAAAAGCAAAATAAAGATATTTTACAAAGAATTTCTGTTATTGAAGGAAACACCATTATACAAGGTGAGTTTTCACATGAAGAAGAAGAATTTATTGAGGAAGGAGAAGTAATTCCAGATAAATTCTTACAAACCATTGATTTAGTATTAAATCAAACATGGTATATTAGAATTACTCTAATAATAAATAAAGATTTGGTTATACCCAATCTTATAGCTCTCGTTGATAGCGGTGCAGATCTAAACTGTATAAAAGAAGGAATAATTCCGATTAAATATTGTGAGAGAACTTCTCAAACTTTAAGTACAGATGATAATAGTACTTTAACCACACCATATAAGGTGTCTAATGGTAACATTTGTAATGAAGACATATGTCTTCCCTCTCCTTTTATTATTGTTAAAGAGATATCACAACATGTGATACTAGGGACACCTTTCCTTAGTAAAATAATGCCCATAAAAAGGATAGATTCATAGGGCATTTATAGTCTCTATAAAGGGAAAGAAATTATATTTCAGTTTATAACTGATTCGATGGTAAAAATATTGAATGAGGTAAAAGATATTTACCTAAAAGAAAATCAAATAAATTTTATTAAAGAAGAAATAGCTTCTTTACAAATAAAAAAGCAGTTAGACTCTAGCACGATAAAAGCTAGAATAAAAGCAATTGAAGATTAGTTTATAACTCAAACTTGTAGTAACTTTCCTAATGCATTTTGGGAAATAAAACAACAAATTTTTAATCTTCCCTATATAGAAGATTTTTTAGAAGAAAATATTCCTACTAAGGCAAGACCTTGTCAAATGGACCAAGAATATCTTGAATTATGTAAAAAGGAGATTAGTAGTCTTATAGACAAAAAGCTAATCAGAAAATCATCTTCTCCATGGAGTTGCACAGCATTTTATGTTAACAATGCTGCTGAATAAGAGAGAGGTGTACCACGTCTGGTAATTAATTATAATCCTTTAAATAAAGTGCTTAAGTGGATAAGATATCCTCTCCCTAATAAAAGAGATCTGCTTAATAGAATAAGCAAAGCCAAGGTTTTTTCAAAATTTGATTTAAAATTATGCTATTGGCAAATACAGATTCATGAATCTGATAAATATAAAACGGCTTTTACAGTACCCTTTGGGCATTTTGAATAGAATGTTATACCATTTGGTTTAAAAAATGCACCATCAGAATTCCAAAATATTATGAATTCTATCTT
Source organism: Agapanthus africanus (assembly GCA_030015575.1). Taxonomy (NCBI): domain Eukaryota; kingdom Viridiplantae; phylum Streptophyta; class Magnoliopsida; order Asparagales; family Amaryllidaceae; genus Agapanthus; species Agapanthus africanus. The sequence goes on from CM057340.1 coordinate 190,168,300, forward strand.
TAATCCTTATATAGAATTCATCTTATCATATATAGATGATATTCTTGTTGACTCTGAAAATATTGATCAGCATTTTAAACATCTAAATATTTTCAAACATCTTATTATAAAAAAATGGATTGATCATATCCGCTCTAAAAATAAAATTATTTCAAACAGCCATACGGTTTTTAGGTCATAACATTAATAATGGCACCATTATTCTAATTGAAAGAAGTATTGAATTTGCTTCTAAATTTCTAGATTATATTCTCGATACAAAATAGCTTCAAAGATTTTTAGGAGGTTTGAATTACGTAGCAGATTATTATAAAAATTTAACTACAGATACAGCCATTTTATATAATAGGCTACGAAAAAATCCATCACCTTAGACAGATTGACATACTAAAGCTGTTCAAAAGATTAAAGAAACTGTAAAAAATTTATCATGTCTCCACATTGCTAATCCTAATTGGAAGAAGATAGTAGAAACAGATGCTTTGAATATAGGATATGGAGGAATTTTAAAACAAGTAGATCTTACAAATAATAAAGAAATTCTTGTAAGATTTACCTCTGGAAAATGGAATACAGCCCAGTTGAATCACTCAACTATCAAGAAAGAAATTATTTCTATTATAAAATGTATTTATAAATTTCAGGATGATTTATTAAATCAAAAATTTCTATTAAAAATAGATTGTAGCGCAGCTAAATCTGTGAGACAAAAAGATATTAAAAATTTAACATCAAAGCAAATATTTGCTAGATGGCAAGTTGAATTAGCTATTTTTGATTTTGATATTGAATATATTAAAGGCACTAATAATTGTCTTCCTGATTTCTTGACCAGGGAATTTCTTCAAGATTCTGCTGATGCAGACTCCTTCGAGGGGTCAAGGCCCAGGCAGGGGTCGAGGAAGGGGAAGGAATAATATTCCTGTTAACTCCCCATATGCAAATTGGCTTAAAATGCAGAAGCCAAAAACCATGCAAGTAGACATGGAATCCGAAGCGTCATACGCTCAATCGAAATGGAAATTGCCTCATAAAATGGTAAGAAAGAATACTTCTAATATGAGTATTTATAGCCCTCAAAGTGAAGCTGAAACATTTTCGACAGGAAATATTCCTGGACTATCATTCAAAAAATCAATTGAAGATGCCAATGATAGTTATATTCCAAAAAATACTTCTGAGCAAATTATTTGTTTAGAAAAAAATGATATATCTCGAATGAATGACCCATGGTCGTTAAAAGAAAAATATATAGAGACCATCGCCTTTGCGTCATTAGCAGGCAAAACAAGGCAAGTTTATGAAGCTTTGCTGATAGTTTATAGCTCTGTAGAAATTAAACACTACTACCCAAATGGGAAAGATAGTGGAGAAATTATAAATTTCTCTAAAGTTATTATAAAAAGAATTTTTAGTCCTCATGAATGGGCTTTACATCCTAATAGGGCAAAATCGTTCAAATTGGGAGATGAACGACATGAATGTAATTATTGGGATTATATCCAAGCTTTTAAATTTTTTTTGTATTATGAAAACCCAGCGAAAAACATTCCTGGTTCATTATGATAAAACCTGATGTTATAAAAACAGATATACCCAATTGGTTTATCCAATGGTGGCCAAAAATAGGGGCAGAATTAGCTGTCTTACCTAAATCAATTTTTGATTTATTCATACCTTGGAAAAAATCACATCCAAGATTTCATAATACTGATGACATCTCTATTATAGAAGAAGAAAATACTTTATATTACTTTATTGAGAATGATATTCCATTCATATTTAGATGGACCATTGTTGCTGAAATCAATAAGGAAAATATTCCTATTCTTTCTAGAAAATTTCTGATAAAATGGTGGTCAGGAATTGAAGAAGAACCATAAATAGTTAGTATTAAAGCAACTATTAAAAATAACAGTAATATCTTGGATAAAAGGATTAATGAAGAATTATCCATAGATAATCCTATGCAAAAATTGAAGACTTCTTTCCAGAGAAAATATCCTAACATCTCTGAAGAAAAACTAATGAAACGCTGCTTAGAACATATGAAAAAGCAGTTTGAATAAACTTTTGATAATTCAGATACCAATTCCTCAATGTCTGATACTAAATCAGTAGAGATGAAAGAATGTTTTCAGGGGCAGTCTCAAGACCCAGAGGAAGAGTTGAAAACAGCAGATCAACTTTGGGAAGATTTAATGGGTTCAAAAACCCAAGAAAAGAGAAAAGGGTTTATTAATATAAATACCCAAAGACCAAAAAATGAACGACTGCAGCAAATCCAGCACACGATTTTTTGGCAAGCAATGACGTAAGCAGTGACGTCAACAAATGACAACGACACTCATCAGTGGATATCTTTAATAAAGAAGATGCTATTAATAATTGGTCGACAGGATAAAAAGGGGACAGCTGCATACAGCTATTGAAGGAGACGTTTGGGATAGCGCATCATCCAGAGTCTTACAACTTAATTTTTATTTTACTTAAAAGTATTCAATATTCCTATTTGTGACCTTTTTCTTTGTTATGATTTTGGTACAATAAAAGCATATTGAAACATACATTATGTCATTATTTTGCAAATTAGTTTTTCGCGCTTATAATTTTCCTTCTCATGCAACTTGTGATTAGTGTTCACATATTAAGAATATTCCTTTGATTATATGACTTCAAATGTTTTAAATTTATTCCATTTATTCTTGACTTTTTCATAAACACTAGTTATATATTTGATTATCATCTTGATATCAGTCCAGTCTATCCTTTAACTTTCATATGAATATATTTCTAAAAATAAATAGAATGAAGATATAGAGATATAAATGGCTGCAATTATCTATGGAGGAATAAACTAAGTAATTTCCCTTATTCGTTTACTAAAGTACATCTTATATATCCTTATAGAGAAATCAAATTTCATTTTATTTCTTTAAACTAATTTATCTATTTTTGGTTTTGAATCTCCTTAGTTACATTCTCATTTAGGTTTTGAAGCCTGCAACTAAACGTGATGACATTTTAATTTCAACTTTTATTAATCCAATGAAATATAACTAATGTGCATAGACATAAAGAATTCATAATATAAAAAATTAGACACATGATTTACATAAATATACAAAAATACATTTTTTTTTATTTCCAAATAAGCACCGCGACAATAAAAATTATAAAACATCCTAATAAATATAATGAATTAATTTTCTTCTTGAAAACTTAATTTTGTTTTAAAATTTTTTTACAAGTTAAAGATTTGATTTTATAAAACTTAGTTTATACCAATTCGATTTAGATTTTATAAAAAAAATTGATTTCATTTTATGTCACAAATTTGATTTCCATAAAACAAAAATAATTTCAAGTTGTAATATTGCGCTCAGTGGCATTAATGAGTCAACATACAACCTATCTTATCATTTTAATTTCAACTTTTATTAATCCTATGAAATATAACTAATGTGCACAGACATAAAGAATTCATAATATAAAAAATTAGACACATGATTTAAATAAATATACAAAAATACATTTTTTTATTTCCAAATAAGCACCGTGACAATAAAAATTATAAAACATCCTAATAAATATAATGAATTAATTTTCTTCTTGAAAACTTAATTTTGTTTTAAAATTTTTTTACAAGTTAAAGATTTGATTTTATAAAACTTAGTTTATACCAATTCGATTTAGATTTTATAAAAAAAAATTGATTTCATTTTATGTCACAAATTTGATTTCCATAAAACAAAAATAATTTCAAGTTGTAATATTGCGCTCAGTGGCATTAATGAGTCAACATACAACCTATCTTATCATTTTAATTTCAACTTTTATTAATCCTATGAAATATAACTAATGTGCACAGACATAAAGAATTCATAATATAAAAAATTAGACACATGATTTACATAAATATACAAAAATACATTTTTTTATTTCCAAATAAGCACCGTGACAATAAAAATTATAAAACATCCTAATAAATATAATGAATTAATTTTCTTCTTGAAAACTTAATTTTGTTTTAAAATTTTTTTACAAGTTAAAGATTTGATTTTATAAAACTTAGTTTATACCAAAATTTGATTTAGATTTTATAAAAAAAAAATTGATTTCATTTTATGTCACAAATTTGATTTCCATAAAATTCAATTCAAAGAGCATATGAATCTTTTATTTATTAATAAAAGAATTTATTTTGTTACAAAATTATTGCTATTAAAAGATTTGATTCATGTTTAATCACAAATTTGATTTTCATAAAATTTAAAAAACATATGTATAATTTATTTATAAATGAAAGATTTTCTTTTGTTAAAAATATTTTGATATAACAATATTTGATTTGATTTCCTATACTAAAACTTTTAATATAGACGAAAACAAAGTCAAATGTTCTTAGGACTGTAGTTATTATAACTATATGTATTTGCAAATAGAACCAAAATCAGGCAAAAGATATCACCTAAAGCAAGTTTAGGGTTTTCTTAAAATCTAGTGTGACCATCGATCTTCCTCATAATATCTAGTTTAGGATATGTAACTAAAGATAATTAAACTCTAGAAATGGTTTATAAAAAGCTTATAAAAGTAGGTTGAGAAAAAATTATTTGTATTTATCTTAAAAAATATTAAATTTTAATTCATATTTTATATTGTTATATGGATTTGTTGATTGTGTAGATAGGTTTAATCGATTACTATGGGTTTTGAGTGTTTTTAATATGAATCATCACAAAAAATATATCAAATGAAATTGACAAAGAAAAGATGTTTTTTTTAGATCTTTTAATGAAAGATATTTTTTAATTTTTTATAAGATAAATATTTTTTATTTTTTAAAATAAGTTTTTTCGTAAAAATATTTTTATGCGTGAAATTAAGTTTAGAAAAATCGTATTAAGTTTATAAAAATTGAATTAATAATCTTTCTGAGATCTGATCCTATATTATTGATTTACAAACAACTAATATTTGCACGTGCGATGCATATATACGATTAAGAGAAAATACAAAAATGCAAGTTTTTTTTTGTTATCTTCATATAAAAAGATGTTTTTTGTTATCTTCATATAAAATGATTCAATGATCTATTCAATGACTGGTTAATTAAATGTTAATTATTGTTTCCAATTTAATCGTTATTGATAACAACATCCATGCTTTTTATAAGTTATAAAATTTTAATTAATTTAAGAAATATTTTAATGATTTAAGAAATATATAATTAATTAGAAATAAAAAATAGTTTTCAAAACTATGAATAATTTTATTACGGCATGTCATATAATAACAATAAAGATGTAGTGCCTAGTAATAAAAAATATTTTTCAAAATTGTGAATTTTTTAAATTAGTTTAATAGAATTCAATTAGAATACCTCTTTTCCTTTACCATTAAAGGCAGAGGTATAATGTTTAGAAATAAAAAATGAAGCAACTATGATTTTTTTATCCATTAAAAGGAAAATATATCCAAAATTAATTATTTTTGTGATCCATACTTGAAATCGATGAAGTAGATAACTTAATCCATTTCACAATGACAAAAGCATAATCTTATATAGTATATATTTTTTTTTGCACGTGCTATGCACATGACACTGTAACAATGTAAATTATAAAATATCTCAACAATGCAATAATTTGATTTTCTTAAAAAATTGTTTGTCTTTTAAAATTGTTGCAAGTAGGTTTGTGAAGTTAATAATTATGCAACTTTAGTTTATGTCGAAATAAGATTTGGATTTTATAAAAAAATTGATTGATTTTATAAATAATATTGGTTTTATATTGAAAATCTATAAAATTTAAATAGCATATACATGTTTTATTTATTAATAAATGATTTGTTACAATAATTTTGATATAATAATATTTGATTTGATTTTTAATCATAAATTTGAGTTTCAGAAAATTTAAATAGCATACAATCTGTCTCTCTCTCTCTCTGTCTATTGTAATCTTCTTTGATAGTTTGTAATAGCTTGAGTTCATCAATAATAGTTCTGTTTTGATAAAGAAGGCGTCTCACTCTGGAAGTAAGAATTTTACCCTGTCCATTTAATCATTTCTTGTTATTACTAATCTTTCTATTTAGTATCAGAGCCATGATTGGCTAAACATTTTCTTCTTCAAGATGGAGATCCATTAACCGTAAAGTAAGATGTTGTTTTAAGCCAAGCAATCAGGTATAATTCTATGATGACAGACTAAGTCACTTACTTAGAAAATATCTTTCTGAATAATTAATTATGGAACGACATCAAAGTCGCGTAGGGGATCCCATATTATGCCAGAGATTGGCGTCTTGGTGGCTCGTAAATCGTTGACAGTCGTGTAATTAAAAATTCAGTCAGATATCTTCAAAGTAGAAATCAGAGAAGAATATACAGTATTGCATGTAATAGAAGAACATCTTATTTTACTAAGTTAATGTCATTGAAATCTTGAATTAGATCATTATGTCTACCTCTTCGACAACTATTTCTGCTAAGATTGCTCGTAATAAGAGCAAACATGTGAAAAACTCTAATTTGGTAGAGTATCCCTCAGATGAGGAGCAGCTGAACAAATGGACAATTTCAAGCGTTCCAGCTAAAGAAATATAAAATATTGGGACGTTTGATCTCTCGTCTAGACTTTCCATCAAAAGCATGGAAAAAACTCTTTTTGTGGATAGCACAGAACAAACCATTCAACTCCTTTCAGAAAAGGATGTTTATAGGTTTGAGAAAAATTATAAGTACCTTCATATAGGTCTTATTCAAGTGGCTTTTAAGCCTCTTACCCTCCAAGGCCTTAATGCCTCTATTTTAACATCACTTAGAGATGCTAGATGTCTTGACTGGATCCCTTCCCTAATGGGAATCATGCAAACAAGTCTTTGCCATGGACCAGTCTACTTCGATATTTACCCTAATTTAACCTTATCTTTAACCGATCCAAATATCCTTGAGACAGTTACCTTAAACCTTAAAACACATGGTTATAATTTCATGAAGGGATCGGAGACTGTATCGATAATCTACAGAATTCATTACAAGGTCTTAACTACTATGGCACCAAAGGTTAAGGCAAAAACTGAAAGTGGTAAAACCATTGTAATTGAGACTAATTTATTGTCTTCTGGTATTGCTACTAACAGGATTATAAAATGGGAAGAAATTGACTTTCCTGAATCTTGGGTTATAACCTCAGCAGTGCCACCTGCACCTATTATTGATACATACATCGATCAGATAATACAAACTGACGATGGAAATATTGAGATGAAATTTGGCTCAAACAATATAGCCAGAATATCAGGGAAGCCTTATATGGATAGTAGTACCACTTCTTCCGTTTTAAGAAGGTCTTTTTCAAGATCAAGTTCCTCTTATAGAGAGGTTAGAGGGATAAATATTTCACAAGAAAATATATCACATCCTATATATGAGAAGGAACATAAAACTTCTCCCACCTCATCAGAGATGAGTTTCTATATATAAGTTTTTATGGATTTGACACCTGATAGTTCTTTAAGGAAATTCCTTAATAAAGAATTTATGAAGAAAAAGCATGTAGCTTTTAGAGAATGGTTTGCAAAAAAATTCTCAAATGACCAAATGTATTATTACAAAGATCAATATTATAAACATCTTGAAGAAAACCAATGTCTAAGATATTTTGTAGACTGGTTTCTTGATTATTTTCTTACAGAACAAGAGAGTAAGATTAATGTTCTAGAAGAACATTATAAACAATGGTCCACCATAAGTGGAAAAACCGTGAGGTCTATATACCCACCTACTGAACCACTAAGATTATCTGGAGTTTCTACCTCAAATTTAGAGGCAACGGCTTTTATAAAGCCACTAGTAGATGATAAAAATGGAAAATATGCTAAAAGAAATACAAAAAGTCTTTAAACAAAACAATTTTACTAACATCCATATACAAGTTATTGGTCAACAATTGACTAGAGTAGAATCTACTCTTGAAAGCTTGGTTAATAAACTACAAGCTCTTGCTATAATAGAAGCTCCTACCATAAAAATAACGAATGAAAAAAGTTATATACCAATCAAACCATCTTTAGATATTTCGAGATATAAATTATCTAAAGACAAAAATATATCTTCAGATATTATAAATGCTCTGGAGAAAAAGTTCAATAGTGCTAAACTAAATATTCTTGAAAGAGAACCTTCTGAAATATCAGAAGAAAACTCTGATATAAATGAGATATCAGATGATGAGATTAATATGTCTGAAAATGATGCATTTAGCAAAGATGAGATAAATGCTATAAAATATTCAAAGAGAATTTTGGATAAACATTATTATAAAAGACCAACTCCGTTAGATGTCCTATATGAAGAAAATGAAGCTGTAATAACAAATTCATTTTCAGGACGAGCCATATATGAATGGAACATTGATGGATTAACAGATAAGCAAATCCATGATACCTTACATCGTATTATGATGTACGCAACGGTCTCAAAACAACAAGGAAATTCAGATGTTGATGTTGCAAGGTTTATTTCTTGTGGATTCACGGGAACCTTAAAAGGCTGGTAGGATCATTGTTTATCACCTACGCAGAAAATTGAAAATTTTAGCGCAGCAAAGATGGAGAACAATTCTTCTGTGTCTGACGCTGTTTATACTTTATTCCTTACTATACTCAATCATTTTACCGGAGATGTAAGTGATCAAGCTGAGAAAGTAAGAACTTTATTACAAAATCTAAGATATCCTACATTAACATATTTTAGATGGTATAAAGATACTTTTCTCAGCAGAATTATGCAGTTAGAAGATGCGAATAACTCTCATTGGAAAGCTAAATTTATTGATGGTCTACCAAATCTGTTCGCTGAAAGAGTTCGAAAAAATCTTCGAATGCAGTATGATGGGGTTATACCCTATAACACATTTACTTATAGTCGCTTAATAAGCACATGTGTTAAAGAAGGTTTAGCCTTGTGTAATGACATAAAGCTAAGAAACCAATTAAAAAGCCAGAGATTGACTGGTAAACACGAATTGGGAGATTTTGTAGCCAATTCGCTATGGATGATCCGCATAAAGAATGGAAAGATAAAAGAAAAACGAGAGAAGTAGAATCTTGTCATTCTCATTATAAACAGAGGCACAAAAGAAACTATCATCCTCCTAAGGATAAAGGGGGGAGATGAGAAGAAGAAGAAACAACATCACAGATTTAAAAAAAAATCTGCTTCTTCAGCCACTTGTTATAAGTGTGGGAAAGTTGGTCATTTTGCCAACAAATATTACACAAAAAAGAAGATAAATGAAATTGAAGATGAAGAGTTAAAAAAATCATTATATAAAATAATGATTAATTCATCAAAATCCTCTGAATCTGACTCAACAGATTCATCTTCATCAGATGATGAAGAAAAACAATGTACAAAAGAATGCTCCAGTAAGTGTTGTAATATCTGTAGGCTTACCTAGGACGGCAATAAGGTTTCGGGAGGCATCGTCCATGCCGTTTTTAAATTTTTACCGTTCTAAATAACTCTAACCTAGAATCTTTAACTAGAAATTTAAACAATAAGCAATGTTAACATCTTAATATCTAAGTGAATGAGGAATAGAACCTTTGTAGACCAGTCCTTCACTTCAATAGCTCCGTGTAGTAGTCCCTTCGCTGCGATGAAATGATCTTGTAGACTCTTGAATGGCTCCATGAGAAGAAAACAACGATCTTGCTTGAAGTCTTCGAGGTCGAAGATGATCTACGTCGAGGAGACACTAACCCAAGCTATCCTCTTCACTAATGTGGGATTAGTGAAGCTAACACTCTATACTAAAGTGCTAATCTAGTAGAGGATGATGAAGTAAGATTTTTGCGCACTTTGAAATTGATTTTCTCACTTAAGTTTCTCACTTGATCAAGAGCTAGAGAGCTCTTGAGCTTTGAAGAGGAAGATGAAGAGAGATAATGTTGTGTGAGAGAATGGCAACCATGGGTGAGAAAATATCTAATATGTCTCATGTAGAGACTTAACCACGAGTTAAGATAATGGTTGGGTTAACAAATATCTAGTATAAAACAAAACTAGTGGACTAGTCAATGGGTCTCCAAGCTTCTCAAAGCTTCATACCATGTGACCATTATCCAACTAATAATTGATTTAAACTAAATAAATAAACCCTACATTATCTTTATCATGGTGTAAGTCTCATACACTCATGTAGCTTGTATCATCAACCATGACACAAAATAAAACACAATTAATATATATCACATATATATTAAGTGTGCACATGTGAGAAAAATAAATGTTTAAGTGAGCTAATATTAGTTAATGTAAATTAATATATCAAATATATATAATTATACATTAAATCATTAAATCAACACTTGATTTAATAATCCGGTTATATCTCATATGACCGACAAATATTATTTGTATCATTATATCGATTCAACACTTGATTCGATAACCCGGCTATATCGCATATAACCGACCGATACGGTTTCGACTTATCGAATCAACATTTGATTCGATAACCCGGCTATATCACATATAACCAATCGATACTTAATATCGCGAGAATAGAATACGGTATCACATACTCGTATTAATCTCGGTCCCGCACATATCACATATGTGCTCCTACTTCGTTTTGCCTGAGCCATTGAAACCTCTGTGTAGGACTTTAAAGACTTGTCAATACGCCGGCAGTAGGTGATGATCACATCAAGCACCCACAAGCCGTCAGCGGTACTAGCTGGACGTAACGGCTATCCGGATATTGAACGATCAGAAGATCAGCAAGCACGCCCGCTCTAACTCCTGCAAAAGCCTGACAGTAACACTACCGTACAGTCCGGTCTCTTCGTCTGATATGTCGCATATCATCGCATGGGGGTGGTAAAACGTTAGAATCCAATAGCCTGATAAGTCATGCCGATGCAAGGTCCATAACGGTTTGAGAAACTACTGATAACACTTACCAGTAAATCTCAGCAACCCTGGCTAGGGATTTCATGTTATGGCCAATCGAGCATAGTGCAATATCAACTCCCAATACCGGGAGAGACGAATCCCCTCCTATCGCTCATTGCCTCCATGTGACTCGGGACTGTACCCAAAAACCACCGTTTTGCACGATCTCTTGACCGTGGTAAGGTGGAAATCAAAGCACAGTGGGGATCACACGAGACTCTATGACGATCTCGGGTCGGCAGACTAATCTGTACAAGTGTCACCAGAGAACTGCTATCTAACGATAGGTATAATACCATTTAGGAGTTCTCGGCGAGTCTGTTCAGTGTACCCAGTCTCCACTGAGCACCCGTACACCATCTTTGATGTCAAACACCAATGGATGTAGGATCATCCATCGCCCATCATATGGGTCAAGATGCGTATACGCTAGTTTACTCTGGAGCATCGATACCCTGTCTCGATACTCTCTCGACTAGGAACAATTATAGGGTGTACTTGTTAACTATCCTTGGCCCTACTAGTATGATCTCCATCATAGTCCTGGGTGTCAAGTACACATCCTAAAGGGCTTTGTCAACATGTGAGAGCAAGACAGCTTCACGTATACAAGTTAACATGTTAAGACAAAGAGCAACCAGATAGCATACTATCATATCGAGCAAGAAAATCCTCCCTATATATGTCCAAGCATCCACTACAATATACATCCCATGTACAGTAATGGCCTTTAGGTCATACATATAACTAACAATCTCCCACTTGCACTAAGGCCATTTGTCGCAGTATCACATACTTAACAATATCGCTGTGGTTGTAGTATCCCATACTCAACCATCCTAAAATCTCTCAAATTGTATTTGGGAAAACAGGCCTTGGTGAGTGGATCCGCCGTATTAACCTCAAAATCTACTCTCCTTACCTCGATCCGTTGGAGATCAACCATCTCCCTGATCAGGTAATACTAGTCTCAGAATATGTCCGGATCGCTGATGGGACCGGTGTTCCTAGGCGAAAGCCACAACTCCATTGTTGTCACAATAATAGTTATTGGACGCTCAGTGGTAGGCACCTTGCTCATCTTATGAACAAGTAATGTCCAGACAACCTCTTTGGTAGCATCGTTGGTAGCAATGTATTCAGCCTTTATCGTCTAGTATGCCACGGTATCTAGCTTGGAACTCTTCCAATCATACCATCCCTCCACTGAGGGTAAAGACAATGCCTGTGACTGAATTTCAGTCGAACTTATCACTCTGGAAGCTGGAACCAAGAACTTTCTTTCAGTGCTTCTCAAGTACTTAAGAATGTCCTCCACAGCTGTCCAGTTATTCTCCCATGATCCGATTGATTCCTGATCACTACACTTAGTGAGTCATCTACATCTGGTCTGGTACATAACATCTCATACATGATAGAGTCTACTGCCAAAGCATAGGGTATCCCTTGTGTTAATTATATGTATGCCCTAGAGGCCATTACTGTACATGAGATATATATTGTAGTGGATGCTGGGACATATATAGGTAGGACTTTCTTGCTCGACATGATAGTGCGCTATCTGGTTGCTCTTTATCTTAACATGTATACTTGCAGTCTCTCTATTACATATTGATAAAGCCCTTAGGATGTGTGCTCGACTTCTAGGACTATGATGTAGATCATACTAGTGGGCCCTGGGTAGTCCATGAGTACATCCTTCAATGTTCCTAGTCGTGGGAATATCGAGACGGGGCATCGATATTCTAGAGTAGACTAGCGTATATCTTCTCGACCCATGTGATGGGCGATGGATGATCCCATATCCATTGGTGTTTGACATCAGAGATGGTATGCGGGTGCTCAGTGGTGACTGGGTATACTGAACGGACTCGCCGAGAACTCCCAGATGGTACTATACCTCACGTCAGATGGCATTATACCTCACGTCAGATGGCAGTTCTCTGGTGACACTGGTACAGCTTAGTCTGTTGACCCGAGATCGTCATAGAGTCTTGTGTGTCTCCCACTGTGCTTTGATTTCCACCCTACCACGGCTCTACTGAGTCATGCAAACAGGTGGTTTTTGGGTACAGTCCCGATTCACATGGAGGCAATGAGCGATAGGAGGGGATTCGTCTCTCCCGGTATTGGGGGTTGATGTTGCGCTATGCTTGACTGGCCATAACTGGAAATCCCTGGCCAGGGTTGCACTGATTTACTGGTAAGTGTTATCAGTAGTTTCATGCTTGTTATGGACCTTACATCGGCATGACTTATCAAGCTACTGGGGTCTGACGTTTACCACCCCTAGACGAGATATGCGACATATCAGACGAACAGACCGGACTGTGCGGTAAGTGTTACTGGTTGGATTCATAGGAGTGTGAGAGGGCTTTCTCGTTGATCTTCTGATCGCTCAATACCCGGGTGGCCGTTACGTTTAGCAGACCGCTTGTGGCTTGTGGGTGTTTGATATGATCATCACCTACTGCCGGCGTATTGACGAGTCTTTAGAGTCCTACACAGGGGTTTCCTGGCTCAAGCGAAACGAAATAGGAGCGCATATGAGATATGTGCGGGACTGAGAATAATACTAGTATGTGATACTGTATTCTATTCTCGTGATTTGTATCATTGGGTGGTTATATGAGATATAGCCGGGTTACCGAATCAAGTGTTGATTCGATACATTGATATACTAGATATTAGTCGGTTATATGCGATATGACCGGATCATTAAATCAAGTATTGATTTAATGATTTAATGTATAAATATATATTTGATATATTACTTTACATTAACTAGTATTTGTTCACTTAAGATTGATTTTCTCACTTGATATGCACAAGTTGTATATATGATATATTTTTGTGCACTAGTTTGTATCATGATTGATGATACATGCAAACTTGGGTGTGTGTATGACTTACACCATGTTTAGGGTTTTATTTATTTTGACAAAAATTAAAATGGTGGCTTTCTTTGTTTTAGGCTTGAAGCTTCATGAAGCTTCTTAGCATCTTTGAAAAAGTCTAACCATTTTGTTTTGTTCTTTGACCTAACCATCAACCTAAACTCTAGTTTAGTCTCTACAATAGTTAACTCACCCATGGTTGCAAGATGATAGACTTCACTTGATTTATTCTTTTTCAATTATTCATTTTATTCATTCTTTTCTTTCTTCTTCTTCTTCTTCAAGAAGAAGAAAGCTTGCTTGAAATTTCTAAGTGAAGATTTAGAGTGAGAAATCAAAATCTAAAGTGAACCCACTTCCTATTTCTTCATCCTATACTACTTGCCATGTTGTATAGGGTGTTCTCTTCACAAAGTTCTTGACCAAGTGAAGGAATAGCTTGAGCTTGAGTCTCCCCGACGTAGATCATCTTCGGCCTCGAAGTCAATGACCTAGCCTGCTCTTTTCTCCGATAAAACCAACGCTAGGGTTCGGGATCCCGATGATCGCAGTGAAGGGACGTCACCACGGAGCTTTAGAAGTGAAGGACCAGATCTACAAAGGCTGTATTCCCATTCACTTAGTAGCAAAGTAGTTTGCTTGCTTGTAGTTTCGCCTTATCTCTAGTTAACGATCTTGCATAGAGTTGTTAGGCACACAAAAATTTAATTTTGGCATGGTTGATGCATTATGGAACCTCTTGAGTGTGCCTAGGAACCCTACAGTGGTATCAGAGCCTAGCTAGAGCTTTAGGCGAAATGTAGACGAAGTTAGAAACCCGATCGAACCCCGAAACCCTAAACTATACCCTTTTCTGTACATTTTCTGAAACCGTGGATTTTTCCAAATTAAAAATATCTAAAAAATTCAGCAGGGTTTTTTAGGTATTACTGTGGATCACGTGCCCCTAAGTCGACCCATGCGCCACGGAACCGCGGCCCCATCCTGGCTTGCGCGGCGGTTCCGCGGCCATAAAGGTGACTCTTGGTACGTGCCTTGCACAGTAATGCCCGTCTGTAATACCTCTGTTTTCTGGGAATTTTTGATTTATGCTCAACAGTTGAGTTTTCTGGGTTGTTTTGGGGACTCGATGTTTCGATCGGATTGTTTAACTTTGTTTATGTTTTTCCGGGTAATTTTAGAACGTGTTAAAATGTTCGACCGAATATAAATAACCCACTTTTTCCCCTGCCGGAAAATTTCCAAGTGTTGGATTTTTCTGTAGTTTAAGAACGTCTAAGTAGTACAAGTAACGCGATGGACCCTCTAGAAGACAACAAACCTTAACTCGATTATGTGACCGTCTTTAACTGCCTTTTGAACCTTAGGGTTTGGGGCAGTACGGCGTGCCACATATGAGGCGTTGGCTTGACCCTTCTACGGCTGGACCGTTGGTACTGTGGCATGAAGTGGATGTTTTTAAACTTATTTCATGTGTTGAGCTTTTCGGGAAAACTTGGGTGTTTGTTTGTTCGATCGGAAAGTTTAACATTGTCTATTTATCTGGAATGTGATACAATATTTGGAATCCATAAATAGTTATGAGATAACTGATTTGAATGTTATAAATCTAGCAGTTTAGTCTCACTTGATCGGTTGCCACGGGATTTTGATGTGATCAAAAGTCCGTCGCAATCACGTTACGTACGCGGATACTCGCCGGGTAAACTTAATAGACAGCTACACCCCATAGCCCCGACCAAGTGACTGTAGGAGAACCCCGTCGCCAAAAAGCATCCGTTTGGGTGCTCGCGGCAGCGGTGTTCCGCCTTAGTGCACTTCGTCGACAGTATCGGGGGTGCGGCCGTCTACTAAAGTTTGCGATGAGCATTCATTCAGGATGTCGGGAATCTTATTGAATTGCCCAACTTGATATTGAAAAGAGTTTTCGATAATGAGACTAAAATGCGGGGTTTATAATTGTTAGGCATGCGATGTCTAAGGAATTCATTTGATTAGGCATGCGATGTGTAAGGAGGTTGCGGAATCCAATTGTTGTAGTTTTACACTTTCTTTTCTGCGACCGAAAGTGTAATATGTGATATCTCCAGTTTCGTTGCTATATGTCAACGACAATTGGGATGGGCATATTTACTTATGTTGATGACATGTGATGTTATGTGTTGCTGGATATGTTATATTGGATCGTCGTGTTTGAATAGCCGGGTTTTTTTTTATGTGAGATGAGTGTTTTTCTTTTTCATTCATATAAAAAACTTGTATGTAATATTCTTTTATTGGGGCACTTCCGTGTTGAGGATGATGTCACCATTGTATATTATTTACTTTTCCGCATTAGGATAGACCCAAGGCGGGGAGCACAAGTAACCGGGTTCTAGGGTCCAGTGGGAGACCATCTCGAGGAGTCGAGTCCGGGTCTCCTAACTCTAGAATTGGTAGGGTTGCTTGCCGCTCTCGTAGGGGTCTAGGGGTGTGGGATTGGCTATTCATCATGACCGTGGAATCCGTGTTTTATACAGGCTCAAAATAAAACACGAACGTCCTAGTATATCCAATATTTCATATGATATTTTCTGCTGCGTTATCTGTGATGTGATCATGTGATTTGTTCAGATAGATATTGTATAGAGTATATATGATATATTATATAGACGTTGCTTATGTTTTACACCCGCGCTAGCCCTGCCCCGCTCTGCCGTTAGTTACCTAACCTAACGGTGCAGACGGGACATCGAGGCGAATGCGGATGGCATAAGTGTACGTTATATTTATCTGTGATGTTTAGGTGGACTTAAATGATGGGACATTCTTTAATGAGATTAATGAAAGAAAATAAACCTAAAAGATGTTGTGGAATCGAATTTCAAAAATAAAATTAGGTAGCTCTAGTTGTTGCTTTGCATAGCGGTGTTCCTTGTAGAACATCCAGCACCTTATTCGACAAGGAAAGAGCCGACGATCCCTTCACCGGGAGTGACCTCTTTAGCAATAACTAGCAGATGCTACAACCCTCGGTTTTTCTTTTGACTGCTTTTCTAGTTCTTGCTTTGCATAGTGGTATTGTGAATATCCTGCACCTCATTCGACGAGGAAAGAGCCAAAATCCCTTCACCGGGAGTGACCTCTTTAGCGAAACTAGCAAAAGCCTCAAAAACACTCCATTTAAAAACCATTTGATTCCGCAACGAGATCAAGTTCAAAGCATTAAAGGTTTTCATAAAAACCATCTGCAACCCTCCATCATTTTAGGAAGTAGAGTACTTAGTATTCGTGCTGTGTTTGTTGACCATAGTCAAGGCACAGTGTACGGTAGCTAAGTGATGTCTTTCTACACCGCATATGATGCGATTAGTTAGGACAGTCGCGTGACTTTGTTGACCTTAGTTAAGGGTCATGTGGGTGGGTCTAATTAATCATGAAATGACGGGTAGAACTTGACTAGTGCTTATGATTTGTTGACTGTTTCCCCCAATTAGAATGAAACTCTGTTCCTAAGACTGAAAAGTAAAGCATCGCTTCATGAAAGAGGCTAAACACCAAAGGCAATTTATCCTTGCAAGAATTACATGCACTTAATAATAGCAAATTAAAATCATACGATGCACAAGCACAACAGAGAACTAAAATAAAAGAAACCCTTAACAGATAATGAAATACTTGATTAAAAAGAAAGATACTTGTTCATTATTATTATTATTACATTTTAAAAAAATCACCAAATATGGGATCAGAAAGACAAGGGTTCGCAAAAATAAGAAGAAGATTCTCCAGTTCCCTTTCTGTCTTCTCCACCACGTTGAAGCGTCGGTCCTCCCGAGAAGTAGACGCCCAATGATCATCGCCACATTCGTCAGAAAAGATGGCGATGACAACCCGGCGAGCCCGTATCTGGCTCAGCAAGTGGAAAGAACAGTCCCTCAGGGCTTTGGTGATCAAGTGCGCTTCAAAGAAGCACTCGATCTTATCCTCGGCGGCGTCGAGCATTGCAGAGGACATCTCTGCTAGAGTAGGAGGAAGATCGGCGAGCACCGAAGCAAGGATCATCCGGAGCCAAATGGAGTGCGGAGGAAGAGGAGACCCCACACGAGTCAAAAGCTCGTACATTGCAGCATCGCACTGCTCGTCCGTAAAAGAAGGGTCCACCAAGCACGCAAAAAAATGGGGAACGATGTCCCTGATCGGCACTTCCTATGGTTGTCGGCGGGCATGAGGGCGGTTGCAAGCCATGATCGAAGAAGTTCTCTGAAGATGAGAGAAGAAAAGGCTCGGCCTTGGGTTATATATAGACCCAAGCACAGAAAATTCTGTGCACAATGGAATTATTTCCAAGACCCGGGAAATCAAAATTTCGGAGAAATACAAGTTTGACTTGAAAAGAGGAGATGAAAAGATATCTCAGGTGAAGCAACGCTTCCGATTCCCCCAATCAGAGCAAAGCTCTACCTTGAAAATCTAAATTTTAATAAATGAAGCAACGCTTCAGATCCCCTGCACTGTGCGCAGGATGCCACGTGTCAGGCGCAGATATGCAGCACGCCCAATCAGAGCAAGGCTCTTTTAAAACAAAAAGTAAAGGATGCAACGTTTCAGGTGCGCAAACACTGCGCTGCGCGACACGTGTCTGCGCAGTTGCGCAAGCACAGTTGCGCAAGCGCTGTGCTGCGCGACACGTGTCTGCGCAGTTGCGCAAGCACAGCTGCGCAAGCGCTGCGCTACGCGACACGTGTCACGCGCTGGGGCGTTTGCGCAAAACAGAATTGCGATTTTAAAGAAATCTTATCTGTTCTTGTTAAAACAAGAAGATTTTCTTCTGTAAAACAGAGGCCTTTGGATCAAATATCCAACGGTGGGGAAAATTCCCCAAATCACTCAGAGAAACATCTCTTTAACAAATTTAACTAATTTATGGGCACTATAAAAAGGACCCCAGACCTCAATTCAAAGGGATGAACATTTTTGAGAAATCAAGAATTTCAAACAGAGAGAACTCTGAAGAAATTTCAAGAAAAAGGTAAAAACCTTCATAAAATAGAAGAAATTTCTTCTAATAAACCATTGATCTAAGAACAAGATCAATGATCTTCACATAATAAACAGTGCTTTGCACTTCTTATGAACCACTGGTTCTTTAAACAAGAAAAACAAGAAATACTTGTTTTCTTTGATTCTCATTAGATTGAAGAAAACAAACAGTGCTTTGCACTTTGTCATGAACCATTGGTTCTAAAAGATTCTCAAATTATAGTGCCTTGCACTTGCAAACTGCGCTGTTGCGCTCCTGGATTAGCGCAAGCCACCAGAGAGCGCCACGTGTCAGCATCTGAACCATCTGCGCTATGCGCTTTTGAAATAGAGCCTTACTCTCTGGAACTGGCGCAACCCACCAGAGCGCGCCACGTGTCAGCAGCGCAGGCGCAGCGCAGCGCACTGCGCTTGCGTGACACGTGTCAACACCATAAGCGCTTGCGCTCTTTGATTGGCGCAAAGCGCCTGACAAATGCAATGCATTTCTTTTATTAAAGGGCCAGGCCCAAGTCAAAAAGACCTAGCAGGCCAAAATAAATTGCAAAGCAATAAAAAGGGCAGAACCCAAGTAAAATTGATGCTCTGCATCATTTATAAATGGGCAGAGCCCAAAACAAATTGATGCTCTACATCCTTTATGGGCAGAGCCCAAATAAAAATAAAAAGAAATGCAATGCAAAAACAAATAAAAATGATGAGTATACTCTCAACTGGACTTAGCCCAATCGTAGCCGTAAGTCCTCAAATTAACTTGACTGAGCACAGTTGCTCTTTTAAATCAATTTACACATGGTTCAAGGGTACATCTCTGAATCCCTTTGACACCTGTCGTTGTAATCCTTCAACGTCGTCAGAGAGGTGACGGGTCCCGACGGCCATATATTCAATGGACCGCAATGTCCCTAAACTACCTATGGACCACTACGTCCCTAAACTGGAACAATAGAGCCCCCAAACGCTCTTTTGTTGGATCTAAACGATCCCGTTTAAGTTGATCTTAGCCTCAAATATGGCTAACGTATCCTTAAACATTCAAACAGACTTTAGTCCCAAATTGGACTATAAGACCCCCAATCAACTTTGGTTTAAGGGTACATCTCCGAACTCCTCTGACAGTTCTCGTTGTAATCCTTCAACGTCGTCAGAGAGGTGACGGGTCCCGACGGCTATATATTCAATGGACCACAATGTCCCTAAACTACCTGTGGACCACTACGTCCCTAAACTGGAACAATAGAGCCCCCAAACGCTCTTTTGTTGGATCTAAACGATCCCGTTTAAGTTGATCTTAGCCTAAAATATGGCTAACGTATCCTTAAGACTTTAGTCCCAAATTGGACTATAAGACCCCCAATCAACTTTGGTTCAAGGGTACATCTCCGAACTCCTTTGACACATGTCGTTGTAATCCTTCAACGTCGTCAGAGAGGTGACGGGTCCCGATGGCCATATATTAAATGGACCACCATGTCCCTAAACTGGAAATGGATTTAGACGATCCCGTTAAGTAGATCTTATTCTGGAAATTAGACTAACGTATCCTTAACAAACGTTTAAGTTGATCTTAGCCTCAAATATGGCTAACGTATCCTTAAACCAAAACCCAAAACCCAAATCTAAGCAAGTACGGATTTGGACTAATCCACGTCCTACGGGCGATGAAATAAATAGTCTCCGTATACAATCTATGGGCAACCACAAACTAAACAAACACCCATGACACGAAGTGAAATTCTGGAGAAGGAGAAAGTTGTTACCGCGATGCGGTAGCATAATTAACTGCAGGGGCTTGCGCCTGCAGGGAAGAGTGTCCCCACAATCAAAAACCCCTCAATCGAGGGGGAATCTGACGAAGTCTGCTACATCGGCCGCATCCGTCTAAACCTCCGATACACGGTGCCATAAATCAACTTGGCATCTTCGGAGAGGTGGACGGGTAAAACCAAATAGCATCTGCCCCGAATCTCAGGCCAGCCGTCTTAATGTCTCAGCCGCCATTCGTAGGGGAACAGATTGTGGCACGCCCGGTGGGACCTTTTCCTCTTTCCACTCCACACTTTGTGTGTCGTCCTCGCGAACCAATCGCGGTTTGTTAACGGTTGCCTTTGGAATTTCAAGTTACTAAGATTTGGTCTTTTGTTTGGCGTAGAACTCAAGCATCAATGTCCTCTAATTGCACCAACTGCTCGAAGTGCTACTGCAACGGACACTCCACCTCACCTGGAGGTGTAGCATATGGGCCCCAAGCGGCCTCCTTCCTCGCTCTGCCGGTAGAACAGGTGACCAAGCCACCATCGGCCTGTTTTTCGGGACCATGATCCCACCTACAAGCTTCTCTATGCCAATACCTGCACCGGAAGTGAACAAGAAGTCGGTCTTCGACCGGCTCACTGCTACGACGACCCCTGTCAACGGGTCGCCCACTGCCAAACCAACAGCCTCAGTTTTCGCCAGGCTGGATCAGAACTCTAAATTGGCTGTCCCAAGGAAGGTAATAACTGCTGCTCCAGAAGTCGTCAAGGCGGCTTCCCCTATCAAAGAGTCAGTCTTTTCAAGACTGACGATTCCTGCTCCTGTCCCTGCTCGAGGATCTGTCTTCGACAGGTTGAATATCATCCCTCAAAAGACAACTTCAGTCTTTAAGAGGTTAACACCAGCAGCGCCTCATTCAGACAGGGGGCAAAAAGAAGCTGTCTCAATCTCCGAGCCAGTCCCAACGGCTGGTCATGCTCGACGTCGCCATTGGCGACGAGTGAGGAAGGCAGGGGGCAACTCCCCCTCAGGGCTAACTCTACCGGCTCCAGTAGTGGAAGTCAACGCTGCTGTTCCAACTGGGAATAGCTTTGAACTGCTGAGGAGGGTATGTAAGAATTCTCCAACCGCTACATTGAAAAGATCTCCTCCACCCGTGGGGAGAGTTCCGGAAACAAAGCAAGAACAACCCCCTCAACGGCTATCCTCAAAAATATACAAGGTTTGGCGAAGGGTTCAAGACTCCGTGATTGACCCAGATCACTCTAGTCAACAAAAGAAGACGAAGGTGCAAAAAGAAAAGGATCGTTCTATTAAACAGCAGAGGACAACAATCGCTAGGGTGCCCACTTCAACGGCCCCTTCAACTTCAACAGCCCACAAAAGAAGAAGGCCGAAGAAAACCCCTGCACCCGCGGCGAATATCAAAGGTGATGAACCCAAACGCCCTAAGACAGGGGGCATTGTAGTTCATACCGTCTATGTGGCGTCTGGTAAGGAGGACAGTCGCATATCTACGGGTCATCGACCGCTTACGCGATCAGTGCCCAAAGCGCAGGAGCAGCAACAGAAGCTCCAAGAGATAATGAACGCTATGGCCGCACTTATTGGGCCGAAAGAAAGCCCTGAAACGTCCTCGGATGAACGCCAGGAGCAAGAAACTGACGCCGAATTCCTTCGACGAATACTGGAGAGGAAGGATAAAGAGGCTGCTGAGCAAGCAGCCAACATACAGCGTATGGGCCTCCTGTTCCAAGACATGGTAGGGATGACGATACAATAAGATCCTCCGGCTGAAGATCCCCCGATCGTCCTTGGTGACGATAGGGGAGAAACGTCGAATCCTCCGCCAGCCTTGTCAACAGCTAAGGAGGAGACAATCTCCAAAGCTGCCTTAGACGAGTACATAGCCCAACAAATACGGGTTCATCATACGAATGAAGCAGCTGGCCAGGTCGTAAAAACGGGGCGGCCATATCCAAGTTGGTACGACCAAATCAAGTACCCGCCCGGTTACACAATTCCCAAGTTCCACGTCTACAAGGGGACGGGCAATCCTCACCAGCATGTTGCCCAGTTCAGGGCACTCTGCGGTAACACCGGCGGTGATGATAAGCTGTTGCTTCACCAGTTTGTTGGAAGTTTATCAGATACGACGTTCGAGTGGTACTCTGAGCTCCCGAACGACACTATCAAAACCTTCGCGGAGATGGAGCTGTTATTTACTCAGCGTTTTGCAAACGCCAGTGAACGTACCCCAATGACGGCACTGATTAACGCCAAAGTAAAGCCAGGCGAGACATGGGTCCAATATGCTATACGGTGGCGAAACTTTTGGTCGATGTGCGAGCAGCGCATTAAAGAAGCTCCCGCGGTGGGTATGTTTGTGGGAACCCTTGATCCGCAAGCAACCATCTCGCAATTTATGATGTTTTTCAAGCCGACTACCTTCAAGGCCTTGATTGACAAGCTAGCGCAAATGGACCAGATGGGCCATAAACCCCCTCTTCCAAAGCCGGACTTCCGAAATGACAAAGGGAAGGGAAAAGTGATCGTTGTCGCTAATGCTCAACAACAACCGAGCGACTCGAAGCCGGTTGTTCGTCAAAATAATATGCGTCCGTACATAGCCCTTGAGGAGAGGCTAGGACGTTCTTACTCTTTTCCCTGCGATAAAACGAGAAGGTTATTCGAGCTGGCGTTGCGTAACCGACTTATAAATCTGCCGGATCCGAAACGTCCGTTGCAACCAAGTGATGTCAATGAGCCCAACTACTGTCCTTATCATCGAGTACCGGGCCATCCGATCGAAAATTGCTACGTTTTCAAAAATTGGCTTGAAAACCAGTACCGACAGGGCAAATTCGCGTTATTTGACAAATGGAAAGTGAATCCCCCGCAGCCCCACACATCTAAGGGGACGAATACGCCAGGGGCAACATGCTCCGTCATTGAAGAAGCTCCTTGGGAGGTTGTATTATCAGCCAAGAAAAGTGAATGCTAAACGATCTTCAGACATGTCCAGCGATTAGGTGGAAGAACCCATTGGAACCGCAGATCATTGAGGGGATGTTGAAGCCACGTCCAACTCCAAAGACCGCTGGTGATGACTCAAGCACTCGCAACCAGCCGTCAAAATCTTCGAAAAAGAAGAAGAAGAAATCTAAGAAGCCCGTGAAGCCTGGCAGCAAGCGCACGGACTTACAAAAACAAATTGACGCGCTGGAGAAATACAACCAGAAGGCACGGACTCCCATTACATTCCAAGAGTTCCTCAATCATGTCTTTCAAGAGGAAGATGAGAGAGAAAGTTCATCTGATGAATCTGAAGAATATGTGGCGAGCTGTCATGTGATTTCCCATTCGTTCATGGATGATGAAGAGACTCCTTGTACTGGAACACTGGGGGCAGACCCTGAACCAAAAATTCTAGGGCCATCAGATGAAGTAATTGGCGCATTCCTTAATGAAGCTCGGTTGAAAAGTAAAGCTGATCGAGAACGCGAGGCGATAATATTTGAAAGGGCCAAGCGCCAGCGACTTGATGAAAGAGCTGAGACGATCCCGCTGGAGCAAAATACCTACACTACCGACAAAAGCCAATTTAAGATGAGGAAAAGGTTTGCTAAGGCCATATCAATGGGCATGAAGCTACCATCCTCCGAAGGAAACGTCGCCGGTGAAGTGGAAATGCACCCCTCCTATTGCTTATATCATCAGAAGGTTTCGCACCCCACTCAAGAGTGTAAAGCTTTCGATAGATGGTGGCAAGGATATGTTGCTCATCGACAACGCTTTAAGCGGGAGAAGCGCAAAACTCATTGGGAGCGAAGAAATACGACCGAAGGGCTTAAAAGAACTACTGGCGATTGTTGCATGGTTAACACCGGCGGGTCACAAGTGCCTATATTCGGGAGCGATTCTGATGAAGAGCTGGAACTTGCCCCTCTCTTTAAAGAGTCCACTTCGGGAAAAGAAGAAGAGCCGAAGGTTTGCGAAAATATTCGGCTGCGGAATTGGACGCTGCCCGAAAAGAATCTCGGGCCCTTAAACAGAAAATATAAAGGGAAAGAAAAGGTCTCTGAAGATATCGTCTTAGATGACCAAGTTCTGGGGGAGCTAAGCGCCAAGGACCCGCCGAAGAAGAATAAGGTGGATTACAACGTCTTAGCGCATCTGAGGAAGCTACCGTCGCAGCTCAGCATTCTTGACGCCCTTTTGCTATCAAAGGAGGCGAGAGATTCATTAATCAAGGCACTACAAGATCCGGAACAATTCCAAGCTTTCTTGGCCGATGAAAAGATGAAGGATGAACTGGAGGAAGTGCACACGGCCGATGTCGCTTTTGGTGATGAAGACCTTCTCCTCAGGAAGTGCGAACACAATCGCCCCCTTTATGTCTCAGGATACTGTCACGATATAAAGATAGGCAAAATCCTGATCGACAATGGATCCTCCGTTAACCTCCTCAATGTGCGGGTGTTAAAAGAAATCTGCATGAGCGTCCAGCACCTTACTCGGGATAAGATTACCATCTCCGGGTTCGACTCCCAATCATCAAGAACTCTTGGGTCTGTGATACCGATGCTACGCTTTGGGCTACTCGTCACGGACATTAAATTCCACGTCATAGACGCCAAGACATGCTACAATGCTCTGCTCGGCCGACCATGGTTACACGAGTACAACGTCATCCCTTCTACACAACATCAGTGTATGAAATACGCTAAGGATGGTCTCGAGTATACCGTGGCGGGAGAACTGAATCCGTTTTCCGTGAACGAAGTCCGCAAATATGAAGATGCCAAGTACTTCTTACCGGATTTCGAAGACACGGAAAGGTGTCACAAGCCGGAAAACAAAGCTAACGCCACCATCCCTGTCTTCGGCAGTGATACCGAAGAGGAAGAGGAGATAGTTTATTCGGGTCCGCCCCAATACAACAAACCGGGACCATCTGCTCCTACGTTGATCTTTGGTAGTGGCTCGGAAGATGAGGTCCATGCTATATTCTCTACTCGACCTTCAATACAAACGTCCGCTGACGAAGAACAAAGTCTACAAGTCGCGTGCCGCTTAAACACCGTAAAGAACTGGATGCACTTAATATTTACAATGTAGAAGAGCTGCAAACGTTCTATATCCCTCCCAGGAGAGAAAGCGAAAAAGCAATTCTATTCTACCGCTCTGAAGAAACCAAAGTGGAGAAAGAAATCTGGCATGGCGCAGATCCTACGCTTGATAAGCTTCAGCCCATTCGTCTCCCCAGATATTATACAAAAGGCTTGAAAAAGTTGCTGAAACGCCAGGGGATATCCTTCAAGCAGACCGTTCGAAAAGCCAAGTTCTATGACAAAGTCTGGAACGTTCCTGGGACTCAACGCAAACTGCCTAATGGGAGAATGGAGATAAAAGGACTTGGGTACATCCGGTCAAAGAAACGAGAGCTACTAAACAGCTGCTATGTCATGTATGACTTCCATGAAGAAGCGGATGCTCAATGGGAGGACGCTAATCCTGAGCCAGTGAAAGTTCCAGATGCAAAAGAGCCCAGTCCGTCGTTCGAAGAACAAATGGACAAGCTTATAAGGGAAGCGGGTCAAAAAGTCCGGGATGATCATAACCGTGAAATGGTCATCTACGAGAAAGCCAAAACGCAACGCCTTCTCCAACAGGCCGTGAAAGATGAAAATGCCGCTCCTTGTCAACCTGTTATAAAGAAGGCTCGATGCAGGGGCAGAAACAAGTCGAAACGCGAAAAAGGCGCTCAACAGCAACGAAGCGGGGCTAAAAGTCCACGTGAACGAAAATCGAGCGGTTCTGATCTATCCCTTATAAGAAAAATGGGTCATGTATACTCTTTTCCTCGGGACAAGACAAAGAAAATACTCGACCTCGCTTTAAAACATCAGATGCTTACACTGCCGGAGTCTAAACACCCCGAACAAGCAGGCGAAGTCTCACACTCGGACTATTGCCCTTATCACCGAGTGGTAGGGCATCCTCTCGAAGACTGCTTCACCTTCAAGAATTGGGTCGAAGATCAGTATCAACTTGGCAAGTTCGCTCTGTCCGACAACTGGAGGGTAGCGCCGCCACAGAAGCACGAACCCAAGGCCACGGAAGAAGAACCGGTTCCACATTGGGATTGGAAGCGAATTCGTACTTGTCACGTGATAACGATATCAAAAGAAGAGCCCGAGAACATGGATGACCTTCCCTGGTGCTTCGAAAACAACAACGATGAGGTAATCTCAGAATTCCCACCAGCGCCAAAAGAGCTGGAAGATGGAATCCATACCACCGCAGATAACCTTAAGAAAATTGAGTTGGGAACGGCGAACGATCCGCGATCGACATTTGTTAGTGAGCTATTGTCTGAAGAGAAGGTGGCTTCATTAAGAGACCTGCTTATGCAGCACAAAGACTGCTTCGCGTGGAACTATTCCGAAATGCCGGGACTAGATCCAGAAATTGCTGTGCACAGATTGGCGATATCTCCGGACGTCAAGCCAGTCAAACAGGCGTCGAGAAGAATGCGGCTCGAGCTTGAGATGAGTATCAATGCCGATGTCAAGAAGCTGATCGACTCTGGCTTCATCCAGGAAGTTCAATACCCTGAATGGATCGCCAACATTGTCCCGGTGATGAAGAAAAATGGGACAGTGCGCATATGCGTGGACTTCCGGGATCTCAATAAAGCCTGCCCGAAGGACGATTTTCCTGTGCCAGTCACCGAACTGATGATAGACAACACATCCACTCATGAGGTTTTCTCCTTTATGGATGGCTCGTCAGGGTATAATCAGATAAAGATGCATCCTGAAGACCAGAAGCACACTGCCTTTAGGGCTCCTTTGGGTATATTCTGCTACAAGGTGATATCCTTTGGTTTAAAGAACGCCGGTGCCACCTATCAGAGGGCCATGACAAAGATCTTCGATGACCTTATACATGAAATCGTCGAATGTTATATCGACGACCTCATGGTGAAAAGCAAATCGTACGAGGAACATCTCGAGTATCTGAAGACCGTATTTCAACGCCTTCGACAATACAACTTGAAGATGAACCCTTTCAAGTGTGCATTCGGAGTTTCCTCAGGCAAATTCCTGGGATTCATTATTCGGCACCGGGGGATTGAGATAGATCCGTCAAAGATCAAGGCGATCATGGAAATACCACCGCCAAGGACTCTCAAACAATTGCGGTCTCTCCAAGGGAAGCTCGCATACATACGGCGATTTATAGCCAACCTTTTGGGCAAGTGCCGTCCTTACAGTCACCTGATGAAGAAGGGAACCCCGTTCGTCTGGGACCAAAAATGCTAAAGCGCGCTAGACGAGATCAAGCAATACCTGCAGAACCCGCTGGTGTTGGCTACTCCGGTCAAAGGAAAGCCTCTCATTCTTTATACAACCGCCCTCGAAGGTTCTTTAGGCGCATTATGGGCACAAGAGAACGATCAAGGGATGGAAAGAGCACTTTACTACTTAAGTCGAGTTCTGCTGGGGCAGAAAGCAACTACTCCCCCATTGAAAAACACTGCCTGGCGTTGATCTTCGCGATAACAAAGCTCAGGCACTATGCGTTGGCGCACGAGGTCCGTCTCATTTCAAAGGTGGTCCCCCTTAAATATTTGATGTCAAAGGCCATATTGACGGGACGACTCGCTAAATGGGCCCTGCTCTTGATGGAGTTCTCGATAACGTATCAACCTCTCAAGGCAGTGAAAGGCCAGGCCATCGTCGACTTCCTCGCTGAGCATCCGATACCCGCCGATTCTCCTTTAAATTGCGATCTTCCAGACGAACATGCGTTTGATGCGATCGACGGCGGTGATACCCGATGGGAGCTTTATTTCGATGGGGCATCTTTCCTGAAGAAGCGCAGACAAAACGCCCCTATAATCAAATCAGGGGTAGGCCTCATCTTCGTGACTCAACAAGGAGGGATAATGCGCTTCGCTTTCTCCTTCACAGAGCCGAGGACGAACAATGAAGCCGAATATGAAGCTTTGATAGCAGGCCTAGAGATCGCCATCGACATGGGAATTGAAAACCTTCTCATATACGGAGACTCCCAGCTGGTCGTTAGTCAAGTAAACGGTGACTACCAAACGTGCAAACCAGAGTTGGTGAAGTACGGCGAAAAGGTGCAGCAACTGTTAACCCAAATTCCCTCCTATACTTTCGAGAACATACCGCGCACGGAAAACAGCAAAGCGGACGCGTTGGCCAAGCTCGCTAAGGAACTGGTGTTTACCCCAATTAGAGCAAAGCTCTGGTAGGAAAAGAAGCAATGCTTCTGTTTTTCTCCAATCAGAGCAAACCTCTGTCTTGAAAATTAAAGTGAAAATTAAAATTAAAATAAATGAAGTAACGCTTCAGATCCCTTGCGCTGCACGCAGAGCGCCACGTGTCAAAATCAGACACAGTAGCGTAAGGAGCGCAACGCCCAAGGTAACGTACTCCATCAGAGCAAATTTTAAAAAAAAAAAAAAAAAAATTTGCGCAGTGCGCCAGTGCGCCACTGCACAGTACGCGCTGCGCGCTGCGCAATGCGCCGCTGCGCAACTGCGCAGTGCGCTGCGCTGCGCAGTGCGGGAAAAAAATAAAATAAAATAAAATAAAATAAAAAAAAATAAAAAAAATTTAGTTGCGTGACACGTGTCTGCGCAGTTGCGCAAGCGCTGCGTTGCGTGACACGTGTCACGCGCTGGGGAGTTGCGCAAAAAACAGAATGAAGATTTAAGGAAATCTTTTCTGTTTTTGTTAAAACAAGAAGATTTCTTCTGTAAAACAGGGACGTTTGGATCAAAGATCTAACGGTGGGGAAAATTCTCCAAATCACTCAGAAAAAGATCTCTTTAACAAATTTAACTAATTTATGAGCACTATAAAAAGGACCCCAGACCTCATTTCAAAATAATCAACATCTTGCTAAAAAAAAAATGAGAAGAGAACTCTTGAGAACTCTTGAAGAATAAAAAAAAAGGTAAAAACCTTTAAAAGAAGAGAAAATTCTCTTATGAACAGATCATTGATCTAAGAACAAGATCATGGATCTTCAACAATAAATAAATAAATAAATAAATAAATAAAATAGTGCCTTGCACTTGTTTTATGAACCATCGGTTCTTGAACCTAAAAGGTTCTTAAATTAACAGTGCTTTGCACTTTTATGAACCTTTGGTTCTCTGAGAGAAGAAAAACAAGAAAAAAACTTGTTTTTTCTTAGATCTAAATCAAATAGTGCTTTGCACTTGTTTTATGAACCATCGGTTCTTGAACCTAAAAGATTCTTAAATTGATAGTGCTTTGCACTTTCATGAACCATCGGTTCTTGAATCTAAAAGGTTCTTAAATTAATAGTGCTTTGCACTTTTATGAACCTTTGGTTCTCTGAGATAAGAAAAACAAGAAAAAACTTGTTTTTTCTTAGATCTAAATCAAATAGTGCTTTGCACTTCTTTTATGAACCATCGGTTCTTGAATCTAAAAGATTCTCAAATTAACAGTGCTTTGCACAAATGCAATGCATTACTTAAAGGGCCAGGCTCAAATCAAAATGACCTGACATGTCAAAATAAATTGCAAGGAAATAAATGGGTAGAGCCCAAATAAATTGATGCTTTGCATCCTTTATACAAGGGCAGAGCCCAAATAAAATTGATGCCTTGCATCATTCTTAAAAAAAAACAGAGCCCAAAACAAATTGATACTCTGCATCCTTTCTGGGCAAAGCCTAAATAAAAATAAGAAGAAATGCAATGCAAAAGCAAATAAAATGTTGAACATTTTCAATTGGACTTAGCCCAATTTTGGCCGTAAGTCCTTAAATTAAATTGACTGAGCACGACTGCTCTTTTAAATTAATTTATATCCGGTTCGAGGGTACATCTCCGAGCTCCTCTGACACTTATCGTTGTAATCCTTCAACGACGTCAGAGAGGTGACGGGTCCCGACGACCACATACGTCAATATGGACTGCGGGGTCCTTAAACTCGTGGACCGAAACGTTCTTAAACTAATATTGCACCGAAACATCCTTAAACTAATATCGGGCTGAAACGTCCTTAAACTAACGGTGGACCACTATGTCTTTAAACTGGCAATGGACCACTATGTCCCTAAACTGGAACAATAGAGCCCAAACGCTCTTTTGTCGGATCTAAACGATCCCGTTAAGTCGATCTTAGTCCCAAACTGGACTAACGTATCCTTAACAACCGTTTAAGTTGATCTTAGCCTCAAATATGGCTAACGCATCCTTAAACCTTCAAACAGACTTTAGTCCCAAATTAGACTATAAATTCCCCCAATCAACTTTGGCTCAAGGGTACATCTCTGAACTCCTCTGACATTTGTCGTTGTAATCCTTCAACGTCGTCAGAGAGGTGATGGGTCCCGACGACCATAAATGCAATGGACCACTATGTCCCTAAACTGGAACAATAGAGCCCAAATGCTCTTTTCTCGGATCTAAACGATCCCGTTAAGCTGATCTTAGTCTCAAACAGGACTAACGTATCCTTAACGAATGTTTAAGTTGATCTTAGCCTAAATATGGCTAACGTGTCCTTAAACTAAAAGCACCAAACCCAAATCTAAGTAAATACGGATTTGGACTAATCCACGTCCTACGGGCGACGGCATTACTCAGTCTCCGTATACAATCCATGGGCAACCACAAACAAAACAAACACACATGACACGAAGTGAAATTCTGGAGAAGGAGAAAGTGGTTACCGCGATGCGGTAGTGTAATTAACTGCAGGGGCTTGCGCCTGCAGGGAAGAGCGTCCCCACAATCAAAAACCCCTTAATCGAGGGGGAATCTGACGAAGTCTGCTACATCGGCCGCATCCGTCTAAACCTTCGATACATGGTGCCATAAATCAACTTGGCATCTTCGGAGAGGTAGACAGATAAAACCAAATAGCATCTGCCCCGAATCTCAGGCACAGACGCCCTAACGTCTCGGCCGCCTTTCGGAGGGGAACAACTGGCTGATGAGAACCTCGATGACGTAAAAATCGTGGTACAAAGCCGTCGGGTGCTTGCCCCAGCAGAAATATCTCCAGAATCACCCGAAGAAAAGGGAGCGACTGAGCAGACGACTCTGCAAATAAAAGACCGGGAAAAGGCCGAGGATCGGAGGGAAGTCTTCATAGACTACTTTAAGTCCCATCGAATGCCCGAAGATGCGTCCTCGAGACATCAGCTTATGAAACGAGCTCTGTCTTTCGCCTTTGTCAATGATACTCTGTACAAGAGGTCATTTGATTCCCTGTGGTTGAGATGTCTGGGACCTGACGAAGCCAAAAGAGTCGTCCAGGAAGTTCATGACGGAATCTGCGGTTCTCACCAAGCAGGCCCAAAGATGAAGTTGAAGATCAAACGGATGGGCTACTACTGGCCCACGATGATTCAAGACTGCATTGAGTATGCGAAGCAGTGCCACTCATGTCAAATTCACGAGGATTTCATCCATCAGCATCCAAATCCGCTACACCCGACGGTGGCTAGATGGCCGTTCGAAATGTGGGGAACTGACATAGTCGGCCCTATCGAACCAGCTTCGTCCAGGGGACATCGTTTCATCCTGGCGACGACCGACTACTTCTCCAAATGGGCAGAAGCAGTACCATTGAGGGAAGTGAAGACGGAGAATATCCTCCATTTCTTCAAAACGCACGTCCTATATCGGTTTGGAACTCCATGACGGATCATCTCCGATAACGGGCCAGCTTACAGAAGCCACAAGATCAGTCGCTTCGCGCAGCAACACAATATAGACTGGAGATATTCCTCGGTTTATAATCCACGAGCTAATGGTCTAGCTGAAGCCTTCAACAAAACCTTGACAAAGATCATGAAGAAGACGGTGTCCCGAAATAAGAAGGACTGGCATGAGAAGCTGCAAGAAGCTCTTTGGGCGTATCGAACTACGTTCAAGACAGCCACAAACACAACGCCATATCCACTGGTATTCGGTACAGAAGCAGTACTCCCCCTCGAGATAGAGTTACCCTCTCTACGAGTGGCAGTCCACTACGAGCTAACAGATGAAGAAAATGCCCACCTTCGCCTTGAGGAGCTCGATGCCCTCGATGAGACCCGGCTCATAGCGCAGCAAAATCTGGAGGCCTATAAAGCAAAGATGACGCGCTCATATGAAAGATTGACCCGACCGAGGACATTCCGCCAAGGCGAACTTGTGCTAGTGGTCAAAAGGCCTATGATTCCAAATCGCGCCAAACGGGGAAAATTCGAGCCAAACTATGAAGGCCCGTACATCATAGATAAGGTCTACCAGGGTGGGGCCTATCTACTCATGAACATGCACGGTGAAAGGCCTTTCAGGCCAATAAACGGTCGCTTCCTAAAGAAATACTATGCTTAATGAGCCACAACCTAGGTCAATGGTAGATGACGACGACTATGTCCGCTCGCTATCTTCCTAAGCTCAAGCTTTATAAGCAGTAGCCGGCCTTCTCAATAGCGGACCGAAACGTCTTTAAACTAATACCGCAACATCCGTAGGCTGACAAAAAAATATATATATAAAAAAATAAAAATAAAAACGGTATGTCCATAAGCAAAATGGACACGGATGAAAACCCGAAAGGGCTCCGTGAGTAAAAACAGTAGGACTACCAGCGAGTGTTCGTGAAAACCCGAAAGAGCGCGACCTCGTAAAAAAAACGTCCATAAGCAAAAAGGGCACGGATGAAAACCCGAAAGGGCTCCGTGAGTAAAAACAGCAGAACTGCCGGCGAGTGTTCGCGAAAACCCGAAAGGGCGCGACCTCGTAAAAAAAAAAGAGAAGAAAAGAAAAACATATAAAAATAAAAAGAATAAAAAAAGGGGTATGTCCATAAGAAAAAAGGGCACGGATGAAAACCCGAAAAGGCTCCATGAGTAAAAACAGCAGGACTACCGACGAGTGTTTGTGAAAACCCGAAAGGGCGCAACCTCGTTAAAGGACATTTACAGGGTCCTCTCGACCTTGTAAGGAGAAACCACCCGCGTGAGATCCTTACGACTCATAAGGGAGCAACACACTTAGGGATCCCCACGATTCCTAAAGAGAAAATACACTTGCGAGATCCTCACGATCCGTAAGGAGAACTCTCTTATGGGACCCTCACGGCTCATAAGATTTGAAAGTCTTAAGTTACAGAGACCCAAACCTGTACTTAAGTAACCCCCACAAATTTCGATACTGCCCTACAAGTGGTTCAATTCTGACCCTTGTATACAATTCATGGGCGCGAATAAACATTTCCCTAACCAAGTTTCATCCGTGATTGGGGATATGTGCGCATGATGAGCAACCCTTATAAGTCCTCTCGACTTATAAGGAGAAAACCCTCTCGTAGGATCCTTACGACTTACAGAGAAACAAACACTTAGGAATCCTCACGATTCCTAAAGAGAAAATACACCTATAAGATCCTCACGACTTGTAAGGAGAAACACCTTTGTGAGACCCTTACGGCTCATGAAGTTAAAAGCTTTAGTCGACAGGACCTTAACCCTGTTCGCTAAGCCACCTTTGATCAACATCGACGGAGGCAAATGATGATTCGCTCCTGGCAATATCCCAGTTATAGTGGTGCTGATGCCGAAATCGGTGTCTAAATTCAGGTTTACGGTGAAAAGCCGATAGGCTGCACATGCATACGAAATGGCCGAAATTATGGGGCAACTTGCAATAAAAAGCAGCAAGTAAAAAAAAACAAAAAAAAAAACAAAAAAAACGTATGCACACGAAATAGCCGAAATGATTGGGCAACGCGCAATAAAAAGCAGCGAGTAAAAATAAAATAAATAGCCGAAATGATGGGGCACCGTGAAAAATGGCCGAAATGATTGGGCAATCGCGACTTTGGCGATATAAAAGCTGAAATGATAGAGCATCGCGGAAATAAAATAATAATAATAAAAAATGAGTGAAACTTTTGCCTTACAGGTGAGATCACATCGATCCTGTATATAATCCAGGGGCACAAATAAAGAGGGAACCATACCTTCCCAACAGGCTCCATCAGAAAGCGAAGCCAAATCTCGACGGTTCATAGAAAACCTAGAGACAACCTCGACATTTGTCGCAATATTGCAGACATAATATCAACAAACGAAGCAAAGGAAGGTCTCTAGCTTCAGGGTCTCGACGTCAATATCGACAACTTAGAGATCACCAACGGCATTTCTTCTCACTCCAACCAGATGCAGACGTGACTTCAACAACCGACCCCAGAGTCGCAACGAAACGGAACCATGGCAAAGTCCCTAGTTTTAAATCTCAATGGCCACATCTACAGCCTGGAGACCAACAACGGTGTGCCTCCTCATTCCAACAGGACACAGATGTTACACCATCAAGCAGAGCAATGGCAAAATCCCAGCTCCATCTCAGCATTCGTCTCGTTACAGCAGACGAGATGTCAACGACGGCGTTCCTCCGCAGTCCAGCAGGATGCAGATGCAACGTCAACGAAAGACCCCATGGTCGAAACAAAGCAGAGTGACGGCAAAATCCCAGCTCCACTTCAGCATTCGTCTCGATACAGCAGACGCAATGTCAACAATGACGTTCCTTCGTGGTTCATCAGGATGCAAATGCAATGTCAACAAAAGACCTCATGGTCGAAAAAAAGCGGAGCGACGGCAAAATCCCAGCTCCACCTCAGCATTCGTCTCGATACAGCAGACGAAATGTCAACAACCGCATTCCTTCGCAGTCCAGTATGATGCAGGTACAACGTCAACAGAAGACCTCATGGTCGAAACAAAGCGGAGCGACGGCAAAATCCCAGCTCCACCTCAGCATTCGTCTCGATACAGCAGACGAGATGTCAACAATGGTGTTCCTTCGCAAGTCCAACAGGATGCAGAAGCAACATTAACAAAAGACCTCATAATCAAACAAGCGGAGTAACGGCAAAATCCAGCTCCACCACGACGTTCGTCTCGATACAGCAGACGAGATGTCACCTCAACGTTCGTCTCGACATAGTAGACGCAACATCATCAAACAAATGGAGCCACGGCAAAATCCCTAGTTCCAAACCTCGATGGTTCACCAGCAACCTAGAGACAACTACGACGTTCGTCTCGATACAACGGTCGAGATGTCACCCCAGCGTTCTTCCTCCAGCAGGGTTCAGACGCGACAATCAAACAAGCGGAGTAACGGAAAAATCCCAGCTCCACCGCGACGTCCGTCTCGATACAGCAGACGAGATGTCACCCCAACGTTCGTCTTGACACAGCAGACGCAACATCATCAAACAAATGGAGCCACGGCAAAATCCCTAGTTCCAAACCTCGACGGTTCACCAACTACCTAGAGACAACTACGACGTTCGTCTCGATACAGCAGACGAGATGTCACCCCAGCGTTCTTCCTCTAGCAGAGTTCAGACGCGACAATCAAACAAGTGGAGTAACGGCAAAATCCCAGCTCCACCGTGACGTCCGTCTCGATACAGCAGACGAGATGTCACCCCAACGTTCGTCTTGACATAGCAGACGCAACATCATCAAACAAATGGAGCCACGGCAAAATCCCTAGTTCCAAACCTCGACGGTTCACCAGCAACCTAGAGACAACTACGACGTTCGTCTCGATACAGCAGACGAGATGTCACTCCAGCGTTCTTCCTCCAGCAGGGTTCAGATGCGACAATCAAACAAATGGAGCCACGGCAAAATCCCTAGTTCCCACCGCGACATTCGTCTTGATACAGCAGACGCGATGCCAGCAAACAAAGCAAAGGCCAAATTCCTAGCTTCAGGGTCTTGACGGCAACTCACATAAAACCTGAAAGACTATCGGAGATCATCCCACACCAGCGCGGAGTGGTTATGACTCATCGGGGCTCGCCAAAATGAGCCTAACCTCAAGTAAAAAGCGGCATGGAAAATTCCTAACGCTTGCTCTTCTGACGGTCAAACTGCCTAGGAAGATTGCTTGAAGACGTCTTGTCCAGCCCCCGAAGGGATCAGAGACACGACAGTCGCAGGGCTACTCGAACAGCACGATTGCCTATCGAGGAACATATCAGCTTATGCGACGGTACGACGGCCAAAATCCTAAGTACCACAGACCCTAACGGACTTCTGTCGAAAAGAGCAGAGGTTAACTGTGACGTTAGGATATTTTTGCGAGAAATGCTTGATTCGTCTCGACTTGTGAAGAAATTGATGTCTTTGCGAGAAATTTTCGATGCGGCTCGACTCGTGAGATAAAGCCTTAGGCAATAGGCATAAAAGGAGCCTGTTTCTTAAGCACTGGGACCCTGCAAGTTGGCCCAAAACGGTCTCTTGCACACTATCCACGGGTCTCACTCTCCAAACTCGAAACTCGACAAGGAGGGAAGCAACCGTTTACGGGTCCTCTCGACTCGTAAGAGGGAAAAATTCTCTTATAGGATCCTTACGACTTATAAGAGAAAACACACTTAGGAATCCTCACGATTCCAAAGGAAAAAATCCACCTACGAGATCCTCTCGATCCGTAGGGAGAAAAGTCTCTATGAGACCCTCACGGCTCATAGAGTTGAAAAGTCTTAGGCGGCAGTTCTGAACCTGCGGCCTAAGCCATCGCTATCCCTTGGAGAAATCTAGATGCTTACTCTATTATCTATCGACCCTGTTTATTAAGACAGCATACGCACAATAAAAGAAAGAAGGAAGTGACAGGAAGAACATCTGATTTACATTTGATCAAGCGTTCGAGACACACTCACTCATGCATGTGCAAAAGATTCAGAACAAGAAATAAGACAAACTGAAATGGAAATTTTCTATTCATATCATAAAAAGGGGTCCTTACAATCACGGAGAAATAGATAATAACATTATTAAAATATTTACAAAGGTATAACCTCGAACCCAGGACATGGATTGAGGAACTCGAAAGTGACCCTACCTATGACTTTCCAAGCCTCGCGGACCATCCTGGTGTGCTTTCTTTCGCGAGCACAAGCGTCAGGGTCTCCCCTGATGTCTTCCACCCTCCGATAAGCAGCGAGTATGGCAGACTGTTGAAAGACCTCATGCAAGAGATCGACAAGACTGTCTCGCCGTCTCTTCGAGATAAAGTTCATCAGGTACACCGAGTGCACCTTATTCTCAGCGGCATCCAATGCCCTAAGCGGAACACCGGAACAGAATAGGGGAAGCGCTTCCCAGATGGCTCCCACGATAAGCTTCAGGAGGGAGGAACGTCGGGAAAGCAGTTGACCGTTATATGCGTCGAAGCGGCTCATGATTTCAGCACACTCCGCGTTTGTGAACTCTCGATTTTGAGAACGGCCAAGCCTGCAGATGTCCCCGTAAGAGATGATCTCGTCAAGATCGTACATGTGGGCGTCCATTGTTTCTGTGAAAGAGAATCGACAAAATTATCAGAAAGACTGATTAAGCAAAAGCGATACAATGCACCGGGAAATAAAATACCATCTTTAAACTCTAAGATCAATAAAAAAAAACTCCTAAAAGTTCTTTTGTACGATTTGGAAGGGGCAAAGCTCCATTGATGAAATGTGAAAAATACAAGGAAAGTCTTTTAGAGAGCAAAGCTCCATTAATGGAACCCTAATAGGATTCTCCATAGTTCTCTTTAGACCTCTTTAGAGCAAAGCTCTGCTAAGTGAAATCCTAAAATGGGTTTTCTTTAGATCAGGGATCTAGTGAGAGCAAGGCTCTGTCAATAAAAATTGATCTAATTTAATTAAAATTCATACCTAAAAAGGTGCTTTCAAAAGAAATTCTAACTCTTGGAGTTCTCGAAAGCAAGAGCAAGGCTCTGATGTTTTGAAAGTAGAAATCTTAAAAGATGACAGTCATCTGTGAAGGACCAAAGGTCCTATTTATAAGCATCAAGTGCCCTTTCAACTTCCAAAGGTTGCCATGACGGTTGGAATTCTGCCACCGTTGCGCTCGCATGTGGAAACATGCAAGTGCAACGGTGGGGGGGCATTTGTTTCCCCCAATTAGAATGAAACTCTGTTCCTAAGACTGAAAAGTAAAGCATCGCTTCACGAAAGAGGCTAAACACCAAAGCCAATTTATCCTTGCAAGAATTACATGCACTTAATAATAGCAAATTAAAATCATACGATGCACAAGCACAACAGAGAACTAAAATAAAAGAAACCCTTAACAGATAATGAAATACTTGATTAAAAAGAAAGATACTTGTTCATTATTATTATTATTACATTTAAAAAAGATCCAAAATATGGGATCAGAAAGACAAGGGTTCGCAAAAATAAGAAGAAGATTCTCCAGTTCCCTTTCTGTCTTCTCCACCACGTTGAAGCGTCGGTCCTCCCGAGAAGTAGACGCCCAACGATCATCGCCACATTCGTCAGAAAAGGTGGCGATGACAACCCGGCGAGCCCGTATCTGGCTCAGCAAGTGGAAAGAACAGTCCCTCAGGGTTTTGGTGATCAAGTGCGCTTCAAAGAAGCACTCGATCTTATCCTCGGCGACATCGAGCATTGCCGATGACATCTCTGCTAGAGGAGAAGGAAGATCGGCGAGCACCGAAGCAAGGATCATCCGGAGCCAAATGGAGTGCGGAGGAAGAGGAGACCCCACACGAGTCAAAAGCTCGTACATTGCAGCATCGCACTGCTCGTCCGTAAAAGAAGGGTCCACCAAGTGCGTAGCAAAACGGGGAACGATGTCCCGGATCGGCACTTCCTATGGTTGTCGGCGGGCATGAGGGCGGTTGCAAGCCATGATCGAAGAAGTTCTCTGAAGATGAGAGAAGAAAAGGCTCGGCCTTGGGTTATATATAGACCCAAGCACAGAAAATTCTGTGCACAATGGAATTATTTCCAAGACCCGAGAAATCAAAATTTCGGAGAAATACAAGTTTGACTTGAAAAGATGAGATGAAAAGATATCTCAAGTGAAGCAACGCTTCCGATTCCCCCAATCAGAGCAAAGCTCTACCTTGAAAATCTAAATTTTAATAAATGAAGTAACGCTTCAGATCCCCTGCGCTGTGCGCAGGATGCCACGTGTCATGCGCAGATATGTCAGCGCAGCACCCGAAGCAGCACGCCCAATCAGAGCAAGGATCTTTTAAAACAAAAAGTAAAGGAAGCAACGTTTCAGTTGCGCAAACGCTGCGCTGCGTGACACGTGTCTGTGCAGTTGCGCAAGCACAGCTGCGCAAGCACTGCGCTGCGCGACACGTGTCTGCGCAGTTGCCCAGCTGCGCAAGCGAAGCGCTGCGCGACACGTGTTTGCGCAGTTGCACAGCTGCGCAAGCGAAGCGCTGCGCGACACGTGTCACGCGTTGGGGCGTTTGCGCAAAACAGAATTGAGATTTTAAAGAAAACTTTTCTGTTCTTGTTAAAACAAGAAAATTTTCTTCTGTAAAACAGAGGCCTTTGGATCAAATATCCAACGGTGGGGAAAATTCCCCAAATCACTCAGAGAAAGATCTCTTTAATAAATTTAACTAATTTGTGAGCACTATAAAAAGGACCCCAGACCTCAATTCAAAGGGATGAACATTTTTGAGAAATCAAGAACTTCAAACAGACATAACTCTGAAGAAATTTCAAGAAAAAGGTAAAAACCTTCATAAAATAGAAGAAATTTCTTCTAATAAACCATTGATCTAAGAACAAGATCAATGATATTCACATAATAAACAGTGCTTTGCACTTCTTATGAACCACTGGTTCTTTAAACAAGAAAAACAAGAAATACTTGTTTTCTTTGATTCTCATTAGATCAAAGAAAACAAACAGTGCTTTGCACTTTGTCATGAACCATTGGTTCTAAAAGATTCTCAAATTATAGTGCCTTGCACTTGCAAACTGCGCTGTTGCACTCCTGGATTAGCGCAAGCCACCAGAGAGCACCACGTGTCAGCATCTGAACCATCTGCGCTATGCGCTTTTGAAATAGAGCCTTGCTCTCTGGAACTGGCGCAACCCACCAGAGCGCGCCACGTGTCAGCAGCGCAGGTGCAGCGCATTAGCGCAGCGCACTGCGCTTGCGTGACACGTGTCAACACCACAAGCGCTTGCGCTCTTTGATTGGCGCAAAGCGCCTGACAAATGCAATGCATTTCTTTTATTAAAGGGCCAGGCCCAAGTCAAAAAGACCCAGCAGGCCAAAATAAATTGCAAAGCAATAAAAAGGGCAGAGCCCAAGTAAAATTGATGCTCTGCATCATTTATAAATGGGCAGAGCCCAAAACAAATTGATGCTCTGCATCCTTTATGGGCAGAGCCCAAATAAAAATAAAAAGAAATGCAATGCAAAAACAAATAAAAATGATGAGTATACTCTCAACTGGACTTAGCCCAATCGTGGCCGTAAGTCCTCAAATTAACTTGACTGAGCACAGTTGCTCTTTTAAATCAATTTACACATGGTTCAAGGGTACATCTCTGAATCCCTTTGACACCTGTCGTTGTAATCCTTCAACGTCGTCAGAGAGGTGACGGGTCCCGACGACCATATATTCAATGGACTGCAATGTCCCTGAACTACCTATGGACCACTACGTCCCTAAACTGGAACAATAGATCCCCCAAACGCTCTTTTGTTGGATCTAAACGATCCCATTTAAGTTGATCTTAGCCTCAAATATGGCTAACGTATCCTTAAACATTCAAACAGACTTTAGTCCCAAATTGGACTATAAGACCCCCAATCAACTTTGGTTCAAGGGTACATCTCCGAACTCCTCTGGCAGTTCTCGTTGTAATCCTTCAACGTCGTCAGTGAGGTGACGGGTCCCGACGGCCATATATTCAATGGACCACAATGTCCCTAAACTACCTGTGGACCACTACGTCCCTAAACTGGAACAATAGAGCCCCCAAACGCTCTTTTGTTGGATCTAAACGATCCCGTTTAAGTTGATCTTAGCCTCAAATATGGCTAACGTATCCTTAAACATTCAAACAGACTTTAGTCCCAAATTGGACTATAAGACCCCCAATCAACTTTGGTTCAAGGGTACATCTCCGAACTCCTCTGACACATGTCGTTGTAATCTTTCAACGTCGTCAGAGAGGTGACGGGTCCCGACGGCCATATATTAAATGGACCACTATGTCCCTAAACTGGAAATGGATCTAGACGATCCCGTTAAGTAGATCTTAGTATGGAAATTAGACTAACGTATCCTTAACAAACGTTTAAGTTGATCTTAGCTTCAAATATGGCTAACGTATCCTTAAACCAAAACCCAAAACCCAAATCTAAGCAAGTACGGATTTGGACTAATCCACGTCCTACGGATGACGAAATAAATAGTCTCCGTATACAATCCACGGGCAACCACAAACTAAACAAACACCCATGACACGAAGTGAAATTCTGGAGAAGGAGAAAGTTGTTACCGCGATGCGGTAGCGTAATTAACTGCAGGGGCTTGCGCCTGCAGGGAAGAGCGTCCCCATAATAAAAAACCCCTCAAACGAGGGGGAATCTAACGAAGTCTGCTACATCGGCCGCATCCATCTAAACCTCCGATACACGGTGCCATAAATCAACTTAGCATCTTCGGAGAGGTGGACGGGTAAAACCAAATAGCATCTGTCCCGAATCTCAGGCCAGACGTCCTAATGTCTCGGCCGCCATTTGGAGGGGAACATTGACCATAGTTAAGGTCATAAGTGCTAGGGGTAAAAACCTTTATCGGGAGTTTCATGTGTTGAAATTTGCAATGAGATTGCATACCTTTTATATGATAGTTGGATCCCGATACCCACTGCGAGTAATTGTTACTCCTGGGAGAGTTTTGCACTTTACAATTAGCCGATCAAGTAGGTGTCTAGAAAGGTGTCAACGGGGTTATGCCCCTAGGAAAACGAGGTTTACTTTAATTAGGTCCGTGTGAAAGCACGGGGAACCTCCCTCAAAGTACCGGCACTGGCCTGGCTGAAAGATTGGCGAACTTGTCGAGTGTAATTAATCCCGGCCAGTCTTTCCTTTTAGGGTTTGAAGGAAGATTTGATAAAAACAGTGGGAGCCATCCTGATTAGATAAAATATATAACCAATCTAATCTTGCAAGAGCGCACGCAGAGTGTTTTCTTCTCTCTCTCTCCAGGTAGCGACCATGTCACGCCTTAATCAAGATAATAATATGGATGTATTGACCGAACCCGCTTGTTATACTGAGCTGGGGAACGTTGGTCCCGCTCCAACTTATAATTGTTATAAGACCGAGCAGGAATTAGGGGAATACCAGGATTCCCATGCCGTCCAAACGAAGAAAGTGCATGATGATGCATCTTCTTCGGGTGTGTTCATTACAAAGAACTGTTTCTCTGTATCCTCTACGTCCTAGGTATGAGATACCGGATCAGGATCCCGCATATATAATCTGTTACATGGGCTAAAGAAAGGTAGAGAACTGAGAACGGATGATAAGTTTCATGAGACAGAAAACGGTGCAAGTGTTGCAGCCAAGTCTATTGGTCACTATCACCCTGTGTTTCCAAATACATTGATTCTGAACGAATGTTATTAGATAGCGAACCTGATATACAATATCATATCAGTCTCTTTATTTACTAAAGAAGGATATAATTTTGTATTGTTGGATAATGTTTTGAACATTTCCTATATCAATAGTTGATCGATTCAGGCACGTTATCTAAAAGCATATACATTCTAAATCAAACTACAGTTCTTAGTATATAGAACACACACGAGAGGAAGAGTTCATAAATGAACGAATTCTTCTTGAGGCATTGTAGACTAGGTCATATCAATGCGACCCGACTAGCTAAGTTACATTTAGATGCATACTTAAATCAATTTAAATTTACATCTTATGAAACTTGCCAGTCATGTCACAAAGATAAGATGACCATAGCTCCGTTTACTGGAAATAGAGAAAGAGTTAGTGAACTCTTGGGACTGATACATAATGATGTATGGAGGTCCCCAGTCTACATATGCCAAGACTGGTTCTTTGTACTTCCTTACATTCACTGATGATCTCTCTAGATTCGGACACATGTTCCTGTTGAAACACATGTCTGAAGCTTTTGAGAAATTCAATGAATATAAGTCAGAAATAGAGAACCAATATAGGTATAAGTATTATGTCCTATGATGAGATCAGGGAGGAGAATACTTGTGCATGGAATTCTTGGACTATTCTAAAGGAGAATGAGATTCTCTCTCAGCATTACTCCTCCGTATACACCACAGCACGTCGGTGTATCGGGGTGGAGCAATCACACCCTATATGATATGGTGCGCTCTAGGATGAGTACTACTGAGTTACCTGTTTCCTTTTGGGGGTTATGCACTTAAGAAGCTGCATACCTATTGAATTAAGTTCGAATCAAATCAGTGCCTACCACTCCATATAAGATATGGTGTGGGAAGAACCCATTTCTTAAGCAAGTTAAGATTTGGGGTTGTCCGGCCTATGTCAAAAGCAAAATCCGGACAAGATTGAGACAAGGTAAGTTCTGTAGAACTGGAAAGATTTCCAGCTATACAAACT
Source organism: Agapanthus africanus (assembly GCA_030015575.1). Lineage (NCBI taxonomy): Eukaryota > Viridiplantae > Streptophyta > Magnoliopsida > Asparagales > Amaryllidaceae > Agapanthus > Agapanthus africanus. The sequence continues at coordinate 190,212,472 of CM057340.1, forward strand.
GTAAGTCCACGTTGCGACCTCCGGTTCTTACGGGGAGGCGGAAACGGTATAAAAATCAAATTTTTAGCGCAAGGGGCAACATGGACTAAGCAAAGTCGGGATCTTTGACTAAACTAAAACTAGCATACTTTGCTAAAGAGAGTTAGCTACTCGGATGGAGATGGTTATACCTTGCTTGTCTTGAACTCCTTCGTCTTCAAAGCTCCGATGGTGGTCCAATGGCTTCTTCTCGTCGTCTCCGTACGCCGAAGATAGATCCACCTGAAAGCTCCAACCTTTAGCTCCTTCTTCGTTCTTTGAAGAAACTAGTTCACTTGGTTTGCTAAACCTAGTGAACTAGAATGAGTAGAGAGGAGATAGAATGGGATTTTATCTATGGTTCTTGATTCTCAACTCATGAGACAAGAGAACCATAGATCAAGAGAGAGAGCAAGAGGTTGAGGGTGAGAGCAAGAGGAGAGCTCAAGAACAAGAGAGAGAGTGAGCAAGAAAGAATGAGCAACTCTTTTGTCTTTCACCCTCTCATAATCCAAAGTGATCATAACTCATCATATCAAAAAAGTCTTATGTGATGGTTTGAAGCAACCATAACCTTATCATGTCATGCACTCATTTTACTCAAATGAGCAAGCAAGTAAAAGTCTTTGGCATGAAATGATAACCATGGTTATCATGATGGTCAACTAGTCAAGCCTAGTCAACAAGTCAACAAAAGTCAACAAGTCAACAAAGTCAACAAGTCAACAAAAGTCAACAAGTCAATAACCATATCACCATAATACTTAATTAATATAGTAGTTAATCACATATCATATTCTCATTAGGGTTGAGCATAAAGTCAAATAGTCAACGGTCAACAGTCAACAACCCTAATGAGAATCCGCCGCCTCTGCCTCCCTGTCAACTGTGCATACACACCCGCATCCGCGTTCCGAGGAACACGAATGCAAACTGGATAAATCCAATCCCATAAGGTACACTAGGATCTGGCTTAATCCAAAGCCCGCTAGTGTAAACTGTCCGGACACTGTACGTGCACAAGTGCACGGATGTGACCGAACCCTGTCGCAAAACCATGCGACCTGTCGCAATACCATGCGACCTCTACTCTTTTGCCTAAAGGCGAAAAGCTTTCTGTGTGGGACTCTAAAGACTCGACACTACGCTGGCAGTGGGTTTAACCACAGACCGCAAGCGGCACTAGCTGTGCGTAACGGTCCCCAGGTAATGCCGACAAGAAGACCGACGAGGCGAAACCCATCTGAACTTCTACTGAGCCTGAGTGTGACATTCTCCGTACAGTCCGGTCTGTTCGTCTGATACATCGCATGGCGGGCCTAGGGGGCGGTAAACGTCAGTCCCCCAATAGCGGTACAAGTCGTGCCGGAGCGAAGCCCAAAACACCCTGAGATAACACTGGAAACCTACCAGTATATCTCGATTGCCCTGGCCAGGGACTACTCGTGTAATGGCTCTCTTAGACACAGCGCGATGTCAACCCCCAATACCGGGAGAGACGAATCCTGTCTAACCGTCACTGCCTCCAAGTGCTTCGGGACTGCACCCAACCACTACCTGTTTGCACGACTCCTTTTAGCCGTGGTAGGGTAGTGATCAAAGTACAGTGGGAACACACTCGAGGCGGAGTGACAGTGTCAAGTCAGCGGACTAAGCTGTACTCATGTCACCTGGGAACTGATAACTGACGATAGGTATAATACCAACTAGTCAGTTCCCGACGAGTCCTGTCCAGTGTACCCGTAACCTAACGAGCACCCGCATACTATCTCAAGTACGATGTACTGACGGCTGTGGAAAGACCGTCTCCCATACTGGGATGAGAAGCGCATGCGCTGGTCTACTCCGGAGTATCGATGCCCTGTCTCGATAGTCCTGCGACCAGGGACCTGCATAAGGATGTGCTTATAGATTACCCAGCCCCACTAGTGTGATGGCCATCACATCGCTGGTAATCAAGCAAAGATCCTAAGGGCTCTACTAATGTGTATAGGCGATATACAAAAATAAACACATGTACACATTGAAGTAGAAACAAACCAAGTAGCATACTACTATTTTGAGCAAGATTGTATATACAAGGTGAATATCCCAAGCATCCATTAAGTAATATACAAACTAGTATGATACAGTAATGGCCTCTAGGGCATATACACTAACAATCTCCCACTTGCACTAAGGCCATGTACTGGCGTATCGAAGACCTATCATCTCGATCAGCCGCTCGAACTGAGTCTGGGGCAAGGCCTTGGTGAATGGATCTGCAGTGTTGTCTTCTGAAGCGACTCTCCGAACCTCGATCTCCTGGCGATCCACGATCTCCCTGATCAGGTGATACCGCCTCAAGATGTGCCTGGATTTCTGATGGGACCTTGGTTCCTTCGCTAAAGCTATAGCCCCGTTGTTGTCGCAATACAGAGGTATTGGATCAACAATGGACGGAACCACCTGAAGTTCTTTCAAGAACTTCCTCATCCAGACAGCTTCTTTTGCGGCATCAGATGCAGCGATGTATTCCGCTTCCATCGTCGAGTCTGCAACGGTTTCCTGTTTGGAACTCTTCCAACATACCGCCCCTCCATTGAGGGTAAAGACAAAACCCGATATGGACTTGGAATCATCCTTGTCACTCTGGAAGCTGGAGTCAGCAAAGGCCTCGATCTGGAGGTCTTTTCCGCCATACACCAAGAACATCTCCTTAGTCCTTCTCAGGTACTTGAGAATGTTCTTTACCGCTATCCAGTGTTTTTCCCCAGGGTTAGACTGATACCGGCTTACCACACTCAGTGTATAAGCTACATCCGGTCTGGTACACAACATCGCATACATTATAGAGCCTACCGCAGAAGCGTCGGGTATAATAGACATGCGATCCCTCTCCAAATCAGTCTTGGGAGACATCTCTTTAGAGAGGGTGATCCCGTGACAAGCCGGTAGGTTACCGCGCTTTGAATCTTCCATACTGAATCTTTTCAGTATGGTGTCGATGTACCTGGACTGTGAAAGTCCTAATATCCTCTTGGATCTGTCACGGTAGATCCGGATACCCAGAATGTATGAGGCATCACCCAGGTCTTTCATGGAGAACCTGTGTGACAAGAACCCCTTGACAGATTGTAGCATAGGAATGTCATTTCCTATTAAGAGAATGTCATCCACGTATAAAACGAGGAATACTACAGTTCTCGCTACAAATCTACTATAGATGCATGGTTCATCTGGATTTTTGATAAAGCCAAATTCTTTGACCGTCTCATCAAAGCAGATGTTCCAACTCCGCGATGCCTGCTTTAGTCCATAGATGGACTTAAGCAACTTGCACACCTTTCCGCTGCTCCCACTCTGAATGAAGCCCTCTGGCTGGTCCATATAGACACACTCCTCTAAATTTCCATTTAGAAAAGCTGTCTTTACGTCCATTTGCCAGATCTCATAATCGTGGAAGGCAGCAATGGCAAGAAGGATCCGAATGGATTTCAGCATGGCTGCTGGAGAAAAGGTTTCGTCATAGTCCAAGCCAGGTCTTTGACGGAAACCCTTTGCAACCAGCCTAGCTTTATAGGTCTCAACCTGTCCATCTACACCAATCTTCCTTTTGAAGATCCACTTGCATCCTACGGGCTTTACCCCGTATGGAGCAATGTCCAATGTCCATACCTTGTTGGTGTACATGGACTCCATTTCAGTCCGCATTGCATCCAGCCATTTCACTGAGTCAACGCTCTGAACGGCCTGCTGGAAGCTAGTAGGCTCATCATAGTCTATGATGCAATCCTCTCTATCCCCGTCTATGAGAAAACCGTAGTATTTCTCGGGCGGATGAGTCTGCCTACTACTCCTGCGGAGCGGCGTAGGAATGTCCTGTTCTTCCGAACCCTCTGGTTCCACTAAACTTTCAGTAATAGTCCGTGGTTCTGGAATTTCTTCCAGTTCTACTGCGCTCCCACTTATTTCTTTTTCTATGAACTGGTGTTCTAGAAAGTGGGCATGACGAGAAACAAGAACTTTTTGTTCCTCTTCACAGTAGAAGAAATATCCCTTGGAATTCTTTGGATATCCCACAAACTTGCACAGTACTGAGCGTGCCTCGAGCTTGTCCGCATGCTGCTTTTTGACAAAAGCTGGACTTCCCCATATCTTAATGTGATTAAGATGGGGTCTCTTCCCACACCACATCTCAAATGGCGTAGTAGGCACAGTCTTAGTGGGAACTCGGTTCAAAAGGTATGCGGCTGATTCTAGCGCATATCCCCAGAATGATCGCGGCAACTCAACGTTACTCATCATGGACTGCACCATATCCAATAGGGTGCGGTTCCGTCTCTCCGATACACCGTTATGTTGCGGGGTGTATGGAGGAGTAAGCTGAGAGAGAATTCCATTCTCTTTTAAATAGTCCAGGAACTCGGCACTTAAGTATTCTCCACCTCGATCCGATCTTAGAATCTTAATACTTTTGCCGGTCTGTTTCTCCACTTCATTCTTATACTCCTGGAATTTTCCAAAGGCCTCGGACTTATGTTTCATTAAGAAGACATAACCGTACCTTGAGAAGTCATCCGTAAAAGTAATGAAGTAAGAATGTCCGCTTCGGGCATGTGTAGACATTGGACCGCACACGTCACTGTGTACGAGTCCTAAGAGCTCGCTCGCTCTTACTCCATGTCCAGTAAACGGAGTCTTTGTCATCTTTCCTTTGAGACAGGATTGACAAGTGGCATACGACTGATATTCGAACGCATTCAAATACCCTTCTGTATGTAACTTCGTCAACCTTCTCTCATTGATGTGACCCAATCTACAATGCCATAAGAAAGTCTGATTTATTTCTGGAGACTTTCTTTTGTGTGTATTCTCGACATTAAAAATCTGTGGTTGGTTTAACACGTATATACCATTACTCAAAGTACCTGACCCAATCAAAACTTGATTAAGGTGAATGTTTACAACATTGCTTACAAACGCAAATTCATAACCTTCTTTAGAAACTAAAGATACAGAAATGATATTACAAGTTGCGTTGGGTACAAAAAAGCAATTACGCAAAACCAAAACATGTCCATCTGACATTCCCAGGTGATAGTCCCCCACGGCTTTAGCATCCATGCTAGCTCCGTTCGCAACTCTGAGGGTCATGTCACCTGCCTTCAAAACCCTACGGTTTCTCAACGCCTGCAAAGAATTACAGATATGAGATCCTGATCCGGTATCCAATACCCAGGAAGTAGAGTTTATTGAAAGACAGTTTTCAATAACATACACACCTGAAGCTGAAGCTGCAACCTGCTTCAATTCCTGTGTTCTGGCCTTCCAGGCCCTGCAATCATTCTTCCAGTGTCCTCTCTTATGACAATAGAAGCATTCTTCCTTATCCACAAGCTTCCCCGCTATCTTTGTTGCTTTACCTTTTCCCTTCGTATCCACTTTACTAACACCGCCCCTTGGTTTGGCGGGGGCCTTCTTCTTCTTTCCCTTGGCTTTCGCCTTGGACCTAGAAGAAGATGATCCTCCTACAAACAAAGTGGATGTTTCCCTACCTTTCTGTAGGGTGCCCTCTGCGCTCCTCAGTATGTTGAGGAGCTCTGAAAGTTCAACCTCTTTTTCTTGTAGGTTGAAGTTCAGTATGAACTGGGCGTAAGTGGAAGGAAGGGACTGGAGAACTATATCCGTATATAGCTCACTCTCCAATGTGATCCCTAGGTCAGCGAGCTGCTCAATGTAGCCGATCATCTTTAGCACGTGCTCGGCTACTGATGATCCGACGGCCATTCTTGTCGAAAATAACTTTTTCGACGCTTCGTATCTTGCGATACGAGACTGCTCTCCATACAGTTCTTTTGTATGAAGCAATATGGACTCCATGTCCATATTCTCATGCCTCCTCTGATGTTCGTTGTCCATCGAGGCAAGCAGGAGGCACTTGGCCTTCGCGCTGTCAATCTCCCAAGTCTTGCGGATTTCCTTATCCGCGACGCTGGAAGTTGGACCAGGGACAGGGGGAGCTTTGGTGGTAAGAAGATACCCCAGCTTGTCATAAGTGATTGCTATCTTGACATTCCTGAGCCAATCTTTGTAGTTTGGCCCTGTCAGTTTGTTTTTATCTAGGAGTAACTTAAGTCCAGTCATGTTGATTGGTCGCTGCAATTAGGAGAGAGAAGAAGAAACACTCAGCATGATGCTCTTGCAAGTTTAGAGTGGTTTTTAGTTTGTCTAAACAGGATGGCTCCCACTGTTTCTCGAATCCCTCCTCAAACCATAAAGGAAGAATTAGTCAGGATCAATCCCACCGTACAATACTTGCTTAACCGTTCAGCCAGGCCGGTGTCGGTACTTCGAGGGAGGTTTTCCAACGCTTTCGTGAAGTTCCTTAATTAGAGAACCTCTTTTCCCTGGGGGCGTAGCCCCGCTAACACCTTTCTAGGCACCTACTAGGTTTATAGCATTGATCGTTAAGTGAGAAATTTCCCGAGGAGTAGCATATACTCACAGTAGGATCGGGATCCAAATATCATCGCGTGACGAAACTGAAGGAATCCTACCAGAATCATCACACTCCAAATGGTATGCAAATCTAGCAAGTTTCAGTACTTATGAAACTCCCGATGTGGATTTTTGCCCCATGCTCTTATGACCTTGACTTTGGCCAAAATATCATAAGTCACATGTCAAGTTCTACCCGTCATTATCCAGGTTAATTTGGATCCATCCGTACCTATCCTTGACTTTGGCCAAAATGGCAGTACGACTGTCCCAAACCAACGCATCTATCTATGCTACACATGAACACCCAATAGCTACCAATCACTGTGCCTTGACTTTGGCCAACATACACAGCTTGAATACTATTGACTATTCATGTGAAACGACGGAGGGCTACGGATGGTTTTGGCAAAACCGTGAACGTAGTGAACTTGATTTGGTCGATGGAACGAGATAGCTTTTAAAAGGAGTGGCTCAAGCTCCGCATTTAAAAGTTGTTTTTGAAAAGAACCGAGTGGTTTTTCGAAAGTGTTCCAACGACTTTAACTTGGTTTATTATCTTGCATTAGTTCTTTTAATGCGTGATATTCTTGCATTAGTTCTTTTAATGCGTCCCATCATTTAATCCTACCATTGCAGAAAACAACCAAAATATGACGTACGCTTATGCCATTCGCATTCGCCACTGGGCCCCGTCATTACCCGTTAGGTTACTTAACTAACGACAGAGCGGGGGCTGGGCTAGCGCGTCTGTAAAACATAAGCAACGCCTAAATAATATCATATATAGATATACTGCAATGATAAACATTTCAGATCACAGATAAATACATTGGATATATTAGGAATCTGTAATTTGTACGAGCCTGTAACAAAAACAGATTACACGGTCGCGGTGAATAGCCAATACCCCACCCAAGACCCCTACGGGTGCGGCAAACTACCCGCCAAGTACCCGAAGCGTAGCAACCTCCCTCATCTCCATGAGTAGGCCACTCGACACTTCGGCATACCCGGTAGTTTGTGCACCCCTCCATGGGTCTATCCTAGGAGCAAAAACAGTAAAAAGAAATTATACAATGACGGCTACAACCCCGACCCGGTTGTGCGGCCATACAAATAATTATTACATCAATTTACAAATTTACATGAATTGCAAGAAAAGAAAACTCTCGTCTCACAACCCCCGGCTATTCACCCGCGACAATCCAACATATTTATATACACATTCCAATATCAAACACAGATCATGTATAACCCCGACCAATCGACTTATAGCGATTAGCCGACGTTCAATACATGCAAGCATCACAGATATAACCATCATAGTCAAAGTGCAGTGAAGTTCGGAAAAATACGGAATTATAGGACCCCAAAAGGAAATTTCTTTTCTGGAAAATCTGGGCACATGATAATATATTTCAAAAATCCCAAAACCAACACAGACACACACTGCACGAAAAACGATGCAGAGAAGACGACAAACCGCGGCGCTTCCGCGGCACATGCCTACCTCGTGCGGCGGAAGCGCGGCGGTTTGAACGAAACAGTGGACCGTTTTTCATGGGTGTTCACACAAAACCCTGAGCCGAATTTAGGAGTATAAAGTTTTTCATTTTGACCAGAAAAAATTTCAACAGAAACTCAGGTTTTGTAAAAGTTAGGTTTTTGGATTTTTTTTTCGGTTCCGAACTTCGTTACACTTTACTACCAAGCTAGTTTAAGTTTAGTTAGGCTCTGATACCACTGTAAGTCCACGTTGCGACCCCCGGTTCTTACGGGAGGCGGAAACGGTATAAAAATCAAATTTTTAGCGCAAGGGGCAACATGGACTAAGCAAAGTCGGGATCTTTGACTAAACTAAAACTAGCATACTTTGCTAAAGAGAGTTAGCTACTCGGATGGAGATGGTTATACCTTGCTTGTCTTGAACTCCTTCGTCTTCAAAGCTCCGATGGTGGTCCAATGGCTTCTTCTCGTCGTCTCCGTACGCCGAAGATAGATCCACCTGAAAGCTCCAACCTTTAGCTCCTTCTTCGTTCTTTGAAGAAACCAGTTCACTTGGTTTGCTAAACCTAGTGAACTAGAATGAGTAGAGAGGAGATAGAATGGGATTTTATCTATGGTTCTTGATTCTCAACTCATGAGACAAGAGAACCATAGATCAAGAGAGGGAGCAAGAGGTTGAGGGTGAGAGCAAGAGGAGAGCTCAAGAACAAGAGAGAGAGTGAGCAAGAAAGAATGAGCAACTCTTTTGTCTTTCACCCTCTCATAATCCAAAGTGATCATAACTCATCATATCAAAAAAGTCTTATGTGATGGTTTGAAGCAACCATAACCTTATCATGTCATGCACTCATTTTACTCAAATGAGCAAGCAAGTAAAAGTCTTTGGCATGAAATGATAACCATGGTTATCATGATGGTCAACTAGTCAAGCCTAGTCAACCGGTCAACAAGTCAACAAAAGTCAACAAAGTCAACAAGTCAACAAAAGTCAACAAGTCAACAACCATATCACCATAATACTTAATTAATATAGTAGTTAATCACATATCATATTCTCATTAGGGTTGAGCATAAAGTCAAATAGTCAACGGTCAACAGTCAACAACCCTAATGAGAATCCGCCGCCTCTGCCTCCCTGTCAACTGTGCATACACACCCGCATCCGCGTTCCGAGGAACACGAATGCAAACTGGATAAATCCAATCCCATAAGGTACACTAGGATCTGGCTTAATCCAAAGCCCGCTAGTGTAAACTGTCCGGACACTGTACGTGCACAAGTGCACGGATGTGACCGAACCCTGTCGCAAAACCATGCGACCTGTCGCAATACCATGCGACCTCTACTCTTTTGCCTAAAGGCGAAAAGCTTTCTGTGTGGGACTCTAAAGACTCGACACTATGCTGGCAGTGGGTTTAACCACAGACCGCAAGCGGCACTAGCTGTGCGTAAGGGTCCCCAGGTAATGCCGACAAGAAGACCGACGAGGCGAAACCCATCTGAACTCCTACTGAGCCTGAGTGTGACATTCTCCGTACAGTCCGGTCTGTTCGTCTGATACATCGCATGGCGGGCCTAGGGGGCGGTAAACGTCAGTCCCCCAATAGCGGTACAAGTCGTGCCGGAGCGAAGCCCAAAACACCCTGAGATAACACTGGAAACCTACCAGTATATCTCGATTGCCCTGGCCAGGGACTACTCGTGTAATGGCTCTCCTAGACACAGCGCGATGTCAACCCCCAATACCGGGAGAGACGAATCCTGTCTAACCGTCACTGCCTCCAAGTGCTTCGGGACTGCACCCAACCACTACCTGTTTGCACGACTCCTTTGAGCCGTGGTAGGGTAGTGATCAAAGTACAGTGGGAACACACTCGAGGCGGAGTGACAGTGTCAAGTCAGCGGACTAAGCTGTACTCATGTCACCTGGGAACTGATAACTGACGATAGGTATAATACCAACTAGTCAGTTCCCGACGAGTCCTGTCCAGTATACCCGTAACCTAACGAGCACCCGCATACTATCTCAAGTACGACGTACTGACGGCTGTGGGACAGACCGTTTCCCACACTGGGATGAGAAGCGCATGCGCTGGTCTACTCCGGAGTATCGATACCCTGTCTCGATAGTCCTGCGACCAGGGACCTGCATAAGGATGTGCTTATAGATTACCCAGCCCCACTAGTGTGATGGCCATCACATCGCTGGTAATCAAGCAAAGATCCTAAGGGCTCTACTAATGTGTATAGGCGATATACAAAAATAAACACATGTACACATTGAAGTAGAAACAAACCAAGTAGCATACTACTATTTTGAGCAAGATTGTATATACAAGGTGAATATCCCAAGCATCCATTAAGTAATATACAAACTAGTATGATACAGTAATGGCCTCTAGGGCATATACACTAACACAAACTACAGCAGATGATTTGGAAGAACCAACGGATTCAATAGATTCCGACGAACCTCAGCCTCTCCGCCAATCTAGCAGGGTTCCTCACCTGCCTGAGAGATACTTTGGTTTCTCGATGACAGTGGGAGCGAGGATTGCATCATGAGATGATGACCCAACTAGTTTCGAGCAGGCCATCGAGAGTAGGGACTCTGGAAGAATGGCTGGGTGCTTAGCAATCTGAGATGGAATCCATGTACACCAACAAAGTATGGACTTTGGATGCTATATCTGAAGGGTTAAATCCCCATCAGGAGCAAGTATATCTTGAGAAGATTACTTGGTGTAGATGGAAAAGTTGAGACTTTCAAAGCTAGACTTGTTAAAGGCTTTCATCATCGACCAGGCGTGGATAATGATGAAACCTTTTCCAGTGCCTGTGCTTAAGTCCATCCGGATCCTACTTGCCATTGCTATATACCATGATTACGATATCTGGTGGTTGGGTGTCATGACTATTTTTCTAAATACTGATTTAGAAGAGATTCGTCTATAAGTACACAGCCAGAGGGCTTCGTAAACAGTGGGAGCAGCGGAAACGTGTGCAAGTTGCTTTACAGATTAAAGCAGGCATCGCGGAGTTGGAACGTCTGTTTTGATGTGGTAGTCAAAGTGTTTGACTTCATTAAAATGGTAGATGAACCTTGTATATACAAAAGGATAGTAGAGAGTAGGGCGGTGATCCTCGTAGAGTACGTGGATAACATACTCTTGATAGGGAAAGAGTTTCCTATGCTACGCACGGTCAATCTCCTCTTATCACAATGATTCTCCAAATAGGATAAAGGTGATACCTCCTAAATCCTGGGTTTTGGATCTATGAGATAGATCTAAATGGATGTTAGGATTCTCACTAGGTATAGTAAGATGGTATCAATCGATCCTGGGGAGAATCACTGGAAAAGTTCCAGGGTGATAAGGACGACTGAATGTCAGTCGCAGGCATTGTCTTTACCCTCAGTGGATGGACGGTATGTTGGAAGAGTTCCAAGCTAGATACCGTGACACACTAGACGATAAAGGCTGGTGACATCGCTATCAAAGATACTACCAAAGAGAAAGTTTGGGTGTATATTAGTTCATGAGATGTACTAGGTTCCTACCATTGTGTGACAATGGAAGTGTGGCTTTGGCCCAGGAACCCCGGTCCCATCAGTGACCCAGACATATTCTGAGGCAGCATCACCTGATCATGGAGATAGTTGATCTCCAGGAAGATCGAGGTTAGGAGAGTAGACTCAGAGGACAACACGACAGATCCACTCACAAAGGCCTTTTCCCAGAGAGAGACTTATATGGGATGGTTGAGTATGAGATACTGCAACCATTGCTACAGATGGCCCTAGTGCAAGTGGGAGATTGTTAGTTATATGTATGCCCTAGAGGCCATTACTGTACATGAGATGTATATTGTAGTGGATGCTGGGACATATATAGGTAGGACTTTCTTGCTCGACATGATAGTGCGCTATCTGGTTACTCTTTATCTTAACATGTATACTTACAGTCTCTCTATTACATGTTGATAAAGCCCTTAGGATGTGTGGTCGACTTCCAGGACTATGATGTAGATCATACTAGTGGGGCCTGGGTAGTCCATGAGTACATCCTTCAATGTTCCTAGTCGTGGGAATATCGAGACGGGGCATCGATATTCCAGAGTAGACTAGCGTATATCTTCTCGACCCATGTGGTGGGCGATGGATGATCCCATATCCATTGGTGTTTGACATCAGAGATGGTTTGCGGGTGCTCAGTGGTGACTGGGTATACTGAACGGACTCGCCGAGAACTCCCAGATGGTATTATACCTCACGTCAGATGGTAGTTCTCTGGTGACACTGGTACAGCTTAGTCTGTTGATCCGAGATCGTCATAGAGTCTTGTGTGTCTCCCACTGTGCTTTGATTTCCACCCTACCACGGCTCTACTGAGTCATGCAAACAGGTGGTTTTTGGGTACAGTCCCGATTCACATGGAGGCAATGAGTGATAGGAGGGGATTCGTCTCTCCCGGTATTGGGGGTTGATGTTGCGCTATGCTCGACTGGCTATAACTGGAAATCCCTGGCCAGGGTTGCATTGATTTACGGGTAAGTGTTATCAGTAGTTTCATGCTTGTTATGGACCTTACATCGGCATGACTTATCAAGTTACTGGGGTCTGACGTTTACCACCCCTAGGCGAGATATGCGACATATCAGACGAACAGACCGGACTGTGCGGTAAGTGTTACTGGTTGGATTCGCAGGAGTGTGAGCGGGCTTGCTCGTTGATCTTCTGATCGCTCAATACCCGGGTGGCTGTTACGTTTAGCAGACCGCTTGCGGCTTGTGGGTGTTTGATATGATCATCACCTACTGCCGGCGTATTGACGAGTCTTTAGAGTCCTACACAAGGGTTTCCTGGCTCAAGCGAAACGAAATAGGAGTGCATATGAGATATGTGCGGGACCGAAAATAATACCAGTATGTGATACTGTATTCTATTCTCGCGATTTGTATCATTGGGCGGTTATATGAGATATAGCCGGGTTACCGAATCAAGTGTTGATTCGATACATTGATACACTAGATATTAGTCGGTTATATGCGATATGACCGGATCATTAAATCAAGTATTGATTTAATGATTTAATGTATAAATATATATTTAATATATTACTTTACATTAACTAGTATTTGTTCACTTAAGATTGATTTTCTCACTTGATGTGCACAAGTTGTATATGTGATATATTTTTGTGCACTAGTTTGTATCATGATTGATGATACATGCAAACTTGGGTATGTGTATGACTTACACCATATTTAGGTTAATGGTTAGGGTTTTATTTATTTTGGAAAAAATTAAAATGGTGGCTTTCTTTGTTTTAGGCTTGAAGCTTCTTAGCATCTTTGAAAAAGTCTAACCATTTTGTTTTGTGCTTTGACCTAACCATCAACCTAAACTCTAGTTTAGTCTCTACAATAGTTAACTCACCCATGGTTGCAAGATGATAGACTTCACTTGATTTATTCTTTTTCAATTATTCATTTTATTCATTCTTTTCTTTCTTCTTCTTCTTCTTCAAGAAGAAGAAAGCTTGCTCGAAATTTCTAAGTGAAGATTTAGAGTGAGAAATCAAAATCTAAAGTGAACCCACTTCCTATTTCTTCATCCTATACTACTTGCCATGTTGTATAGGGTGTTCTCTTCACAAAGTTCTTGACCAAGTGAAGGAATAGCTTGAGTCTCCCCGACGTAGATCATCTTCGGCCTCGAAGTTAACGACCTAGCTCGCTCTTTTCTTCGATGAAGCCATCGGTAGGGTTCGGGATCCCGATGATCGCAGTGAAGGGACGTCAACACGGAGCTTTATAAGTGAAAGACCGGATCTACAAAGGTTGTATTCCCATTCACTTAGTAGCAAAGTAGTTTGCTTGCTTGTAGTTTCGCCTTACCTCTAGTTAACGATCTTGCATAGAGTTGTTAGGCACACAAAAATTTGATTTTGGCATGGTTGATGCATTGTGGAACCTCTTGAGTGTGCCTAAGAACCCTACACCTTGCCCGCGAGTGATCCATGAGTAAGTGGGCGAACCACCATGCTTAGAATCCTCCATACTAAACACCTTTAGTATGGTGTTAATGTACCTGGATTTGGGACACTCCCAACATCCACTTAGATCTATCACCATAGATCATAATCCACAAGATGTAGTAGGTATCATCCAGATCTTATATTGAGAATTCTCGCGATAAGAGGAGCTTGACCGAGTGTAGCATAGGAAACACTTTCCTATCAAGAGTATGTCATCTACGTACAATACGTGGAAGACAACCTCACTCTCTACAGCCTTCTTGTATATACAAGGTTCGTCTACCTTTTTGATGAAGTCAAACACTTTGACTGCCACATCAAAACAGATGTTCAAACTTCACGATGCTTGCATTGATCTAGATGGACTTAAGTATAGCTTTGAAAGTCTCAACTTTTCCATTTACACCAAGAATCTTCTCAAGATCCATTTGCTTCTAATGGGTTTTACCCCTTCAGGTGCAACATGCAAAGTCATACTTAGTTGGTGTACATGGATTCCATCTTTGATCGCATAGCATTCAACCATTTCACAGAGTCCCCACTCGTGACGGCCTGCTTGAACCTAGTTGGGCCATCATCAACCATGATGCAATCCTCGCTCCTACTGTTACCGAGAAGGCCGTAGTATCTCTCAAGTGGATGAGGAACCCTACCAGATTCGCGGAGAGGCTGAGGTTCGTTGGAGACTATTGAATCCTTTGGTTTCACCAAATCATCAGCTGTTAGTTTGTGTAGCTGGAACTCCTTCCAGTTCTACATCATGACCACTAATTTCATCATAAGAAATTCCTTTTCTAAAAAGGTGGCATGTTGAGAAATAAAACACCTTTTTCTCCTCAGAGTGGTAGAAGATATTCCCTCACTAATGTTTAGGATATCCTAACAAACTTATACAGATCTGACCCTGCCTCGAGCTTGTCCGTATTTTGCTTTTCAACATAAGCCGGACAACCCCATATCTTAACACGTTTAAGACATGGTCTCTTCCCATTTCATATCTCATATGTTGTGGCAGGCACTGATTTGGATGGAACCCCATTCAATAGGTATGCAGCTTCTCAAGTGCATAACCCAAAAGGAAATAGGTAACTCAGCAGTACTCATCATAGAGCGCGCCATATCTCAAAGGGTGCGATACCTCCGCCCCGATACACCGTTGTGCTGTGGTGTATACGAAGGAGTAAGCTGAGAGAGAATCACATTTTCCTTTTGGAAAATCCAGGAACTCTATGCCCAAATATTCTGCTCCTCGATCTCATCGAAGGACTTAATACTTCTACCCGTCTGGTTCTTCAATTTCAAGCTTATATTCCTTGAATTTCTCAAAAGTTTCAGACTTGTATTTCAACAGGAACATATGTCCGAATCTTGAGAGATAATCGATGAATATAACGAAGTACGAAGAACCAAGCCTGGCATTTATAGACATAGGACCGTATACATCATCATGTATCTATCCCAAGAGTTTACTAACTCTTTCTCTGTTTCCAATAAACGGAGTATAGGTCATTTTGCCTTTGAGACAAGACCGACAAGTAGCATAAGATGAAAAATTCGAACAGATTCTCATATTCATCCTTATGTAACTTAGCTGGTCGTGTTGCATTGATATGACCTAGTCTACAATGCCTCAAGAAGGATTCGTTCATTTCTGAACTACTCCTCTTGTGTGTGTTGTATACACTTTGAACTGTGGTTTGATTTAGAACGTATATGCTATTATATAACGTGCCTGATCGAATCAACTCTTGATTTAGGAAAATTTTCACAACACTATCCTCCAATACAGAATTATATCTTTCTTTAACTTAATAAAGAAACTGATGTAATATTGTATATCAGGTTCGTTATGTAATAACATTCATTCAGAATCAATGTATTTAATACAAGGTGATATTTGCCAACTGATTTGGCTGCAACAATTTCACCATTCTCTAACACTTAGAGACATATCACCCATTCTCAGTTCTCTACCTTTTAGTAGCCCATGTAATAGATTACATATGTGGGATCCTGATCCGGTATCATATACCTAGGACGTAGAGGATACTGAGAAACAGTTCTCGGCAATGAACACTCCCGAAGAAGATGCATCAACATGCACTTTCTTCGATTGGGTGGCATGGGAATCCAGATATTCCCTTATTTCCTGCTCAGACTTATTACAATTATAAGATGGAGCGGAACCAACGTTCCCTAGCACAGTATAATAAGCACGTTCGGTTAATGCATCCATATTATTATCTTGATTAAGGCGTGACATAGTCGCTACCAGGAGAGAGAGAAGAAAACACTTTGCGTGCGCTCTTTGTAAGATTAGATTGGTTATTATTTTATCTAATCTGGATGGCTCCCACTGTTTTTATCAAATCTTCCTTCAAACCCTAAAAGGTAAGATTAGCCGGGATTAATTACACCCTACAAGTTCACCAATCTTTCAGCCAGGCCAGTGCCGGTACATTGAGGGAGGTTCCCCGTGCTTTCATACGGACCTAATTAAAATAAACCTCGTTTTCCTAGGGGCGTAACCCCGTAACACCTTTTTAGACACCTACTTGATCGGCTAATTGTAATGTGTAAAACTCTCCCAGAAGTAACTCTTACTCGCAGTGGGTATCGGGATCCAACTATCTCATAGAAGGTATGCAATCTCATTGCAAATTTCAACACTTGAAATTCCCGATAATGGTTTTGCCCCTAGCAACTTATGACCTTGGCTAAGGTCAATAAATCATAAGCGCTAGCCAAGTTCAACCCGTCATTTTTTGATTGAATTAAACCCACCCGCGCGACCCTTGGCTAAGGCCAACAAAGCCGTACGACTACCCTAAATCAATCGCATCATATGCTTGCAGATAAGCACTAATTAGCTACCGCACACTACGCCTTGGCTAAGGTCAACAAACGCAGCACGAATACTAAGAATTACTTATCTGAAATGATGGAGGGCTACGACAGGTTTTTGAGAAAACCTTTTGTGTAATGAACTTGATATCGTTGTAGAATCGAGTGATTTTGAAAAGGAGTGATTTTGAAAAGGAGTGTTTTTTAGGCTTTTACTAGTTTTGCTAAATAGGTCACTCCCGGTGAAGGGATCTCGGCTCTTTCCTTATCGAATAAGGTGCAGGATATTTCACAAATACCACTATGCAAAGCAAAAACTATAAAAGCAATCAAAAGACAAACCGAGTTTGTAGCATCTGCCAGTTTTGCTAAAGAGATCACTCCCGGTGAAGGGATCTCGGCTCTTTCCTTATCGAATAAGGTGCTGGATATTCTACAAGGAATACAGCTATGCAAAGCAAGAACTAGAGCTACCAGTTTTTAAAACAAGTTTCTACAACATCTTTAGGTTTCTTTTTCTTTCATTAATCTCATTAATGAAGTCCCAATAATTTTGCTTCCCAAGCATCGCATATGAAATGAAAGCATCAATATATAATATATATATATATATATATATATATATAATATAAGCATTCGTCTCAGAATAAGCAGTGATCACATCACAGATATCAGCAGCAGAAGAACATATATGAAATATTGGATATACTAGGAATTCCGTGTTTTAATTTAAGCCAGTATAAAACACGGATTCCACGGTCGCGATGAATAGCCAAACCCACATCCCTAGACCCCTACGAGAGCGGCAAGAAACCCTACCAATTCTAGAGTTAGGAGACCCAGTCTCAACTCCTCGAGTTGGTCTCCCACTGGACCCTAGAACCCGGTTACTTGTTCTCCCCGCCTTGGGTCTATCTTAACGCGGAAAAGTAAATAATATACATCAATGGTGACATCATCCTCAACCTGGAAGTACCCCAATAAAAGAATATTACATACAAGATTTTACATGAATGAAAATAAAAAACTCTCATCTCACATAAAAAAACCCGGCTATTCAAACACGACGATCCAATATAACATACCACATCAACACATAACATCACATGTCATCAACGTAAGTAAATATGCGTATCCCAGTTGTGTTGACATATAGCACCGAAACCGGCGATACACCACATATTACACTTACGGTCGCAGAAAAGAAAGTGAAAAACTACAATAGTTGGAATCCGCAACCACCTTAGACATCATAAACCCAGTGTATCACATACTTTGGATTTCATGCCCAACAAATGAAATCCTTAGACATCACATGCCTAACAATTATAACCCCCACATTTTAGTCTCGATATTGAAAACACTTTTCAATAACATGTCGGGTAATTCAACAAGATTCCCGATAACCTGATCGAATGCTCGTCGGAAACTTTAGTAGATGGCCGCACCCCCGATGTCGTCGACGAAGTGCACTAAGGCGGAACACCGCTGTTGCGAGCACCCGAACGGATGCTTTTGGCGACGGGGTTCTCTTACAGTAACTTGGTCGGGGCTATGGGACGTGGCTATCTAGTAAGGTTACCCGGTGAGTATCCGCGTACACTACGTAATTGTGACGGACTTTTGATCATATCAAAATCCCGTGGCAACCGATCAATTGAGACTAATTTGCTAGATTTATAAAATTCAAACTAGTTATCTCATAACTAATTGTGGATTCCAAATATTGTATCACAATCACAGATAGCTAGACAAAGTTAAACTTTTCGATCGAATAAACAAGAACCCAAAATTTCCCAATAAGCTCAACACCTGAGCGGAGTTCAAAAAGTACACAGAAACTGCCACAGCTCCTATGAACCAGCCGTAGAAGGGTCAACCAATGCCTCACATATGGCACCACTGAACTACCAAAAACCCTAGGGTTTGGTGGCGGTTCTGACGGTCACATAATCGAGTTAAGGTTTCGTTCTTCTAGAGGGTCCATAGAATCGCTTGCAAGATTTTCTGAAAATTTTAAACTCGGGAAAAAAAATCCAACACTTGGAAAATTTCCAGCAGGGAAAAATTGGGTTATTGGTATCCGTTCAAACTTTTTAACATCGTCTAAATAACCCGAATATATGTTAGAATTACGACTACGAAACACTCCGAGTTGCTTTTGCAGAAAGTTAACATCACATGCAAATTTAGCAAAAACAAACAACACCTGAAACATCAAAACCCAGAGACTGGAACACAGGCAAAATTTGAGGGGGGGAGCTCAGTTTTTGGCCGATATCAAGGGTATGGTGGCCGGCCACTTTTTCACCAAACTGCCTCAAATTTTGCTAGTGTTCATGTTATATCACATACAACATTCTGCAGTTGTTTGGAAATTTTTTTGACAACATTAAAAATCGACAGAAAGTACAGTTTTGTAGTTTCAAGTTTCGGAGCAGTTTCGGTTTCGTAATCTAACAAATATCGTTTAAATTTCTAGCTTGACTCTGATACCACTGTAGGGTTACCTAGGACAACAACAAGGTTTCGGGAGGCATCGTCTATGCCGTTTTTAAATTTTTGCCGTTCTAAATAACACTAACCTAGAATCTTTAACTAGAAATTTAAACAATAAGCAATGTTAACGTCTTAACATCTAAGTGAATGAGGAATACAACCTTTGTAGACCGGTCCTTCACTTCAATAGCTCCGTGCAGTAGTCCATTCGCTGCGATGAAATGATCTTGCGGACTCTTGAATGGCTCCATGAGAAGAAAGCAACGATCTTGCTTGAAGTCTTCGAGGCCGAAGATGATCTACGTCGAGGAGACACTAACCCAAGCTACCCTCTTCACTAATATGGGATTAGTGAAGCTAACACCCTATACTAAAGTGCTAATCTAGTAGAGGATGATGAAGTAGGATTTTTGCTCACTTTGGAATTGATTTTCTCACTTAAGTTTCTCACTTGATCAAGAGCTAGAAAGCTCTTGAGCTTTGAAGAGGAAGATGAAGAGAGATAATGTTGTGTGAGAGAATGACAACCATGGGTGAGAAAATATCTAATATGTCTCATGTAGAGACTTAACCATGAATTAATATAATGGTTGGGTTAACAAATATCTAGTATAAAACAAAACTAGTGGACTAGTCAATGGGTCTCCAAGCTTCTCAAAGCTTCATACCATGTGACCATTATCCAACTAATAATTGATTTAAACTAAATAAATAAACCCTACATTATCTTTATCATGGTGCAAGTCTCATACACTCATGTAGCTTGTATCATCAACCATGACACAAAATAAAACACAATTAATATATATCACATATATATTAAGTGTGCACATGTGAGAAAAATAAATGTTTAAGTGAGCTAATATTAGTTAATGTAAATTAATATATCAAATATATATAATTATATATTAAATCATTAAATTAACACTTGATTTAATAATCCGGTTATATCTCATATGACCGACTAATATTATTTGTATCATTATATCGAATCAACACTTGATTCGATAACCCGGCTATATCGCATATAACCGACCGATACAGTATCGACTTATCGAATCAACATTTGACTCGATAACTCGGCTATATCACATATAACCGATCGATACTTAATATCGCGAGAATAGAATACGGTATCACATACTCGTATTAATCTCGGTCCCGCACATATCACATATGTACTCCTACTTCGTTTTGCCTGAGCCAGTGAAACCTCTGTGTAGAACTCTAAAGACTTGTCAATACGCCGGCAGTAGGTGATGATCACATCAAGCACCTACAAGCCGTCAGCGGTACTTGCTGGACGTAACGGCTACCCGGTTATTGAACGATCAGAAGATTAGCAAGCAAGCCCTCTCTAACTCCTGCAAAAGCCTGACAGTAACACTACCGTACAGTCCGGTCTCTTCGTTTGATATGTCGCATATCATCACCTGAGGATGGTAAAACGTCAGACCCCAATGGCCTGATATGTCATGCCGATGCAAGGTCCATAACGGTTCGAGAAACTACTGATAACACTTACCAGTAAATCTCAGCAACCCTGGCCAGGGATTTCATGTTATGGCCAATCGAGCATAGCGCAACATCAACTCCCACTACCGGGAGAGACGAATTACCTCCTATCGCTCATTGCCTCCATGTGACTCGGGACTATACCCAAAAACCACCGTTTTGCACGATCTCTTGACTGTGGTAAGGTGGAAATCAAAGCACAATGGGAATCACACGAGACTCTATGATGATCTCGGGTCGACAGACTAATCTGTACAAGTGTCACCAGAGAACTGCTATCTGACGATAGGTATAATACCATCTAGGAGTTCTCGGCGAGTCCGTTCAGTGTACGCAGTCTCCACTGAGCACCCGTACACCATCTTTGATGTCAAACACCAATGGATATGGGATCATCCATCGCCCATCATATGGGTCAAGATGCGTATACGCTAGTCTACTCTGGAGCATCGATGCCCTGTCTCGATACTCCCTCGACTAGGAACAATTATAGGGTGTACTTGTTGACTATCTTTGGCCCCACTAGTATGATCTCCATCATAGTCCTGGGTGTCAAGTACACATCCTAAAGGGCTTTGTCAACATGTTAGAGCAAGACAGCTTCACGTATACAAGTCAACATGTTAAGACAAAGAGCAACCAGATAGCATACTATCATATCGAGCAAGAAAATCCTCCCTATATATGTCCAAGCATCCACTACAATATACATCCCATGTACAGTAATGGCCTCTAGGGCATACATATAACTAACAATATCAACAAAGATGAAAATTACTGGAAATCTATAGTTGAAATGAATGGTTTAAGTATCAATGTCATAAGCAAAGACGACAAAAAAACTATTCTTAAAATTATAGAAGATGACAACATCCAGCCAGAACTTAAAACTAAGTTGGTTGAAGTTCTTCTCAGAGAAGGAAAGGAAAAATCTCCTGTAATTGATAATGTTTATAGACTATCAGAAGTCTTTAAAAGACAACAATTAAAAGAGGATAAGCCAGTAACAATTGCGGCTTTACAAAAGGAGGTTAATAACCTAAAAACTGAAGTAATAGAGTTAAAAACTCAAAATAGAGATATTATACAAAGAATCTCTGCTATTGAAAGCAACACCATAATACAAGGTGAATCTTCAAATGGAGAAGAAGAATTTATTGATGAGATTACTAGAGAAGAAGAAGTAATTTCAGATAAATTCTTACAAACCATTGATTTAGTGTTAAATCAAAAATGGTATATTAGAATTACTCTAATTATTAATAACGATTTGGTTATACCCAATCTTATAGCTCTCGTCGATAGTGGTGCAGATTTAAACTGCATAGAAGAAGGACTTATTCCAATTAAATATTGCGAGAGAACTACTCAGACTTTAGGTACAGCTGATAACAGTACTTTAACTACATCATATAAGGTGTCAAATGCAAACATTTGCAACGAAGACATATGTCTTCCCTCTCCCTTTATAATTGTAAAAGAAATTTCATAACATGTGATACTAGGGACATCATTTCTTAGTAAGAAAATACCCATTAAAAGAATAGACTCACAAGGCATTTATAGTCTCTACAAATGGAAATAAATTTTGTTTCAGTTTATAACTGATCCGATGGTAAAAACCTTAAATGAAGTAAAGGATATTTACCTTAAAGAAAATCAAATAAATTTCATTAAAGAAGAAATAGCTTCTATACAAATAAACAAGCAATTAGACTCTAGCACAATAAAAGCTAGAATAAAAATAATTGAAAATGAGTTTATAACTCAAACTTGTAGTAAATTTCCAAATGCATTTTGGGAAAGAAAACAACATATTATTAATCTTCCCTATATAGAAGATTTTTTAGAGGAAAATATTCCTATTAAAGCGAGACCCTGCCAAATGAATCAAGAATATCTTGAATTATGTAAAAAAAAAAGATTAGTAGTAGACAAAAAACTAATCAGAAAATCCTTTTCTCCATGGAGTTGCACAACATTTTATGTTAATAATGCTGCTGAACTGTAAGTCGATGTACAACACCCACGACTTGCGGGGAGGCGGAATAATGAAAAACGATCTTGTTTTATGCGTAAACATCGACTAACCGAGAATCTTTGCTTAAACAATAACTAACAAGAAACCATAGAAGAGTTAACTACTATGATAAGTGATTATACCTAAAGAACCGTGTCCTTCGTCTTTCCGTTCTCCATGTCCTCTCCGGCCTTCTCTATGTAGTAGATGATCCCCCCGAGAGCTTTACTACAAGCTTCACCTCTAACTTGAGGTAACTAGGTTTCTTAAATCGCTAATCTAAGTAACCTAGGTGATATAGAGAATGGTTAAGGATTAAGTAGTCTACTCTAATCCTTGATCTCAACACATGAGAGGTAAGGATTAGGGTTTGAAGAGGGAGAGCTTGAGGAGAGAGAAAGTGAGCAAGAGAATGAGATGAGATAATGATCTATCATAATATATATTAAGCATTATCATTTATCCAATAAAAGAAAATAAAGGATTAATAATCATGCTTCATAAATACAAGAGGGTGATTCATCTCCATGAGTCATTAAGCATTTATGATGCATTAATGACATGGATGAATCATTCATATGACTCACTAATCTCATTTAATGCATATGCCACCTTAACCCCCAAGTCACCATCTTCTAGAAGCTTTTCGCATAATTACGAGAACGCCCCTCCTATCCGTGAAAACACGGAAAAACTTTATACTGTATAAATCCAATAACCGAATACTAGAAACTGGCTTAAACCAAAGCCGACTAGTAAAAACTGTCCGGATGTCGTACGTGTGTAAACACACGTATGCGTCCGAACCCTTGTCGTAAAACCATACGACCTCTATATCGTTTCGCCTGGAGTAGGGAACTCTCTGTGTGGGACTCTAGAGACTCGACTATTACGCTGGCAGTGGGTTTAACCACAGACCGCAAGCGGCACTAGCTGTACGTAACGGTCCCTAGGTAGATGTCAATAAGAAGGCCGATGAGGAAACCCATCCGAACTCCTACTGAGTCTGATGTGACAATCTCCGTACAGTCCGGTCTTTTCGTTTAAGACTATCGCATATCGGGCCTAGGGAGGCGGCAAGCGTCAGTCCCCTAATAGCGGTATAAGTCGTGTCGGAGCGAAGCCCATTACACCCTGAGAAACTACTGGAACCTACCAGCAAATCTCGCTTGCCCTGGCCAGGGACTTTGCGTAATGGCTCTCTGACACAGCGCGATATCAACCCCCAATACCGAGAGAGACGAATCCTGTCTAACCGCCACTGCCTCCAAGTGCTCGGGACTGCACCCAACTGCTACCTGTTTGCACGACTCCTTTGAGCCGTGGTAGGGTAGCAATCTAAGAACAGTGGGACACACTCGAGGCGAAGTAGTAGTGTCAAGTCTGCGGACTATGCTGTACTCATGTCACCTGGGAACTGTTAACTGATGACTGGTATAAAACCAACCAACAGTTCCCTGTGAGTCCTGTCCGGTATACCCGTAACCTAACGAGCACCTGCATACTATCTCCAGTACGACGTACTGACGGCTGTGGGACAGACCACCTCCCCAACTGGGATGAGAAGCGTACACACTAGTCTACTCTGGAGTATCGATCCCATGTCTCGATAATCCTACGACTAGGGTCCTGAATAAGGATGTGCTTGTAGACTACCCAGCCCCCACTAGTGTGACTGCCATCACAACGCCGGTAGTCAAGCAAGATCCTAAGAGCTCTATCAATACGTATACTCACATATTAAGATAGAAAAACCAAGTAGCATACTACCATGTTTAGCAAGACTGTTATATACATGTGAATAACCCAAGCTTCCATTAAGTAATATACAAACTATTATGATACAGTAATGGCCTTCTAGGGCATAAACACTAACAATCTCCCATATGCACTAGGGCCATGTACTGGCGTATCGCAGACCTATCATCTCGAATAGCCTCTCGAACTGCGTCTGAGGAATGGCCTTTGTGAATGGATCAGCAGTGTTATTCTCTGTATTTACTCTCTTTACCTCGATCTCCCGGCGATCGACGATCTCCCTGATCAGGTGATACCGCCTTAAGATGTGTCTGGAATTCTGATGGGACCTGGGTTCCTTCGCTAAAGCTATAGCACCGTTGTTGTCGCAATACAGAGGTATTGGACCAACACTGGTAGGAACCACTTGAAGTTCTGTGAGGAACTTCTTCATCCAGACAGCTTCTTTTGCGGCATCGCAAGCAGCTATGTACTCCGCTTCCATCGTTGAGTCAGCAACGGTGTCCTGCTTGGAACTCTTCTAACAGACCGCCCCTCCATTGAGGGTAAAGACATAACCCGACATGGACTTGGAGTCATCCTTGTCACTCTGGAAGCTGGAGTCAACAAAGGCCTCGATCTGGAGATCTTTTCCGCCATACACCAAGAATATCTCCTTAGTCCTCCTCAGGTACTTGAGAATGTTCTTTACAGCTATCCAGTGCTTCTCCCCTGGGTTTGCCTGATACCGGCTTACAACGCTTAATGCGTATGCTACATCTGGTCTGGTACATAACATCGCATACATTATAGAGCCTACCGCAGAAGCGTAGGGTATAATCGACATGCGATCCCTTTCCAAATCAGTCTTGGGAGACATCTCTTTGGAGAGGGTGATTCCGTGACAAGCCGGTAGGTTATCGCGCTTAGAATCATCCATACTGAATCTTTTCAATATGGTGTCTATGTACCTGGACTGCGAAAGTCCCAACATCCTCTTTGATCTATCACGATAGATCTGGATCCCCAGAATGTAGGTGGCATCACCCAGGTCTTTCATGGAGAACTTCTGTGACAAGAATCTTTTGACTGACTGTAGCATAGGAATATCATTTCCTATTAGGAGAATGTCATCCACGTACAAGACGAGGAATACTACAACTCTCCCTACAATCTTACTGTATATGCATGGTTCATCTGGATTTTTGATAAAGTCGAATTCTTTGACAGTATCATCAAAACAGATGTTCCAACTCCGCGATGCCTGCTTTAGTCCATAAATGGATTTAAGCAGCTTGCATGCTTTACCGCTGCTCCCACTCTGAATGAATCCTTCTGGCTGATTCATATAGACGCTCTCTTCCAAATTACCATTTAGAAAGGCCGTCTTTACGTCCATCTGCCAGATCTCATAATCGTGGAAGGCAGCAATAGCAAGAAGGACCCGAATGGATTTGAGCATAGCCACTGGAGAAAAGATTTCGTCATAGTCCAAACCAGGTCTTTAACGGAAACCCTTTGCAACAAGTCTAGCCTTATAGGTTTCAACCTGTCCATCTACACCAATCTTCTTTCTGAAGATCCACTTGCATCCTACGGGTTTTACCCCATCTGGAGCAATGTCCAAAGTCCATACTTTGTTAGTGTACATGGACTCCATTTCGGTCCGCATTGCATCCAGCCATTTTACCGAGTCGCCGCTCTGAATGGCTTGCTAGAAGCTAGTAGGGTCGTCATTATCAATGACGCAATCTTCTCGATCCCCGTCTATGAGAAAACCGTAGTATCTCTCGGGCGGATGAGACTGCCTACTACTTCTGCGGATAGGCGCTGGTATGTCCCTTTCTTCTGAAACTTCTTGTTCTACCAAACTTTCAGTAACAGCTTGTGGTTCTGGAATTTCTTCCAGTTCTACTGCGCTCCCACTCTTCTAATTTTCTAAAAATTCAGTTTCTAAGAAGTGGGCATGTCGAGAAAAAAAAACCTTTTGTTCCTCTGCGTAATAGAAATAATATCCCTTGGAGTTCTTTGGATATCCCACAAGCTTACACTGTACTGAGCGTGCCTCGAGCTTGTCCGGATGCTGCTTTTTTACAAAACCTGGACATCCCCATGTCCTAAAGTGTTTAAGACAGGGTTTCTTCCCACTCCACATCTGATATGGTGTGGTAGGCACAGTCTTGGTTGGAACCTGGTTCAAGAGATATGCAAATGATTCTAGTGCATAACCCCAGAAAGATCGCGGTAACTCAGCCTTACTCATCATGGAACGAACCATATCCAATAGGGTTTGATTCCTTCTTTCCGATACACCGTTGTGTTGTGGTGTGTATGGAGGAGTAAGTTGAGAGAGAATTCCATTCTCTTTTAAGTATCCCAGGAACTCGGCACTTAAGTATTCACCACCTCGATCAGATCTCAGTGTCTTGATACTTTTTCCTGTCTGTTTTTCCATTTCATTCTTGTATTCTTGGAATTTCTCAAAGGCCTCGGATTTATGCTTCATTAAGAAGATATATCCATACCTAGAGAAATCATCCGTAAAAGTAATGAAGTAGGAATAACCACCTCTTGCATGTGTAGACATTGGACCGCACACGTCACTGTGTACGAGTCCTAAGAGCTCGCTCGCTCTTACTCCGTGTCCAGTAAACGGAGTCTTTGTCATCTTTCCCATGAGGCAAGATTCACAAGTGGCATAAGATTGATATTCGAACGGATTCAAATATCCTTCTCTATGTAACTTCGTTAATCATGTTTCATTGATGTGACCTAGTCTACAATGCCATAAGAAAGCCTGATTTATTTCTGGAGACTTTCTTTTAAGTGTGTTCTGGACATTGAAAACCTGAGCTTGATTCAATACGTATATACCGTCATCTAATGTACCGGACCCAATCAGAACTTGATTTAGGTGGATGTGAACTATATCGCTTACGAATGTAAAGTCATATCTCTCTCTCGAAAGTGAGGACACTGATATGATATTACAAGTCAAACTAGGTACATACAGACAGTTACGTAGAATCAATATCTGCCCACTTGTCAAACCTAGGCGATATTCTCCCACGGATTCAGCGTCCACGCTCATTCCGTTTGCAACTCTGAGAGACAAATCACCTACCCTTATAACTTTACGGTTTCTCAAAGCATGTAATGAATTACAGATATGAGATCCTGCTCCGGTATCTAGTACCCAGGAAGTAGAGTTAATTGACAAACAGTTCTCAATTACAAACACACTTGAGGCCGAAGCCACAACATGCTTCGTATCCTGGCTACTGGCTTCCAAAGCCCTGCGATCCTTCTGCCAATGTCCGTTCCCATAACAATAGGAACATCCCTCCTTTCCTACACCAAGTCCCGAAATTTTTGCTCTTCCCTTTCCTCCTACTTTACTGACACCGTATATCAGCTTTGTATAGGTCTTCTTCTTTTCATCCTTTGCTTTCGCCCTGGATGTAGAAGAAGAAGGTCCCCCATTAAGCAGAGCTTGTGTCTCCCTGGTTTCTTTCAGGGTGTAAGTAGAGGGTAGGGACTGTGGAAATAAGTCAGCGTATGACCTGTTTCTCAACGTGGTCTCCAGGTCCTTGAGCTCATCAATATAGCTAGTCATCGTAAGGACGTCGTCCCCTACAGATGACCCATCAGCCGACCTTGCTTGAATTATTTCTTTCAAGGTCTCATACCTTGCGATATGAGATTGCTCTCCAAATAAATCTTTGTTATGGAGAAAGTTGGAAACTGAGTCCATCTTCTCGTGCTGCTTCTGGTATACACCATCAACTGAAGCAAACACGAGGCACATGTCTTTCGCTTTATCCTTTTCCTTTGTCTGACGGATATCCATATCCGTGACGGTGGAAACTGGACCTGGGACGGAGGGATCTTGAGTAGTAATAGGGTGGTCCAGCTTGTCATAGGCAATGGACATCTAGACAGACCTTTGCCAGTCATATAAGTTAGATTCAGTCAACTTGTTATCTAGATGTAACCTAGTCATGGTCACAAGGTCGCTGCAATGAGAGAGAGAGAGAAGAAAACACTTTAGCATGATGCTCTTGCAAGTTTAGATTGGTTTTTAATTTATCTAAACTGGATGGCTCCCACTGTTTCTCGAATCCTTCCTCAAACCATAAAAGAAGAATTAGCCAGGACTATTCTCACCGTACAATACTTGCTTAACCGTTTAGCCAGGCTAGTCTCGATACTTCGAGAGAGGTTTTCCAACGCTTTCGCGAAGTTCCTTAATTAAATAACCTCTTTTCTCTGGGGGCGTAGCCCCGCTGACACCTGTCTCGGCACCTACTTGGTTTATAGTATTGATCGTTAAGTGACGAATCTCCTGATAAGTAGCATATACTCACAGTAGGATCGGGATCCAAATATCATCGTATGATAATTTTGAAGGAATCCTACCAACATTCATCAAACTCTAAATGGTATGCATCTCTTTGCAAATTTCAGTTTCTTTAGAAATTCCTGATATAGATTTTTGCCCCATGTTCTTATGACCTTGACTAAGGGCCAACAAATCATAAGTCACATGTCAAGTTCTGCCTATCATTATCTTGTTGATTTGAACCCATCCGTATATACTCTTGACTAAGGGCCAAACAAAGTAATACGACTGTCCCAAACCAACTCATCTATCTATGCAACAAATGAATACCCCAGCAGCTACCAATCACTATGTCTTGACTAAGGGCCAAACAAACATAGCTTGAATACTACTGACCATTCATAAGAAATGACGGAGGGCAACGACTGGTTTTGGCGAAACCGTGAACGTAGTGAACTTGATATAATCGAAGGAACCTGATAGCTTTTTAAAAGGAGTGGTTAAAGCTCCGCAATTAAAAGTATCATCTGTTTTTAAAATAACCGAGTGGTTTCTTTTAAATTGTTCCAACGATTCAACTTTTGGTTTATTTTCTTTGCATTAATAATAATGCGTCCCATCATTAACCTATCATTGCAGAAAACAACGAAAATACAACGTCCTCTTATGCCATCCGCATTCGCCACTGGGTCCCGTCATCACCCGTTAGGTTACTTAACTAACGACAGAGCGGGGGCTGGGCTAGCGCGGGTGTAAAATATAAGTGACGTCTAAATAGCTATCATATATAGATATTGTACATTCGTCTGACGCAATAATAGGCATTCCAGATCTCATATGAACTTTATTGGATTTGCAAGCAATCCACGTTTGTTTAAAGCCTCCAACAAAAGACGGATTACATACTTGTGATGAATAGCCAATACCCCACCCTAGACCCCTACGGGTACGGCAAACTACCCGCCAAATACCCGAAGTGAAGCGGTCTCCCTCAACAAAGTGAGTAGGCTACTAAACACTTCAAAGTACCCGGTAGTTTGTGCACCCCACCTTGGGTCTATCCTAGGAGCAAAAACAGTAAAATGAAATAATACAACGGTGGCTACAAACGCAACCTGGATGTGCCCCGCAAAATAATATTACAACATATTACAATTTCTTTGAATGAATGAATATAACAACCCATCAATAACCCCAGCTAATCATCACAACAGTCCAATACAGTTCATATCCACAAACAGTAAAAACCATTACAGATATGTGCAACCACCTGCCAACCGACATACTAGCAGTTAGGGGAGGTTTACGAACACATTATACAATCACAGATATAATCAAATTAGCAAACATCGTATAATTTCGATCGAGCAAACATATCATATTCTACTCCCAAAACTTCTCTGTGCACCTGAGACTTTGAGCAGAAAATAAACATTCCAGAAAACACAACAATATCACAAAAGAATAATAGGAGCAAACTGGGTCGAATCGGCCCCAACTCGGCCGCGGATCCACGGCGGATCGGTAGGATCGGCTGCGGTTCCGCGGCTGTATGGCCGATTCACTAACCCATTTTTCTCCAGTGTTCTTATTTTTCTATGCTTGTTACTCTGCAGCAACCTGAAAAATTTTTAGAGCCTGTTTTGAAATCGACAGAAACTTGTGATATCGATGTTATTTTTTGGTTCGTTTTGCGTTCGAAATTCATACGACTTTGCTATTGAGTTAATTATTATTTAGCGAGGCTCTGATACCACTGTAAGTCGATGTACAACACCCCACGACTTGTGGGGAGGCGGAATAATGAAAAACGATCTTGTTTTATGCGTAAACATCGACTAATCGAGAATCTTTGCTTAAACAATAACTAACAAAAACCATAGAAAAGTTAACTACTATGATAAGTGATTATACCTAAAGAACCGTGTCGTTCGTCTTTCCGTTCTCCACGTCCTCTCCGGCCTTCTCTATGTAGTAGATGATCCACCCGAGAGCTTTACTACAAGCTTCACCTCTAACTTGAGGTAACTAGGTTTCTTAAATCGCTAATCTAAGTAACCCAGGTGATATAGAGAATGGTTAAGGATTAAGTAGTCTACTTTAATCCTTGATCTCAACACATGAGAGGGGAAGATTAGGGTTTGAAGAGGGAGAGCTTGAGGAGAGAAAAAGTGAGCAAGAGAATGAGATGAGATAATGATCTATCATAATATATATCAAGCATTATCATTTATCCAATAAAAGAAAATAAAGGATTAATAATCATGCTTCATAAATACAAGAGGGTGGTTCATCTCCATGAGTCATTAAGCATTTATGATGCATTAATGACATTGATGAATCACTCATATGACTCACTAATCTCATTTAATGCATATGCCACCTTAACCCCTAAGTCACCATCTTCTAGAAGCTTCTCGCGTAATTACGAGAACGCCCCTCCTATCCGTGAAAACATGGAAAAACTTTAGACTGTATAAATCCAATAACCGGATACTAGAAACTGGCTTAAACCAAAGCCGACTAGTAAAAACTGTCCGGATGTCGTACGTGCGTAAACACACGTATGCGTCCGAACCCTTGTCGTAAAACCATACGACCTCTATATCGTTTCGCCTGGAGTAGGGAAACTCTCTGTGTGGGACTCTAGAGACTCGACTACTACGCTGGCAGTGGGTTTAACCACAGACCGCAAGCGGCACTAGCTTTACGTAACGGTCCCCAGGTAGATGTCGATAAGAAGGCCGATGAGGAAACCCATCCGAACTCCTACTGAGTCTGATGTGACAATCTCCGTACAGTCCGGTCTTTTCGTCTAAGACTATCGCATATCGGGCCTAGGGGGCGGCAAGCGTCAGTCCCCTAATAGCGGTATAAGTCGTGTCGGAGCGAAGCCCATTACACCCTGAGAAACTACTGGAACCTACCAGCAAATCTCGTTTGCCCTGGCCAGGGACTTTGCGTAATGGCTCTCTGACACAGCGCGATATCAACCCCCAATACCGGGAGAGACGAATCCTGTCTAACCGCCACTGCCTCCAAGTGCTCGGGACTGCACCCAACTGCTACCTGTTTGCACGACTCCTTTGAGCCGTGGTAGGGTAGCAATCTAAGAACAGTGGGACACACTCGAGGCGAAGTAGCAGTGTCAAGTCTGCGGACTATGCTGTACTCATGTCACCTGGGAACTGTTAACTGATGACTGGTATAAAACCAACCAACAGTTCCCTGTGAGTCTTGTCTGGTGTACCCGTAACCTAACGAGCACCTGCATACTATCTCCAGTACGACGTACTGACGGCTGTGGGACAGACCATCTCCCCAACTGGGATGAGAAGCGTACACACTAGTCTACTCCGGAGTATCGATGCCCTGTCTCGATAATCCTACGACTAGGGACCTGAATAAGGATGTGCTTGTATACTACCCAGCCCCCACTAGTGTGACTGCCATCACAACGCTGGTAGTCAAGCAAGATCCTAAGAGCTCTATCAATACGTATACTCACATATTAAGATAGAAAAACCAAATAGCATACTACCATATTTAGCAAGATTGTTATATACATGTGAATATCCCAAGCTTCCATTAAGTAATATACAAACTAGTATGATACATTAATGGCCTTCTAGGGCATAAACACTAACATGAACAAGAACGAGGTGTGCCACGTCTTGTTATCAATTATAAGCCATTAAACAAAGTGCTTAAATAGATAAGATATTCTCTTCCTAATAATAGGGATTTGCTCAACAGAATAAACAAGGCTAAAATATTTTCAAAGTTTGATTTAAAATCAGGCTACTGGCAAATACAGATTAATGAATCTGATAAATATAAAACTGCATTTACAGTACCTTTCGTGCATTTTGAATGGAATGTTATACCATTCGGATTAAAAAATGCGCCTTCAGAATTTCAAAACATTATGAATTCTATTTTCAATCCTTATACGGAATTTATCTTATCATATATAGATGATGTTTTAATTTATTTTGATAATATTGATCAATATTTCAAACATTTGAATATCTTTAAGCATCTTATTATAAAAAATGGACTTGTTATATCCGCTCCTAAGATGAAGCTGTTTCAAACAGCAATTAGATTCTTGGGTCATAACATTAATAATGGCACTATTATACCAATTGAAAAAAGTATAGAATTTGCTTCTAAATTTCTAGATTATATTCCAGATACAAAGCAACTACAAAAATTTCTAGGTGCTTTAAATTATGTAGCAGATTATTATAAAAATCTCGCTATAGATGCAGCAATTTTATATAATAGGTTGAAGAAAAATCCTTCGCCTTGGACTGATAGTCATACAAAAACATTTCAGAAAATTAAAGAGACTGTAAAGAATTTACCATGTCTATATATTGCTAATTCTAGCTGGCAGAAAATTGTTGAAACAGATGCCTCGAATATAGGATATAGAGGCATTTTAAAGCAAGTAGATCCTACTAATAATAAAGAAATACTAGTAAGATTTACTTCTGGAAAATGGAATCCAACCCAGTTAAATTATTCAACTATCAAGAAAGAAATTATTTCTATTATAAAATGTATATATAAATTTCAGGATGATTTATTAAATAAAAAGTTCATGCTGAAAATTGATTGCAGTGCTGAAAAATCTGTTTTGCAAAAAGATGTTAAAAATTTAACATCAAAGCAAATATTTGCTAGATGGCAAGCTGAATTAGTAGTCTTTGACTTTGATATTGAATATATTAAAGGTACTGATAACTGTCATCCTGATTTTCTTACCAGAGAATTTCTTCAAGATTCTGCTAATGTAGAATCTTACGAGGGGACAAGGACCATGCAGAGGCCGAGGAAGGGGAAGGAGTCATATTCCGAATAATTCCCCATACGCAAACTGGCTGAAAATGCAAAAACCTAAGCCAGCTAGATTGGATCAAGATCAAGAATCAGAAGCGTCATACGCTCCCTCTGAATGGAGGACGCCACACAAGATGGCAAGAAAAGATGTTAATAACACTGAAGCCAGTATTTATAACACTAAGGGCGAAGGAACCTCATCAGAAAGTTATTCTGAGCAAAAGCAGTCCTTCAAAAAGGCAATTGAAAATGCTGATGAGGGTTATATCCAGAAAAACATTTCTGAACAAATCATTTGTTTAGAAGGAGATGATATCTCCAGAATGGATGATCCATGGTCTCTTAAAGAAAAGTATATAGAGACTACTGCTTATACTTCTCAAGCAGGAAAGACAAGGTGTCACGACCCAAAATTGGGCATAGACTGGCACTTAAACTACGTAACGTCAACTGGCGTAACGCAATTAAGTAAGCCGAAAACCCAACAATCTAAACCATTATAAGAAAGAAAGATAGATCACTTTTAAAAATCTCGATGCAAAAACTTTTAAACTTAAGTTTGTTTTTCATAAAAATTCCGGCAGCACCTCCTTTGTAAAAACTAGCCCCGAAACGGGTTCAAACATAAGATAAAAGTAAAGCATCCCCAAACGGGAGCAAATCTCGCCCAACGGCGGAACAACCACCACAACAGATATACGACGCCGTAGCGAAGAAAAGATAATCCACATATATAAAAGGCCGGCTCACATGAGCACGACAACCAGAGTCATAAGAATATACAACATCGATCCTCACAACTCGTCTCTAAGTCAACACATGAAGGTGGTAGATGGAGAGTACTAGATACAAGAATATACAATGTACATCATCGAATAACCGCAACCCACCTATAGCAAACGGCTTCACAGCCAACCGTAGTGGTATCTGCAAAATTAGAGATAATAAGGCACCCTGCCGCGACCACTCTGATGATCAGACCTGAATAATCCTGCGGTACAACGGGGGTGAGTTGCCAACTCGTGAATAGTAAATAATATCATACAGTAATCGCAAGTATGTACTAACAGCGATAATCTATCACAAGTAATCTGATAGCATAAGTATGACAATATGTATATGCAACAGTCATGAAAGGTACTCTATCAGGTGCTACTAATACATGAAGCAATGCATATAGAATAAATGCGGAGTACGGGGTAAAACATGTCATCCTCACGGAATCCTCATCGTGGCAGACCAGTGTCCTTAATTTCCCTCAAATCGGCCCCATATCGGCCCTCATACTGGGCACTTAGGCCCCTCACATCGGGCATATCAGCCCCTCACATCGGGCACAACCAGCCCCTCATATCGGGCACATCAGCCCCTCATATCGGGCACATCAGCCCCTCATATCTCAATGAATAAGAATACATGCACAGATCATTATGATGATATATATTATAGGTATACATATATAACAGCGTCCCATACCACTGATATATATATATATATATATATATATATATATATATATATATTAGAGATGTACATATATAACAGTGTCCCATATCACTGATATATATATACATGTATATATATTAGCGTCCCATACTACTGATATATATACACAAGAGTAACATCCAGAAATATCATATGAAATCCATATATCAATGCGAAATCCATGAAATGAAATATATGCAACATGAAGAAGTAATATGAGCATATAAAGGAAATCCGCTATTTAACTGCAACAAGTTATTGAATATATCATGCGGTTCCAAATTCTCTGAAACCAAACGCAACATCATATAAAGGTGAACATGTAGCTATAGCCAGGTATGCGTAACCATGTTGGTATAGCAAGATATGTGTATCTACCTATCAATAATGATGTAATACCCTCCAGGTATATGTGTATCTATATCAAGCTAGGTATGTGTATCTACATGTCAATAATAATACAATACCCTCCAGGTATATGTGTAGCTAGCATGTAGTTATGGCAAGGCATATGTGTAAGTATGTAGGTATATAGGTATGCTATGTGCCATATGCATAATAAAATATGAATCAATGTCTCAATGTCCCTAACCATACCATAGCACGTATGTATAGGTGTTGTGCGTGTCATGGCAATTATTGACAGTGTGAGTGGCATACAATCAGTGCTCGTGCAACATGAGCCGTCAATAATAGTGCAGTGTCTTGTCCAAACTCCCGTAAATCCTATAAGCAACACTTACCGTACAGTCCAGTCTCTTCGTCTGATATGTCGCATATCGAGTCTAGGGATGGAATCGTCAGACCCCAGTAACTTGATAAGTCATGCCGATATGTGGCCTATAACAGTTCAAGAAACTACTGATAACACTTACTAGTAAATCTCATCAGCACTGGCCAGGGACTTGCTGTTATAGCCAATCGAGCATAGCGCAACATCAACTCCCTATACCGGGAGAGACGAAACCCCTCCTATCGCTCACTGCCTCCATGTAACTCGGGATTGTACCCAAAATCCACCTGTTTGCACGACTCTTTTGAGCCATGGTAGGGAGAAAAACAAAGCACAGTGGGAACCACACAAGACTCTATGGCGATCTCCGGTCTACAGACTAATATGTACAAGTGTCACCAGAGAACTTCTATCTGACGATAGGTATGCTAGCATCTAGGAGTTCTCGACGAATCCTGTTCGGTGTACCCATTCTCTAATGACCACCTGTGTACAATCTTTGATGTCAAACACCAATGGATGTGGGATCAACCATCGCTCCATACAGGGTCAAGAAACGTACACACTAGTCTACTCTGGAATATCGATGCCCTGTCTCGATATTCCCTCGACTAGGAACTGTTAAAGGATGTGGTTGTGGACTACACAAGCCCCACTAGTACGTTCTACATCATAGTCCTGGTAGTCAAGCCAACATCCTAAGGGCTTTATCAACATCTATCAGAGAGACGGTATAACAATACAAGTGTACATGTTAAGATAAAGAGCAACCAGATAGCATACTATCATGTCGAGCAAGAAAGACCTCTATATATATGTCCAAGTATCCACTATATCATACAATAATAGCCTCTAGGGCATACATATTCCTAACAATCTCCCACTTGCACTAAGGCCAGTTGTTGTAGTATCTCATACCCAACATCCAAAAAAGTCTCTCAAACCGCGTCTGGGGAAGGGCCTTCGTGAGTGGATCCGCTGTGTTGTCCTTCGTGTCAACTCTCCTGACCTCGATCTCCCGGCGACCCACTATCTCCCGGATCAGGTGATACCGCCTAAGAATATGTCTGGAACGATGATGGGACCAGGGTTCCTTAGCCAAAGCCACAGTTCCATTGTTATCACAATACAAGGGTATTGGGTCTTCAATGGATGGAACCACACCAAGTTCAGCAATGAACTTCTTCATCCAGACACCTTCTTTGGCAGCATCGTTGGCAGCGATGTTGTTAGGAATATGTATGCCCTAGAGGCCATTATTGTATGATATAGTGGATGCTTGGACATATATAGAGAGGAATTTCTTGCTCGACATGATAGTATGCTATCTGGTTGCTCTTTATCTTAATATGTACACTTGTATTATTATACTGTCTATCTGATACATGTTGATAAAGCCCTTAGGATGTTTTCTTGACTACCAGGACTATGATGCAGATCATACTACCGGGACTTATGTAGTCCACAAGCACATCCTTTAATTATTCCTAGTCGAGGGAGTATCAAGACAGGGCATCGATATTCCAGAGTAGACTAGTGTGTACGTTTATTGACCCTGTAGGGGGCGATGGTTGATCCAATAACCATTGGTGTTTGACATCAAAGATTGTACACAGGTGCTCATTAGAGAATGGGTACACCGAACATGACTTGCCGAGAACTCCTAGATGGTACTATACCTATCGTCAGATAGTAGTTCTCTGGTGACACTGGTACATGTTAGTTTGTAGACCCGAGATCGTCATAGTGTCTTATGTGGTTCCCACCGTGCTTTGATTTCCTCCCTACCACGGCTCAAAGGAGTCGTGCAAACAGGTGGATTTTGGGTACAGTCCCGAGTCACATGGAGGCAGTGAGTGATAGGAGGGGTTTTGTCTCTCCCGGTATTGGGAGTTGATGTTGCGCTATGCTTGATTAGCTATAACAGTAACTCCCTGGCCAGGGCTGATGAGATTTACTGGTAAGTGTTATCAGTAGTTTCTCGAACCGTTATGAGCCATACATCGGCATGACTTATCAAGTTACTGGGGTCTGACGATTCCACCTATAGACTCGATATGCGACATATCAGACAAAGAGACCGGACTGTACGGTAAGTGTTACTTATAGGCTTCATAGGATTTTGGACAATCTTGCTTGTTGATCTTCTATTCGCTCAATACTTGGGTAGCCGTTACGTCCAGCTAGTACCGCTGACGTCTTGTGGGTGACTAATGTGATCATCATCTACTGCTGGCGTATTGACGAGTCTTTAGAGTCTCACATAGAGGTTTCATACTTCAAGCGAAACGAAGTAGGGCACATTTGCTGATATGTGTAGGAGCCTGATTAAATACGAGTATGTGATACCATATTCTAATCTGGCAACATTTGATATCGTTAGGTTATATGTGATATAACCGGATTATTGAATCAAGTGTTGATTTGATAATATGATATATAGATAAATGATATTAGTCGGTTATATATGATATAACCAGATTATTAAATCGAGTGTTGATTTAATAATTTGATATATATTTATATTTGATATAATTATATGTCAACTAATATTAATGCCCACTAATGTTTATATTCTCTTCATTTATATATATGTGTGTGTGTGTGTGTGTGATATATATATATATGTGTGTGTGTGTGTGTGTGTGTGTGTGTGGATTTTTCTATTTTGAGAAAATAGAATATGAAGTGGAAAATGGGGAGATATTTGTGGAATGGGTGAGGCATGGCTTTTTCCATTTGTTTATTCATTTGGCTACACTATTGAAGTATGGTTGTATATTTCTATTAGGATTTATTCATGCTTCAATAAGTGAGGAGCCATATGAGAGAGCCATTCTTCACTTGATCATTTGGATGCTAGCTCATTCTCTCTAGCTCTCTACTTCTTCTTCCTCCTCCTCCAAAAGTCATAACCCTCACATGAGTTGTGAACCCTAGGACTTTAGAGTATACAAAGTGAGCTAAAAACCCCTACTTCATCAACCTACACTCAATTAGCCATGAAGTATAGGTTGTTTCATTCACTAATAGTGGATTAGTGATGAGGTAGCTTGAATTAGAGAAGCTTCAAGGTGGATCATCTTCGACACGAAGATCGCGAAGCAAGCTTGTTCTTTCTTTAAGTGGAGCCTAGAGGAGTCGTAGGGACTACTGTTCTGAGCTATAGAAGTGAAGGACACGATCTACAAAGGTTGTAATCTCTTTCACTTATTATAGTTTTTTCTTTATCATCATATAAACCTTAATACTCTAGTTAGATTCTAGATTAGTGTAGCTTAGCACCAAGAAATTTTTGAAATTGCATGCTTGATGCCGGTTAAAACCTTGTGGTGGTGCTAGGAAACACTTTTATGGTATCAGAGCCAAGCTAGAGCATTAGACGTTGTATAGAAATTGCAAAACCGAAACGACTCCAAAAACTGTAATCCAAAATCCAAGTTTTTGTAAATTTTAAAAAGTCCTCTAAAAGTTTTTTAAACAAGTGCAGAATGCTACATATGATGTAAGTAGAACACCATAGAAAAACGAGCCCCAAATGTTACATTTTGGCTGGTGAGAATGGAGTAATCCTCGGCCTGGCCGGGTTTTTCAAAAGAATTAGGGTTTGGGTTTTGTATGGTGTTCTTAACTCTTGGATTTAGGGTTTCAGGATATGTTTGTTTTTGCCCAGATTGCATGTGATGTTTTCTTTTGTGTTGGGGCAATTCGGAGTGTTTCGTAGTTGCAATTTTAATATCGTTTCGGGTTTAAGTTTAATACGTGATACAATATTTGGAATCCACATTTAATTAGTTTTGTGAAAACTAGTTTGCTAATTGTAAATCTAGTATTTTAGTCTCTATTGATCGATTGCCACGGATTTTTTATTCGGATCGCAATCTCGTATAGTACGCGAACACTTGCCGGGTAATACTACTAGATAGCCACGCCCCATAGCCCCGACCAAGTGACTGTAGGAGAACCCCGTTGCCAAAAACATCCACTAGGGTGCTCGCGGCCACGGTGTTCTGCCTAAGTGCACTTCGTCGACGACATCGGGGGTGCGGCCATCTACTAAAGTCCCCGATGAGTATTCGATCAGATAGTCGGGAATCTTGTTGAATTACCCGACTAAGTTATTGAAAATTGTTTTCGATTTGAGACTAAAATGCAAGGTTTATAGGGTTAGGCATGAAATTCGGAATATGAGATATTCCAGATTTATGATGTCTAAAGAATATGCGGATTCTAATTATTGTAGTTTTTCATTTCTTTTCTGCGGCCGTAAGTGTAATATATGGGATATCCCCGATCTAGTTGCTATATGTCAACAGAATTCGAGTTACGCATATTTACTTACGTTGATGACATGTGATGTTTGTTGGCTATAGTGTTAGTTATATGTATGCCCTAGAGGCCATTATTGTACATATGATGTATATTATAGTGGATGCTTGGATATATATAGAGATGACTTTCTTTCTCGACATGATAGTATGCTATCTGGTTGCTCTTTGTCTTAACATGTAGACTTGTATTGTGATACTGTCTTGCTCTCACATGTTGATAAAGACCTTAGGATGTGTACTTGACTACGATAGAGATCATACTAGTGGGGACAAGGTAATCCAAAAGTACATCCTTTAATTGTTCCTAGTCGAGGGTGTATCGAGACAGGGCATCGATATTCCAGAGTAGACTAGCGTATATCCGATGAAGGGTGTGATGCATTTCGGGAAAAAAGGGAAGTTCAGCCCCAGATATGTCGGACCCTATGAGATTCTGGAGAGAGTGGGTGCTGTAGATTATCGTTTAGCACTTCCACCGAGTTTTCCCGATGTGCATCCAGTGTTTCATGTGTCTATGCTTTGCAAGTATCTTCAAGATCCTTCTCACGCGATCCAGCATCAGACCGTACAGCTTGAGCATGATTTATCCTACACAGTGCAGCCAGTGGCTATTCTAGACCGACAGGCAAAGAAACTGAGATCAAGGGTACTTCTGTATGTAAAGGTTATTTGGCAAGGAACAAATCGCGAGGAGATCACTTGGGAGACAGAGGATGCGATGCGGAAGAAATTTCCACATCTTTTTGAAAGTACGTGTAGTTAAGTTTTAAATTCGGGGACCGAATTTTCTTAAGGGGGGAATATTGTAACATTTTGAAATATTTTAGATAATTAATCAAATTATTTAATTAAATAGATAATGTTATTTAATTTTTATTGTAGTAAAGAGGGCTTTTAAAGTTAAAGAAGAATTAAACTAGTAAAGAAAATAGTGTTTATATAATAACATATGTAATGAGGGGTTGATGTGAAAAAGGTTAGTTTCCTTATGCAAATTAGAGTTGTATAAGGGTGTTTATGCAAATAGGACTAGAAAATGGTTAAGCCTAAGTTATACCTCCTAGACAACATACCCTAGGTTAACCTAATAGCCACACCTCCTTCTTGCATGAAACCCCATCATCTTAAATGGTGATACCACCTACCACCTTATCTCTATTATCCCTTAATATGGTAAATTGTGTTCAGTTGATATATATTAGTTTATGGAACTGAAACTGAGTTAGAAAGAAAAAGGAAAACATTAGAATACAACAAGAGAAAGGAAAAAGAGTGAAGTGAAGAGAAGAGCTAAGTGCTAAGATTTCACCATCAACCTCAAGCTAGGATCCTTGAGTTTGTGCTTCTTGGAGGGAGTTTTCCAGTGATCTTGCTGTAGGTATAATCCTTAAACCCTGTAGGATTTTAGTTCTGTAACTGTTTGATTTTTGAAATCGAATATCGGTAATATCGTATCTTAGGCAAAAATTTAGCTCTGTGTTAATCTGCTATAGTTTAGATGAAAATACACATAATCAAACAATGCCTTAATATTATAAATTGGACTTAGAATAAACCATAAGAAAATGACCCCGTTCCATCGGATTTTGGCCGGCGACCATAGGGAAAATTTCGAGCTCGCCGGGTGTTTGTTGGAGTTGGGTGCTGGAATTTTTAGAATAGGTCTCTGTATATGGATTAAGATGTTGGGTATTGTTTGTTTAAGTTATTTTAACAGTATATAAAATCTGGAAGCTAATATCTGAAAAAGGGTTAAAATTCTAAAACACGATACGTATGTTTTGTGACACGTTTTAGTTTTCTGTTGCAGACAGCGGGGGATTAAAATTCAGTTAGTATAGGTATTAGATAGCTTACAATAGTCGTACGTAGTATAGTTAGTACGTAAAACTAGTATTTTCATATTTCGACGTATCGGAGGTTAGCCGTTTCTTATACAAATTAATATCGATATTAGATTCAAGTACGGGAACTTCAGAGGCCGCAAGGAAATGAAAGGGATTGGTGATTTCTGAGTAGAATACGAAATATTCCGGTGAGTAGACTAAACATCTACCGGGGGATTTTGTGTGGATGGCGTGATACGCCCGTAGTTTTAAGCTTACATTTAGATTGTTCTTTTACATATGATGTTTATGCATATATATATATATATATATATATATATATATATATACATCGTCATGTTAGTAATTGTTAGAACACTGCACAAGTTATCGACGAGTCATGCTGCACGTGCACATATCTACATGTTACACTACATCTCGTCGATATTAAAATGTCACATACGTACTTGGTACTTGTATGTTAAATATTGTTCATATCATACCTTAAGCATCCTTAATGATAAATTCTTTACGAAGTTGTTAGCATGTTTCATATTCAAATATAGCAATATTGATATAAACCGCAATAGATTATTTCGGATTTATGATTTTGAGTTTTATACACTATTGAAAAGATTCAATGATATTTTTCATGCCGATGTGAGATGTCCACCATGTGATATTGTTTTTATGATTTGGATATATTCCGAACCGAGTGGAGGGGGGCGATACGGTTGCGGATTTATATGTCATCCAAACTGAGTGGGGGGTATACAGTTGGATACATGGTGGACCCGGTCGAGGCCGAGGGACAGGATAGCCGAATTTTAGGCGGGGAGCCTAACGAGGATACTCGATACCGGAGACAGTTATGAACACGGCGGATATCTAGGTGATACCGACCGGTGTTATTGGATGACAGGATCGTTCGGGGAACGATTCCTGATTGGAAATGGAAGATTTGTGTCGATGTTGGACACGGGAAATGAAACTTATTTGGAAATAATTGATGAGATTTCAGTTTTGACTTATATATTTAGTAGTACATTTTCATGTTACAATCCATTATCATGCATTATATTCATCCTTGTTGATATTAGCTCTAGTTCGTCATACTTACATTATCAGACGAGATATGTTAGTTTTATTCACTAAGTTGGCAACTCACCCCCGTTGTGCCATAGTTCGTTGCAGGAGTTGTGTGGACGCATAGCAGCAGTACAGATCCATTCGTCAGCTTTTACCGCTCTTTTTGCTAGGTGGGTTACATATGTAGTAACCTCGTATTTTGGATATGTATATTTTGGATCTAGTATTACTCCATCAGACCATGTATCTTGACTTAGAACGAAACATGTTGTATATTATTTAGACAGAGTGATATCGTTAGTTATGTTAACTTATGTTTTTATGAAATCTTGCATGAAATTCGTTACCTTGAGTGTTGTACTATTTTTGCGTATTGATTTCCTCTGTTTGGCATTGTTTGCTCCCAACTAGGGATGCAATTTAATTACACAACTTAAATTAGATTTCTATTAATAATTAAAAAGAGAGGTACTGTCGAAAGTTTAACATCAGTTGTTACATTTCCATTATTAAAGAAAAAAATCTTTCGACATGCTATTTCATTCTTTTACTTAATAACTAAAATTTGTCTAAATTCCGCAAAAAGGGGTTTGATCTTGGTTTTTGGCTTACTCAGATTTGTGTCGATATCTTTAGATATCATATAATCTAAGTGCCGGTCACATCCAAACTTTGGGTCATGACAACTCTACCATCGCACAAGGTCTGCCAATCCGCAGAAGACTGCTTCTGAACTGCGCTCAACTGGGACAAGCTACCCTCGGGCCTACGACTCAAAGCGTCAGCTACCATATTTGCCTTGTCCGGGTGATAAAGGATCTCACAATCATAATCCTTCACAAGCTCCATCCACCGGCGCTGTCTCAGATTCAGATCCCGC
This sequence comes from Agapanthus africanus, assembly GCA_030015575.1. Taxonomy (NCBI): domain Eukaryota; kingdom Viridiplantae; phylum Streptophyta; class Magnoliopsida; order Asparagales; family Amaryllidaceae; genus Agapanthus; species Agapanthus africanus. The sequence continues at coordinate 190,256,669 of CM057340.1, forward strand.
TGCTGGAAGATGTACTTCAAGCTCTTGTGGTCCGTGAAAATCTGACACGACTCTCCATACAAGTAGTGTCTCCAAATCTTCAACGCAAAGACCACCGCAGCCATCTCAAGATCGTGAGTGGGATAATTCTGCTCGTGCTTCTTCAGCTGCCTAGAAGCATAAGCAATCACTCTATAATGCTACATCAGCACACAACCGAGCCCCACTCGAGACGCATCACAGTAAACTACAAAGCCACCTGATCCAGAAGGCAAAGATAGGACTGGTGCCGTCGTCAACCGAGTCTTCAACTGCTGAAAACTCTGCTCGCACGCATCAGTCCAAAGAAAAGGAACCCCCTTCTGGGTCAGCCCGGTCAGCGGTGCAGCGATACTCGAAAATCCTGCATAAAACGGCGGTAATAACCAGCTAAGCCCAAAAAGCTGCAGACCTCTGTCATGGATACAGGTCTGGGCCAAAGCTGCACAACCTTGATCTTCCTCGGGTCCACAAGAATACCGTCTCCCGTCACCACATGACCCAGGAAGTCAACTCTATCAAGCCAAACTGTGTACTTTGAAAATTTAGCATACAGCTGGTGCTCTCTCAATGTTTGCAAAGTAATCCTCAAGTGCTGCTCGTGCTCCTCTCGACTCCTAGAGTAGACCAGAATGTCATCAATAAACAAAATAATGAACTGGTCGAGGAACGGCCTGAAAATCCGGTTCATCAGATCCATGAACGCTGTTGGGGCATTGGTGAGTCCGAACGACATCACCAGAAACTCATAATGCCCGTAGCGTATACGGAAAGCAGTCTTCGGAATGTCATCATTCTGAACCCTCAACTGATGATAACCTGAACGCAAATAAATCTTAGAAAAATGTTTCGCACCCTGGAGCTGATCAAACAAATCGTCAATGCGAGGTATAGGATACCTATTCTGCACCGTCACTCGGTTCAATTGACGATAATCAATACACAACCTCAAACTGCCGTCCTTCTTATTGACGAACAACACAAGAGCTCCCCACGGCGAAACACTCGGACGCACAAGTCCCCCATCAAGAAACTCTTGCAATTGATCTTTAAGCTCTCTAAGCTCCGCCGGAGCCATCCGGTAAGGCGGTATAGAAATAGGCCCCGCGCCAGGAATCAGATCAATGCAAAACTCAATATCCCGCTCTGGCGGCAAACCATGTAACTCATAGGGAAAAACGTCGGGAAACTCTCACACGATAGGAACCTGGTCCAACGACCCTACTGTGGCCCCAGTATCACAAATGGAAGCCAAGAATCCCCGACATCCCCTCTTCAAAATTCGACTGGCGCAAAGGGCAGAAATCAAACTGTGAGGGGCGGCACCACGGTCCCCTTGCACAACCCGAACAGACTCGCCCAAAAAACTGAAAGCACAGCAGTCCACCGATGCATAACAAGCTGCCAACCAGTCCATGCCGAGGAGAACATCGAAGTCCAACTTATCTAGAAGGATCAAATCGACGGACGAATCTCTATCTCCAATCTGAACGGCACACGACCGAAACACATAACGCGCGATAAAAGAATCGCCAACAGGTGTAATCACAACAAGCGGCTGATCTAGCAAACATGACTCTCGGCCCAACCTTGGCACGAAGTGCGTAGAAACATACGAATGCATAGATCCCGGATCAAACAAAATATGAGCCTCAAAAGAACATACAGAAAGAGTACCTGAAGCCACTGCATTGGACACCTGCGCGTCCTGATGAGTCAAGGCAAACACCTGAGCTTGCCCTCTACCGGCGACTGGCTGACCTCCACTTCTACCACCTTGCCCTCTTAGTACAAAACCACCGCATCCCCGACCTCTCGGGAACACGAGTCTGACGCGGAGCAATAACAGGCATAAGGGGCAACACCCTCTGCGGTGGAGAAGGTGGTAAGGTAACCTGCGGTACAGCTGCCTCGCGCTCACCCGATGACTCAAACTCCCACACTGGTAACATCCAGAAGAAAACTGCTGACTCCCCTGGGAATAAGAGCTAAAAAGCTGTCCTCGTCCCGGACCTCCACTAACCCCAGTATCTGAACAGGAACTGTCATGACGTCTAAACGCCTGCCTCTATGCTGAAACACTAGAATGAACCCTCTTCGGTTCCGGAGCAACCGACGTCTCAGAAAGACGCTCCTCGACCAACAGGGCTGTGTCTACCATTGCTGCATAGGTGTCGCAATTCTGAACGCTGATAGTGAGGAACAAATGGGTAAGCAGGCCTCGAACAAACCTCTTGACTCGCATCTCCTCCGTAGCTACCAAATACGGAGCATACACAGACAGTTCGGTAAACAACACATCATACTCGGCTACCGTCATACCCTGAGTCTGGCATAACGACTTGAATCTGCGCACTCGAGCATCTCTGATGCTCAGCGGAAGAAAACGCGCAAGAAACACCGTCACGAACTCAGCCCAGGTCATAGGAGAAAGACCTGCAGCTCTGCCCTTCTCTAAGGACTCACACCACTTCTGGGCCAGACCCTCCAGACGAAAACTCGCGAACTCCACCCATCTCGTGTCGGAGCATCTAAGCGAATGACATATCCTGGCCATCCGGTCGATAAACGACTGTGTATCCTCGGCTGCATCGGTGCCAGTGAAAATCGGAGGCCTCAGCCTCATGAACTCCGATAACGATACGGTGATCACCTCCATAGCTGTAGGTATAACCTCCTGAACAGTAGGCACCAACACGGTCCCCATAATGGGTGGAATAAACGCCTGCCCCTGCGCTCGAATGACCTCAACTAACGACCCCATCATCTAGCGTAAATCCTGCATACCAGCCTCTAGCATAGCCATATGGTCTGTCGAAGGTGGAACAATCTGCTCCTGCACAATGGGCGTACCGCCCTGGTTAGTCCTCATCTCAGATGAGTCAACTCTGACCTCGGCCCTTGCGGCCGCTCTCTGCGCCCTCGTTTTCTTCGGTGGTATAAAGGTTGGAAATGGAAACAGGATTCGATAAGGACACAGAAATCGGATCACAAGGATATATATTATCACGGAAGGAATTTGAAGCAATAAGTCCTGAGGTCACTTAGGCGGAGCACCGTGTCGTAAGTATGCCACAGAACATACACATGTTACGTCGCTCTGCTTAAGCTACCTACTCCATCATACCAAGGTCATGCTACACTCCGAAAGGTGAAACCTAGCTCTCTGATACCAACTTTGTCACGACCCAAAATTTGGCACATGACTGGCACTTAAACTACGTAACGTCAACAGGCGTAACGCAATTTAAGTAAGCCAAAAACCCAGCAATCTAAACCATTACAAGGCGGAAAAAATAGAACACTTTTAAAAAATCTCGATGCAAAACTTTAAACTTAAGTTTGGTTTCATAAAATTTCGGCAGCACCTCCTTTGTAAAAGCTAGCCCCAAAACGGGTACAAACATAAGATATAAGTAAAGCATCCCCCAAACGGGGGAAAATCTCGCCCAACGGCGGAAACAACCACCACAACAGATATACGACGCCGTAGCGAAGAAATGAGATAATTCACATATAAAAGGCCGACTCACACGGGCACGACAACCAGAGTCAAAAGAATATACAACATCGATCCTCACAACTCGTCTCTAAGTCAATACATGAGGGTGGTAGATGGAGAGTACTAGATACAAGAAATATACAATGTGCATCATCGGATAACCGCAACCCACTTAAAGCAAACGGCCTCACAGCCAACCGTAGCGGTATCCACAAAAGTAGAGATAATAAGGCGCCCTACCGCGACCATCCCGATGATCAGACCTGAAAAACCCTGCAGCACAACGAGGGTGAGTTGCCAACTCGTGAATAGCAAATAACAACATACTGTAATCGCAAGTATGCACTAACAACGATAATCTATCACATGTAATCTGATAGCATAAGTATGGCAATATGTATATGCAACAGTCATGAAAGGTACTCTATCTGGTACTACTAATACATGAAGCAAAGCATATCAATAAATGCGGAGTATGGAATAAAATATGTCATCCTCACGGAATCCTCATCGTGGCGGACCAGTGTCCATCAAGACAATCCAAATCCCAAACTCCTCAAATCGGCCCTCAGATCGGCCCTCAAATTGGCCCCCATAACCTGTAAGTCTCATGTAACCTGAGTGTCAAACATCGACACCCGAAAACATCATGAAAACTAGTGTCCGGCATCGACACATAAATACTCATATCCATACGTTCCTCGAAACCTAAGTGTCGAACCTCGACACTCGTGTTCCACGTATCGGTTTTCTAATATCCATACGTTCCTCGAAACCTGAGTGTCCAACCTCGACACTCGTGTTCCACGTATTGATTTCCAATATCCATATATCTCTCGGAACATAAGTGCCCAACATCGACACTTAAAATCCCCAAATCGTATGAAAGACATATCTCAATGCGTAAATCCATGTAATATGACATATGCAACATAGAACAACAATATGAGCATATCAAGGGAAAATCCGCTATTTAATTGCATCAAGTCATTAAATATATCACGCGGTTCCCAATTATCCAAATCCAATATCATATATATATATATAACAGCGTCCCATACCACTGATATATATATATATATCATATAAAGTTGAACATATAGTTATAGTAAGGTATATGTGTAAGCATGTAGGTGTACATGTATGCTACATTTCATATGCGCCATCGCACAAGAATCAATGCCTCAATGTCGTTAACCAATAGCAAGGTATATCATATGAATATTGTGTTGTGCGTATCATGGCAATTACCGACAGGGTGTGTGTAGCATACAATTGGTGCTCGTGCAACATGGACTGTCAATAATAGTGCAGTGTACAATGAATACAGGTTCTGGCACAACAAGTAACTATATGCAATGAAGTTCATGCACCATCTCTATATGTGCATATAAACATGCGGCTAATATCATATCATATCTAGTCCTGACGCTTAACGCCATACGGGCGATTTCCCCGTAGATGTTAAATTTACTCACCGACAGTTGCGGGTTAGGTAAATCCAATCACCTGTTTCCCCTTCGTCGCAACGTCCGAAGTCCCCACCTGCGATCCTATTAACACAAAACATAGCAAGTGCAAATCTCAGAAATCAATCAATATCACGTACACACTACGTTTGACCAATGCACCAACTCCAATCCGACCCACAAGTGTTCGTCTAATTGCTAACGTGCGTGGCGACACACCAAAACCAGCCCAAGTGCAGCAACACACAAGATCACGAACCGTGTCGGATAACGTAACACGCGTACTCAAAACACTAGAATATAGCAAAGTGGTCACAGATTTTTATACACAAACAATTGGTGAAAGTTACAAGTGCCACGAGACTATATACAATCCCAGAGACCCTACGACAAAGACTCAACTTCCCAGCCCCCACTCTGGCCGCAATTTGCGGCCAGAACCATTAAATTTGCGGCTCAAAATTGAAGGGCGGTCTCAGGTTTTTATGGTGGGTTTTATACCTCAACACCATGTCACTGTGATGGGAACTTTTCCAACAAACACCTGGTTCTACAGCAGATCACAGAGACACAAAGTTGACACTAAAAATACGATATTTTGCACAAAATGCTACCATTTGTGTTCCAATCCATAAAAACAAAGCAACACAACAATATAACTCCTAAAAAATCAGTTTGAGGTCATTACCTAGCCACTCTTGCTCAAAAATCCCAGCTTTCCAAGTTCCAAGGCAACCAAGTGGCTAATTCAAGACATTTGAAGTGTTTTCCATGGATTTTTGTGAAGTTTAGCAAGGTTTTTGTGATGAGTGAGTAAAGGTTCAGTTTGGGGTTGAGGGAAATGAACAATAATTGAGAGTGAGAGAGATTAATTGGTGAGAGGTGAGTGTAGGGTGAACCTTTTCCCTTACACTCACTCTCCTCCCCTCACCTCATTAATGCACCATTAATGCCTCATGACTTACTAGCCACCTCTCTCAATCCAAACAAGATATTTCTCATACACCAAAATATCCTGGGAAGGTTAAGGCAAGGTTAATTAGGATATGGATTGCTTAAGGTGTCATGGTCACCTAACGAAATTAACACTAACTAACCCAAACATTAACGTGCACGTGTGTGTGCAAGTCATATCAAATAGTATAAAAATATTAGTTAATTGATATAAAATGCGAGGAACCCGATTTAGTAAACTTTTCCTTAACAAACCCGCAATAACGCTTAATTAACACTAACCACATTTCCAAGGTGTTACAGTATTGCATATAATTTTGACTTATGTATTCGGTGTAGTTTACACGCGCTTTCAGTACTTCGATATGGTTTTGCGTACGCAGTTGCACATGCTTATGAGTTTATATGCCGCAGTATACTTGATTCGATTTGGTGTATGTCGTATACCATTGACTTCGATTTTGATATTTGATATTTGTTTTCGTGCACCCTGGTGCACTGAATTTATATTCTGTGCACCTCGTGCACTTGATTGAGATTCTTGCGCATGCTTGGCGCGCTTGATGTGATTTTGTGCACACCAGATGCACTTAATCGAGATTCTTCGTGCACATTAGATGCACCCGGTATTATTGTCAAGCACAACCGTTGCACTTGATAGATGCTTTCGTGCACACCCGCTGCACTTAGTTTTGTTTATGTGAACATTTATGGAACTTGTATTTGATTTCGATTTCCGTGCGCACCAGACGCGTGTGGCATTTTTGTATACTTCATTTGAGATCGATTTCATTTCGAGCATCATGTTTTTACGATATATACTATCTGGTTTAGTAACTGAGCAGGACTGGTCTGAGGACAGTACCTGAGTATTTTTGCATGTATCTATATTTACCGAAAGTATTTTCAAAAGGAGCTATAGTCTCATTATTTTCCTACGTGTCCGTGAGTGACACGAAAAACTTTACGAAGAAAACCCTTCTAAATCATTTTCAAAGGGCGGGATGTATATGTTAAACAAAAGATATGTAAATATATATATAGCTATTTTCTTTACAATGCACGTCCGCTACTTTTGCCGTGATTTGCGCATCACACGGCTATTTGAAAAGGATTTTGCATGCACTTTTATCCGGTTGTTCAGATAATTTCACAAAGATGCTTACTACATATATGTTGTAGTCCTAAATATATCATATTAGATTTTCGTAAAAGATTTTGACATTTTCATTTTCGTCATAACTCCGATGATTGCGTGGCTCTTGACGGAGTTTCGATTTGAGTTTTACACTCGTTTTCATGCTCACTCATTGTGCTAGGATATATCTTATGTATTCATGATTTCGGAGCCCCGACGACTTGATTGTTTTGCTGAAATGTTTTAGTAATTGGGGGGTTTAAATTTAAATTCGGGGACCGAATTTATTTAAGGGGGGAAGATTGTAACATTTCAGAAAAATAGAATATTATTTTTGGAAATTTAAATAAATAAAATAATAACTTTTATGAACATTATTAAAGTATGGGAATTAGTTTCAATAAAATGGTATAATTGTATACCAATAGTTTGGGAAAATATTTGGAAATTTATATGAATTATTGATTATGGAAGTATTTATGTGATTTGGATATTTTATAAATATTTATACAATTATTTGTATACAAGTTTAATACTAAACTCGATTAATACCTCACTAATTATGCATTAATCTTGCTTATGTATTATGACATGCAACATGACAAGTTGCAACACTTGTTACATTTTTATTTTTGAACCATGGCTTCTTTGTTCTTTTAAAATAGTTTTGGTTTTAAAAAAAGAAAGAAAAGATAATTAGAGAGAGGGTGGGGACATGACTGTATGGTGGGAGAGAGGAGGAGAGAGAGAGAGTGAGTGAGAAGGTTCTAGCATTTGCGCCATCACCTTATTATTCCTCATCTCCTTATTTCTCTTCTTTATTTTCTTCTTCTCCTCCTCCTTCATCCTCCATCACCTTCTCTACCACCCTCAAACAACCCCAAATCTCCATCAAAACACCATGCTCCCTTCACAAAAATTGATCACAAGCTCACTACAAGCATGCTGGATGAAGTAAGTTAAGGTTTTGAGCACTTTGGGCAACCCAAGAATTTTCTTGAGTTGCCACATGAGGTATAATCCTACACTTTAGTTAAGTTATTAGATTCCTTAGTCTCCTACATGTTTAGAACTCTTTAATGCTAGATTAGTGATCTTAGAATATTCCAAGATAAGGTTTAGGGTATAGTATGACTTGTGGATATGTATTTGAGATGTAGTGAGTGTTTTGCATGACCTTAGTAATGTTTTACTGGCCAAGATTAGAGTCTAGAACCCAATACATGAACTTAGAATTTTTCAATGTCGGTTTTGTGGTGTTTTTGATGCTCAAATGGAATCTGGAGCAACTTGGGGTCCTTATAAGAAAAATAAACAACCACATTGACCTAGTTAGACCACTAGAAGACCAGAACGAGACCCAAACTCCAAAATACAACCGTCGACACCAGTTACTGCAGCTATTGTCGCCGTCCAAATTTTGGGTTTTGATGTTGGGGTTTGGCCTGTAGCTCACACTCCTCATAACTTAGCCACTGTATTGTTTGTTTTGTCCCAAACTACTTGTGCAAAAATCTGGGAGCAATTTGAGTTGGTTTTGACAATGTTTTCCAATATTTGAATCTTGGATTTTTGGATTTCTTGATGTAACTTGGTCGTTCGACGTTCGCACGTTGACGTCAGAGAGTATTTTGTTGTTTTAGCGTGCGTTGACCATAAGTTCTAACCTATGTGCGTTTCGCGTGTCGTTTCGGTTTTTGTATATAATTTTGATGCGATACGATATGTTTTGATTTGTAGGTACCTTTGCGTGGACTTTGGGACGACAAGGGAGAGCAAGGCGTCTTCGACTTCGGCAAGGTGAGGATTGAATGTGAGTACATATATATCTACGGAGGAAGTCGGGTGGATGGCGTATAGCACCCCCGCAACCGTAGAATAGAATACCTATTATATATATCTATATATATTTCTATGTGGGATTTGGATAACTAGCGAATAGTGTTCTAGGCGACTTTAGGGTAGAATAAGTGTACTTGTAGGAAAGGTATACCCTTAGTCTACCTTTATCTTAGTCGTGAACCTTAGAATATGTGTTGTCACATACACACACACACACGCACACTTGATGCATATGTGTGTGTATGTGTGTATATATATATGCATATGTGTGTGTATGTTCGTATATATATACTTATACACATGAGATAAGGATATTATTTGTTAATGGGTGTGAGTCGATATGACCGGACATGATGTCGTGAGGTTATGATATATGATCGAGTTGAGACCTCGTATATGATACGATATATTAAAGGATTGTTGGGCGATATACACATAACATGCGATAACATGTGACTTATATGATAATAGAATGTACGAGACCTTAGATACATACCCTTGATTATGATATGGTACGATGGATGATACCGTACGAATTATGATATATATGATATTTGGCCCGTACCCTCGATTTTGAGGATGCCGTACGACGGATTTTACCGTACGAGATATATTTATATGACGATTGATCCGCACTCTTGACTCGAGGATGCCGTATGATGGATATTACCGTACGTGATGCTATGAGGCTGGGTCGCCGACTATTAGATATATCGACTCGGATATGCTTTCAATTTCTATTTACTTTCGACTCGGTTCTTAGTTTAGTCTTTTAGTTGCTTAGATAGATATTAGATTAGGCTCGAGTCATACCAATTTACAAAACTAACGAATCACATGTATTTCAAAAGACAATCCGAGGGACGCTACGGATTTTCAAAATGATATCTCTTTTCTCAAAACACCATAGCTCCTACTTTTCCAAAACAACGATTCGCGCTATTTCTAATACTACAACTGTATGGCTCGTGTATAGATATATATCTTATAATGTTGCATTTACTGTTTATTTCCTGTTATGTTCATTTTTGTATATACATGTGTTTTTATTAGATGTTATGATCTCGCCTGCTAGGACACATGCACCATTACCGATGATGCGTATGTTGCACGTACACTTACTGGCCGGCTCACACACATCAACATCGGTAATTTCCATGTCACGTACACATTAGAAACCATTATCTCACTCGTATAACCTGATAGCTGGTAGTTTAATTATATTGTTATTCTTGCTCTCACATGCTAGTTTAGATATTGCATTTCTTACTTAGAGGCCACATGCATTTGTATACCTACTTTCTGGTTATGTACTGCGGTTGGGCTCTATGCCGATTTTCATGAGATTTCTGGATTTGGGAAACCGCATGTGAAATTGAAAACTTATGCTCCTTTTAAAAGAAAAATGCGGTTTTCCTTGATATGATGTGTGACGTCCACCATGAGATTTCTCGGTTCTAGAGCATATATGATATATGATTACCCGATTCGAGGAGCGAGGAGACACCGTCTGTGGGTATATGGTGGACCCGGTGCGGTACCTCAGGGCAAGAAGGCCGTATAGAGATTGAGACGTTGAGCCCGGCATGGGAGCACTACCGACCGGTGATAGTTTAGCGCGGTGGATATCTGGACAATACCGACCGTAGTCGTGAGATCAGATGATATGGGCCGATCCGGACTGACGGAGCTCGAGATATTAGTATTATGTGTCGCTGTCGGACACGGTTTTCATGATGTTTTTGAGTGTCGACGCTGGGCACTCAGGTTTTATCATGATTTAGTGTGTTGTTGCTGGGCACACGTTGGTTGATGCATTTACACTCATACATACATTACACATGACAAGGTATTGCCTTATTACCTGGACATTATTATTTCAGTATTGTTTTACTGTTACTTATATTATTACCCTTGTTACCACTCGACGTTATTTTATTATTATTACTACTGTATGACTTAGGAGATAGTCATACATTCGGTTTCTACCCGGTGATGTCTTCTACTTACGAGTTGGCAACTCACTCTTGTTGTGCCACAGTTTTCTTGCAGGTTTGACCGCACAGGTTCCGTTGCGGCTTGCTGGCACACCGCTTTCTTCCGGGTGATTGCATTGTTTAGGTGGGATACACTTGCATCATGACCACCATTATACTTGTATATTTTATTTCAGTTGTATCTAGTTAAAAGCTCTATCAACCAGACCATGTATATTTGTAGACTCAGAAAACGCTGTTGTATATTCTTTCGGCCTTAGAGTCACACTCATGTATTTATTATTGTTTCTGGTTTCTTGATGATGCTTTGCTTTCTTTATTGTCACGACCCAAAGTTTGGCCCGTGACCGACACCTAACCACGTAACGTCTACAGGAGTAACGCGACTAAGTGAACCGAAACCCAGAAATCAAACCAGTAAAAGTATAGAGTGTTATAAGTTTATAATGAAAGCACTTACTAACATGTTAAGAAATCTAAGTAAGCAATCACCCAGATAGCAATATACGACGCCGTAGCGAAGATCAAGATCCACAAGTGGGAACATCACAGATAGAATAAACTGCAAGTACAGTCGGCTCACAACGAGCTCGACACCAGAATACAGGTAATATACATCATCGTCCTCACACTGTCTCTAAGTCAAATACATACATGGTAGATGGAGAATACTAGATACAACAATGTACATAACTAAAAGATAAACAGATACCGCACAAAACCCACCTATCAGCAAAAGAGCTAGTACACCAACTATGGGGGTATCTGGGTCAAAAGATGCAAAACGCAGCCTGCCGCGACTACTCCGAAGGGCAACCTGCAAACACTGTGGCACAACGGGGGTGAGTTGCCAACTCGTGAATAGAGATAACATATAAAGGTAATTGCGAGCATGCACGTACAGCGCCACTCTATCATATGCCAACAGATGATATCAATGTGTGATAAGCAGTATGTGCAATAATCATGCAAGTGCTCTATCAGGTAATATAACTACAGGATGAGGTACAATAATAAATACTGAGCATGGGCAATATAACATCTACACGGCATCTCAACGTGGAATATATAATCGGTGTCCATCAATACACCCAGATCCCCCAAATAGCTCAAGCGCCGGCACCCTCATCGGCCCTCAAATCCTGTAAATCTCTGAGAATCCCGAGTGCCCAACATCGGCACCCAAGTATCATAAATACTCGTGTCTAGCATCGACGCGCAAATCCTCATCCATCGGGCCCCGTCAGTCCGGGTCAGTCCACGGGCTCCGTCTGCGGTATCGGCCCTCGGCCCCAGCAGTACGGATCACCCCGCATCCATCTATCGACTCTGATCAGTATCCTCCGGATAACTGTCAGGTCCAACCAATCACCGGTAGGTAGTAGTCCCTCTGCCAGGCTCACCGTCTACTACACAGCGAAACCGTTCTCGCCCCGGGGTACCATACCGGGTCCACCATGTACCCGTAATCGGCCTCAACCAGCTCCTCGATTTGGGTTCACATATATCACTCTAGCACCGAGGAAACACATGGTGGACGCACCGAAATATCATATCAAGGGAACCGGGTTTTTAAATGATTACATATTTGAAATAGCCACGGTTCCCAAATCCAGAAATCACATGTAATCCAAACCAATATGCAAGTCAATGATCCGATATGATATGTGCATCAAATATGAATATCATGTCAAGTCACATAAAGATGAGCTACAATATAATGATCCGATGTGATATATGCATCAAGTATGAATATCATGTCAAGTCACATATGGATGAGCTACAATATAATGATCCGATGTGATATATGCATCAAGTATGAATATCATGTCAAGTCACATATGGATGAGCTACAATATAATGATCCGATGTGATATATGCATCAAGTATGAATATCATGTCAAGTCACATATGGATGAGCTACAATATAATGATCCGATGTGATATATGCATCAAGTATGAATATCATGTCAAGTCACATATAGATGAGCTACAATATAATGTTCCGATGTGATATATGCATCAAGTATGAATATCATGTCAAGTCACATATAGATGAGCTACAATATAATGATCCGATGTAAATCCTACAGTGTGAGTGTCATGGCAATTACTAACGGTGTGTGTGTAACATGCAGGATAGTGCTCGTGCAACATGGGCCGTTAGTAATGGTGCGGTGTTCTATCAATTCTAGTTTATATCCATATAGCAGGGAATGCAGTATGCATTAAATAGTAGCCATGCACAGTCAATGTATGTAAATGTAGCTATAAGGTCCTATCAGCCCTGACGTAGAACGCCATGCGGGCGATATCCCCGTAGATGTTAAATCTACTCACCGTAGTCTCTCGCTAGGTATAACCAACAACTTGTTTCCCCTTCTGCGCGACGTTCGCTGTACTCGCCTGCGAACCTAGAATTACACAATACACCATACATAAGCTTGACATCACACAAACACGACATTAAAGCCGAACTAGTAACTCGTGTCGCGAACCAAGCGTGCGTGCGCGCGATACGCTAAAACGTGTGATTACGCGCCTGAAGCCACTCCGACGCGTCGCGATACGCAGAAACCCAAAACCCATACACACGTATCACGCGTGTCGCGAAAGATTGAAAATACGGGAAATAAGGTATTCTACTCCAGATTTTGATACAGAAATGATAATGTAAAACTATATATACGAAAATAACTCTCATAGCAGCAGACACCATCACCCCAAACCCCAACCCAACACCCCCATCTGGCCGCAAATTGCGGCCAGAATGCTTATTTCGGCGGCCTGGGTAGGGAATTGGGCTCCCAGGTTTTGTGTGTGCATTCAATACCCCCCATACATGCTACAGTAATCTTTAGTTTCACTCTGAAATATCTCGGGTAGCAGCAGATCCTACAGAGCCTTAAATCAAGTTAAAATCCACACTTTTGCACTAAAATCAAACTTTAGGGTATTTTTCTGAAATCTGAAACAAACCTAAGTCTAAACCCACACTAATAACTCATTAACAAGCTAATCAAGCCACAACAACATAAATTTTAACATATTAACACTAAATCCCTTCAATAGCACTAAAATTGCACAAAAAGGTGATATTTAGAAACTAAACATGCAAGTTATGGAGATTGGGTGCTAGGAGTGAGATTTATACCTTCAAATGACCTTAGAAAAACCAAAAGTTCCAGCTTTAACCTCAAGTGGGCAGATTTGCCTCTAAACACCTCAAAAAGCTCACTTTTCCAAGGTTTTGTGAAGGAAAAAGGTTAGATTTGTGTAGGGTTTGAATGAGGAACTAAAGAGAAGTGAAAAGAGAAGAGAATATGGAGAAAAAATGGGGGTTTGCTGCTGGAATTCCTGCAAGAAATTCAGAGATGGAGAAAGAGAGAGAAAAGAGAAGAAAATGGGGGTCAAAAGTCAATTTCTTACCTAACACCATGCTCATTTGTTTATTAGGATTTTGAATCATGAAAAGGGTTGTGATATGATTAAAAAATGGTGGGGATAAGTTAGCAACCATGCAACAAAAGAATTGGCCAACACTTTAAACCTATGTCTCAAAAATGGCTAAGTGTGCAAGTGTCCACTACAAGGGAAAATTTTCCAATTTGCCAACACGACTAAATATAACTAATAAACCCGACTAAAATAATTAATAATCCTAGATAAACATATACAATAACACGTACAATTACTAATTATCACGAAAAACATTCTAACGGAAATTCAAAGTGTTACATTTATTTTCTTTCTGTGTTTTGATTCTCGCCTTCGGCGTTGTATATTTATATCATTGCGTGGTTGTTTCCGCCAATTGGCGAAGAGTTAGCTCCCGCTTGGGGATTCCTATTCTTATTATTGCTGTGTATCGTTTTCGGGTTAAAATATACAAAGGAGGTGCTGCCCAAATTTCAAACGACGAAACATGTTTTTAAGATAGTTACAAAACATTGTTTTCCTATGAAACTACTTATGTTTTAAAGGAAGAACCCGATTTTATTAAACCTTTATTTCAAAACTTCACCTCCATCATTTTCCCTAAAAAGGTTTAGATTTATGGACTTTTGGCATACTTGAATTAGGTGGTGAAGGTATGCTTTGGCAAGACTACTAGGTTTTTAGAAGTATCAAGTATACAATTTTAAAAAATATAGTGAGCTAAGGCATACAATCCTAGAATCGAACTAGAGAATTATGGTATATATGCACTAAGTGAATAAGGAATACAACCTTTGTAGACCGGTCCTTCACTTCTAAAGCTCCAAGCAGTAGTTCCTAGAACTCTTTGTAGGCTCCGCTAGGCGAAAAGAACGAGCTTGCTCAAGGATCTTCAAGGCCGAAGATGATCCACCTTGAAGTATTTCAAACTCAAGCTACCTCTTCACTAATCAAGTGATAAGTGAAGTAAACAACCTACACTGGGCTAGATGAGAGTAGGTTGATGAATTAGGAATTTTGCTCACTTTAGAATGACTTTTCTCTTTTTCTTTTTCACTCTCTCAAAACTCAAGAGAAGGAAGAAGATGAACTAGTCAAGCACTAGAACTAATGAGGAATCATCGTGAGAAAATATCTCAAAAGATATATGTAAAGACTTAACCATGGGTTAAGGATTATGGTTGGGTTTAAAAATATCTAGAGTAAAACAAAAAGGAGTGGAATGTGTCATGGCTTCTACATGCTTCCACAAGCATCTTAAGCCATGCTCATTTCCACTTAATTTTTGATTTACTATAAAATTAAAACCCCACTATTATTCTAAGCCATAGTGTGAGTCTCATACACCCATGTCCAATGTATCATTAAGAATGAC